>CM055826.1:13133369-13711594 GCA_029582265.1 Zoroaster sp. YZ-2022
TCTGCCTCCTTGACACACCACTTTCTGTTCTGTCTTGAGCTCAAAAATTATTCCACACACTCAGAATAAGGCATGTATTCTTGCTTCCTCATTTTCCAACCCAAGCTACTTACTCTTAGTATTTAGTTTTTCATGTCTAGGATCTGTAAAATGAGTCAAATGTTCTTATATCAATTTGTGTATAGTATAATGCTGTGCATTTGTTTTCATTTGAGATTAAAATACCATAGAACAGACGGCAAGCTGTACACATACATATGCCACTGTCTTGTTCAGAGGTCATGCTGATGGAGGTGACCTTTTTTCACCTTCCACCTTTGGGGTCATATCTTGTGTTTTTTAGTTCAGATTCACTGGGATTTCCCTTATACTCGGACTCAATAAATGTTTTCTTTAAAAAAAATTTACATGGTTGTAGTTATGATTTTGGTCTTTTGCAACCTTAACATTCTCCAAATTGTAAACAAATTGTGAAAACTGACAATTTCTACTTTAAAATAACCAGCATTCTACAAATTGTTAACAAATTGTAAAAACTTATGCAAATTACACAGCATTATATTACTTTTGGACGTAAATAGTGAACTAGTAACACTTGACTTATTTTGCGGTGACACCAAGCAATGAATGTATCCCGCTGGTTTTTAGTTGCGCTTTTCCCTCCTGCTCAGTCCACATCCTCCCGTGTCAAACCAAAGAAGCCCATCTCTGCCCTGTTTATGTACACCAAAGAACATCGGAAAGATTTCAAGGAAGAAAACTCGGGCATGAGTGACACTGATATTACACGGAATCTCGCTCGTCAGTTTAACCAATTGTCCGATAGTGAAAAGGTAGGTTTAGGAGGCAGATCTTGTCCTGTGCTACTGCTTGCTTTCTGATCATGACTGCTACAAGTCTTTTTGCTCCAAAAAAGAATTGACCAGTCCATGAAATATTGAAACAGACTGAATATACATCTTTCAAATTATCGCCTGGTATCAAGTATGTCCCAGGTTTGTTTGTAAAAGCATGTGTTTCGATTTGTCGCTTGTCTTTTAGTATAAAAGCTGTTTAAGCATGATACCTTAATGCACCTATCTTAATCCCTAATTACAAATTGCATGTCCTGGTTGACATACCCAAAGGGCAACCTTATGGGGACATTGAGTTGCACTGAAATAGGAGAAATTATTATTTTTTTCATGGGGCACCTGGGGCACCTGGGGCACCTTTCCCGGGGAGAGCCTACTAAGGGTGGATGATATCACGATAGTATCGTAACGATACGATATTCAAACAATTATCGGCTAAACGGCTTATGATTTTGAAGATATTGAAATATCTCCATATTGACGATATTCCAAAAATATCGCCGATATTCCAAAATTGTTAGTAGCGCCAGAGTGATAAATTGTCTCCAAACGTGACGCCGCTCATGTTCCCACTAATAGCGTGCGTTGTGCTAGCTACTGGTTGCCGCGTGGGCCTTAACTAAAGGCTATGAAATGTTTGTCGCACCGAGCGGCAAAAATCTAAGAACTCTGCTTGTTTTGGAGCAACTGTTTGGAGTAACAGTTTATTACTTACGCAACTTCCCTGTAGAACTTGCATGTAAAAGTAGTTATTCAGTTCCCCTGTAGCCTCTGAAATAAACTCATGTGGACAATGTCTACTTTACTATCCTAATTTATCCTGATAGAAACCCTATTCTCCCAATAAAAATATCATCAATCAGGAAATCCTTGAAAAAATGACATCAACTGCCACTGGGCAATGTGACGGAGTAGATTGAACAGCCACAAAATTGTATATTGATCAGTGATTAACAAATTATACTTATAAAGTCGGGGTTCTCAATTATTAAAATTTGTTGTCAATTTTAGGAGAAGTATCGTCGGAAAGCTCAAGAGGCCCGCAAGGAGCAAGCGGATGATTCAGAGTGAGTTGAGGATTTGGGTTTTCAAAATCAACAAATCTGTGAGACCACATTCATTGTCGGTATACAGTTACTTAAATCTCAAAAGTAGATTAAAACAAATGTTGTAGTGTGCTTGAACATGCCACAGCCACTGTCCAAACTAATATATTAGGTTAGTTAGTCCAGACCATCCAGTGGTAATGGTTACCCAAGGAACAAAACTAAAATACACTGTTGCGCCAGTGTCAGAGCATAGAGAGAGAGGTACGACTTCAGGGGTACACTAATGTGGGCTAACAATTATGTTCCAGTATACATGGACAATTGAAGCACCAGTGTACGTGGATCAACAGGTATTTTGAGTCAAAATTTCTAGGTTGTCTGTATACAGCTCTGGGGTCAGTTTGTCAATAACGCCCTCAATAGCGTGTGTATGGAACTATAATACAAGCAAATATACACATACATGGGGATCCTGTGAGGTTAAAAAAGGCTGACAGGGATGTATACTTCCCAGGAAGTTGAGAATGATCTACTAATGATATAAAACCCTACTTCACATGGAAGCCACTCCCATCCACGAAATGTCCAATACGTTCTGCACCAACCTTTACTGCACACAAACAACACTGTCCTTTCCAAGTAATCTTATAAGTTCAACTCGGTGTCACCCAAAACCCCTGTAAATAAGACCATCTCTGAGTACATATACACACACACACACTCAAGGCAATTACAAACCAGTCAGTAGTGGTTTTGTATACACTCACTGGCCATAAGTATTGCAACATTGAAATTCACACCAAAGTTCAGTTTGGAGAACTGTGTTACAATAATTTATTTTATTTTATTTACACTACTTAAGACTTCTTGAAAGTGCCTGTGTTTTGAAGTCAATGTTCTTTTTTACTGTTCTTGCTCGGAAACAAAGTCCTTCAATACTTTGTCGGTTAACCATGTGACCTGATAATTGTGGCCATCCGTCTAGGCAATGTCTCGTACAAATTCATGTTGCAATACTTTTGGCCAGTGAGTGTAGGTGTGTGTACAGTAAAAATACATGGTCGGGTTACAGCTGATTATATTAGTATGATATGGCCTGCAATGTGTCAATGGGAGACCACCTTACCTATATGGTGTAACAGTGCACAGGAGGGTAACCATATGAGGCCACTGGCATCAACTGCAAAAGCTTGGAGTGGTCTCGGAGGATTGTTTTAAATATGGTATAAATATGGTACCGATAACAGGAATAATAATTTGATCAACTTTGATCAACTGATGGTGTTGGATATGGTGCGTTATTGATTTCACTTTCTTTACAGTGATGACGACGATGAGGAGGATGACGATGATGAACCCAATAAGACTGGTGTAGGGATGTACATAAGCCATCATCTCTCTAACTACATGACTGAAAATGATGTGAGTTTATTTCACAATTCACAGGGTTAGAGTGGCACATAATGAGGGACAATGGGGGATACGCAGCCTAGGTGATTTACAACCCCCTTAAATCCTTCCCCCCCCCCCCCCAATCGGTATCAATAAGTGAGGTACACATTATACATCAAGTTTTTGTAGAAAAGTTGAGCTTCAAATACAGAGGTTTTTACCCTTGAAGATACGGCCATGTCCTAATTAAGCATTTTTGGCTATGGCTATTGGCTGCAGCGGCAATGCTGAAGTGTAGAAAGAAACAGTGATATAGCCAAAGCCGTCATTTCAGACACGCCCAAATATATTATCCTGTTTTTTTAACACGAGACAAATATAAGGAATTTAATAGGTAAGTCTGTATTGGCAGTCAGGACGCCATACATTAGATGTTATATTACCAAAGGAAATCCCAATGTACTTTGAGGAGGAGAGCCAAAGTGGTGGTACAGCCAAGCCTTGTGAGAAGCCTGGCCTGGCCCATGCTACCTGGCCTCCTCCACTGTCATTTGTGAGTCCTAATCTTGTAATAATACATTATCTGCCAATCAACATAACCTGGACTTCTGGAGGGCATAGCCCATCCAAGTAGAGCTTATTATAATAACTTAAGTTGTGAACAAAAGATAGCTGAGGTTTCAGTCAAGTCTGTGTTAACAATAAGAGCTACATGTATACTTGAGTTCTTTCGGGTGACACCATGTAATGATCTCTTCTTGGAAGAAGTGATGTCTCTGAGAAGAGCCGGTTGGTTTGTTCTCAACCTTTCTGCTCTAGCCGTCATCAGGAAACTACATCAAGAGCTACATGTATTGGAGAGCTATTCATGAGCTCTGCTAGGGCATTATATAGGTCGAGGCAAAGCCTGGGACTGGCCGGGCTTCTCAAAGGCTTGACGCCCTTAAAATAATCTACAGTCCATTATATCCTTACCTATAGAAAGGATCAATTATGTATTCACAAATATAAGAATTAATTTGATAATTTCAGTTGAAGAAGACTCCAGCGACTGCTAAACTGAAAGCAGCTTATGACAGTCTTAAGAAAAGTGAAAAGAACGTGTGGGTTCAAAAAGCAGCTGAGAGCAACAAACAAGCAAAGGTATGTACTAACGGACAGATTTAACCATGCAGACATAATAAAAGGAAGCAGGAAGTCTGATAGATAGAGCAGACTTTCAACAGGGCATGGAATCGGTGTCCTAGTTTCAGATGAACACAGTAACTGAAAATTGCTGACTCATTTATGCATTGGCAACGATAATGTGACCTTATAATGTGGGTGTTATTTTAAGTCACTGAGTTAATGTAAAACTGTCCAACTCGGCTTTCCGTCTGTTCTCACCTATACACCCTAGCTATACCTAGATGTAGAACGAAAAGCTATACTAATAGCTTATTCCCATGTGCTGCATCTCTTTGTAATTCCTTGCCTGGTGCATGTTTTTCTTCATTCTACGATCTACATCTATCATGTTTCAAGAGGAATCTCGATTCCCACTTTCAGCTCCTCTGAGCCTATTTACTTTTTTATTACGCTTCTATTGTAGCCCTGTATCTTGAGTAGCTTTTGCCTTGTTCAGGGCGAATATGCATAAAAATAAATAAAAAAATAATAATTCACAGAAGTTGAACATACTTCAAATTGCGTAAAACCTTCATCATGAAATTCATTAAGTTCACTTTGCAAGTGTAAACATGCCTCGGTTTCACTATCTAAGAATTAGTTTAAGATTACCTGCATATGGAATAATCAAACTTATTATTGAGAAAATGATTTTAAATTGTTTTTCTTTTCTCTTTGACTAGCAGTTAAAAATGTTTACATTGAAGCCACTGGTCCACCACGTTGCTACTCTATAAAACCACACATTGCATTGCAATGAAGGGAGTATTGGCCTGTCATGCAATTGTACAGGTACTAGAAACATGGCTGCATGCTGGCTTCACTCATTTATAATACAGTTCATTGTATATTAAACACTCGGATATGTTTTCTATCTGCAGAGGAAGCAGCTAGACAGACAACTCCTAAAAGGCGAACCTGACAAACCTCTCAAGTAAGTTGATCAATTTATCAATCTAAAACATGGATATTCCTTGTGTATTGTTATTTCACTGGCAATTTTGATGTTTATTAATTAACCCTAACCTTCCCAAATCCTCCATAATCCTCTTTGTTAAAGTGAAGGATTTTGGAGGATTGAGGTTACATGCTACATGCTCTTTGCTAAAGTGAGGTTATTAGGCATACTTGCCTTTCCATGGTACATGTACATCCATGTTTGTTGTCGTGATTGCAAGGTCAGTGCTTGGGTCAGTGGACACTGTTTATTGCTCCATGCATGCAGGGAGGGTCCCTGGCCATGCACATGTATCACAGATTAGAAACACATGTGTGCATACATGTCATGTGCTTGCTTTACTACTGAAGGATTTTGGAGGATTCAGGTTATGTGTAAGAAAATGGGCCTAGGGAGTTAGGAAGGATTCAGGTTATGTGTAAGCAAATGGGCCTTATAGGGAGTTAGGAAGGATTCAGGTTATGTGTAAGCAAATGGGCCTAGGGAGTCAGGAAGGATTCAGGTTATGTGTAAGCAAATGGGCCTAGGGAGTTAGGAAGGATTCAGGTTATGTGTAAGCAAATGGGCCTAGGGAGTTAGGAAGGATTCAGGTTATGTGTAAGCAAATGGGCATAGGGAGTTAGGAAGGATTCAGGTTATGTGTAAGCAAATTGGGCCTTGGGAATTAGGAAGGATTCAGGTTATGTGTAAGCAAATGGGCCTTATAGGGAGTTAGGAAGGATTCAGGTTATGTGTAAGCAAATGGGCCTAGGGAGTTAGGAAGGATTCAGGTTATGTGTAAGCAAATGGGCCTTATAGGGAGTTAGGAAGGATTCAGGTTATGTGTAAGCAAATGGGCCTAGGGAGTTAGGGAGGATTCAGGTTATGTGTAAGCAAATGGGCCTAGGGAGTTAGGAAGGATTCAGGTTATGTGTAAGCAGATGGGCCTAGGGAGTTAGGAAGGATTCAGGTTATGTGTAAGCAAATGGGCCTAGGGAGTTAGGAAGGATTCAGGTTATGTGTAAGCAAATGGGCCTTGGGAGTTAGGAAGGATTCAGGTTATGTGTAAGCAAATGGGCCTAGAGAGTTAGGAAGGATTCAGGTTATGTGTAAGCAAATGGGCCTAGGGAGTTAGGAAGGATTCAGGTTATGTGTAAGCAGATGGGCCTAGGGAGTTAGGAAGGATTCAGGTTATGTGTAAGCAAATGGGCCTAGGGAGTTAGGAAGGATTCAGGTTATGTGTAAGCAAATGGGCCTAGGGAGTTAGGAAGGATTCAGGTTATGTGTAAGCAAATGGGCATAGGGAGTTAGGAAGGATTCAGGTTATGTGTAAGCAAATTGGGCCTTGGGAATTAGGAAGGATTCAGGTTATGTGTAAGCAAATGGGCCTTATAGGGAGTTAGGAAGGATTCAGGTTATGTGTAAGCAAATGGGCCTAGGGAGTTAGGAAGGATTCAGGTTATGTGTAAGCAAATGGGCCTTATAGGGAGTTAGGAAGGATTCAGGTTATGTGTAAGCAAATGGGCCTAGGGAGTTAGGGAGGATTCAGGTTATGTGTAAGCAAATGGGCCTAGGGAGTTAGGAAGGATTCAGGTTATGTGTAAGCAAATGGGCCTAGGGAGTTAGGAAGGATTCAGGTTATGTGTAAGCAAATGGGCCTTGGGAGTTAGGAAGGATTCAGGTTATGTGTAAGCAAATGGGCCTAGGGAGTTAGGAAGGATTCAGGTTATGTGTAAGCAAATGGGCCTTATAGGGAGTTAGGAAGGATTCAGGTTATGTGTAAGCAAATGGGCCTAGGGAGTTAGGAAGGATTCAGGTTATGTGTAAGCAAATGGGCCTTGGGAGTTAGGGAGGATTCAGGTTATGTGTAAGCAAATGGGCCTAGGGAGTTAGGGTTAATGAACACTTTTACTTGTATTGCATCACAAAATGATACACAAATGTTTGATTTGCTAATCAAAGTTCAATATTTGATGTTTTACATTAACGCAAAATTATTTCAGCCTTAAAAACTTTGCACTGCAAAATGTTATGAACAAAATTGTTCCCTGTTAATAGTTTTATTTTGCTTGTAGAAAAGAAAGTAAATGATTTTACATCAGATATTTCTCAAAATAATTATCCAAAGCATTGTATAACAATGGGGGCCATTATTTCACATGCAATAATTCAGAAATTAACCCTCCTACTATAACTGCACTTTAGTGGCAAGTAGCTATATAGATCAAAACCAGTCAACTGACTTTTGACTGTTGACCCAAATGTGCACACTGGTTGTTGCTGTCATTTTGACCACCCTGAACAATACCAGACAATGCTTTTACCAGTCATAAACGGTCAACTCATTTTAACCTGTAAATGTACTTGCTACACGTAAGGTTTGACAGCGTTCGGCTTGATCAACATTTTGACTGATTTTGACCCTTGCAGTCACAGAAAGGTTAATTAACTTATTACTTTGTATCAATGACTATTATTACAATAAGAAAACAAATATTGGTAAAATAAGGATTTACACGGACTATATGTTATCCAATCCAATCTGCATTTGTAAAGCGCCATCAATCATGTTAATCTAGTGGTAAATTCTTGTTGAAACATGGTGAAAGTATAACTTTTATTGAAGTTAAATTTTTATTTGGACATGATTAAAATCACCACATTCCATCATCACTGGAGTGTCGTGGCCGAGCGGTCTAGCTTACCGGACTCAAGTTCTGGTGTTAGCAGCAGAATGTGGGTTCGAATCCCGGCTGTGACACTTGTGTCCTTGAGCAAGACACTTAACCATAATTGCTTCTCTCCACCCAGGGGTTAAATGGGTACCTGTGAGGGCAGAGTTGGTTGATTAGCCCTATATGCGCTGTAATGGCAGCAATTGAGCTGTATACTCCCCAGGGAGCTGAGATGGTTTCAGGAATGATTTATGAGCCTTATGAGCAGGGGTAATAATATAATGTGCCTTGAGCACCACTCAGTTGGTGGATACGTGCGCTATATAAGTCCACACATTATTATTATTAATATTATTATTATCTTGTTTGACATTGTAGTAGTGGGTATCGTATCTTCACTGCTGAACATATGCGAAGTGATGATATCAAGGCATTACCAAGCACAGAGAGGATTAAAGCAGTCGCTGGGAAATGGCGAGACCTCTCGGCCTACGGGAAGAAGAGATACGAAGCAAAGAAAGAAAAACTAATGAAGGATTACAAAAAAGAAATTGACAAGTATAGGAAGGTAATGAATTTCCTTAGCTCAAATATGTACTCAGTCTCTGTATACACTGAAACAGAGTCCAATAACGAGGTCGGTCACCGCACAGAAATTTTCATTTTCTAAATTGTTTAAATTTTACCCATGTGGGGAGGCTGAATCTCTGTACTAAAATTCTATGACCAACTATAATGAAAAGCGCTTATGTTTGAATACACTGGTCAACAATTTTTTTAAAGTTGTCTGCTTCGGAGATAAAATGTGCTATTTATTATGGATTTTGATGTGCTGAATTCAAATATGACAATTAAAATTGCTGATTGGCTACTGTTTCCAAGATATTTAAGTTTACATTTTATGTACTATGTATATGGTGTACATAGCAGATTTTTAATCATGAATTGTAAACCTAGGTCTTTTCATGTGTTTATGGTTGTTTCACTTGATATGTCACCTGCCCTGTTTATGTAACACTTACTATGTATCAGTTCATAGTTCATTCCTTATTCAGTGTCTACTCTACGCTTCTTGGCTTGTCTCTTGTAGTCATTAAACGGTACCATATCTTGAAAACTAGAGCCAATCAACAATTTTAAGCATCATTTCCATTCTCAGTGACCCATAATTAGTCAAGTTTGACTTCATTTGTTTCGGAAGCATTTTGGCTGTAGACCAGTGATATCAAAATATAAGTTTTACTAGTCATTTTACTGAAAGAAAATCCAGATCAAACGTTAAAGAAATCCTAGAGTTTAGACGGTGTATGTGCGGTTCAAATAAAACAGTTCCATGCAGCTGGTTTTGTGTGTGCTTGTCACACTCGTATGTACGCTCACAAACCTGTGTCGACACTGGTGATGAACAGCCATCAAAACTAAAGTCATTATTTCACACTAAATGTTGGGATTATTTCATTAAAAACACTGAGTGAAAATGATATTTTGAAATTCAAACCTCGATGAGATGCATTGCATTTGGTGATGGAATTATACTGCAAAGTTACAGCAGCTTCACACGGGTAAAATGTAAACAATTTATGAAAACCTTGTTTTCTGTAGTTGCCAATGTTTGGTTAAATCTTGGACATCACCGTAGTACACAAAGGTGAAAGTCAAACGTGGGCTAACACACACACTCAAATATGCATGCTTGTGGAGACATCTATTGTTCTTTTCTTTGTCCCTGTACTTAACAATTTCTCATAGTGTTTGTACACAAATTTTCTTGTGGAGCATGGAGTCCTTTAGAATTACCATGTGGAGACCAATTGTTCTTGTCTATCGCTTTTTGTTATAGGACTCCACAAGGTAGCGGTTATAGAAACACACACACACACACACACACACCCACAGCCACTATGCTGCGTGCTTGCTGGATAAGACTTTCATACTTCCCTGGTTAAAACATTCTGTTCTTAATTTGAAATATGTCCCACACCCATAATTTGTGTGTGTACACTTTGGTAGTTTCTTCTAAGTGTGTGTGTGTACATGCAGACTTTGTCTAGACACTGTCTCTCCACATATTGCACTGTGTTAATAGACCTGGGCGCAGTACACACAGTATTGTCACGATCAGAGCAGACTTTCCACAGGGCATGGAATCGGTGTCCTAGTTTAAGATGAACACAGTGACTGAAAATTACCGGCTCATTTATACAGCAGCAACGGTAATATGACCTTATCATATGGGGTATTATTTTCAGTCACTGTATTAATCTAAAACGAGCACTCTGGTTCCATGCCCTGTTGATCTTGACAATATTGACTCAATGACCTACCCTCAGCCATCAGAACACAAGTCCATTGCTCTTCATCATTGCTCTATATTTAATATTCAAATACATTTTTCATTTGTTTGTACAAAACATTGAGCAGTATTTTGTATGTACAGAAGTCAGCAGGCAAAATATCAAATATCTGTTGCATGAATATTTCAGAGGGATATCTCTTAATTTTGCTTTGGGTATTGTGTTGATTTGTCTGGTGCATTGTCTGGTGCATTGTACTTTATGATTGTTGGGCCAAAAAAAGTCTCTGGTTTCTGGTCTCCACGCGTGTCTCCTGAGACCGGCGCATGTCTCCTGAGACCCGCGCATCTGCATTTTTAATTTTAATTTTTTTTTTGGCTATGAAACTGTCCAATTGCAGCCAAAACTGCTGGACCAATTGGAATTCTGCCATGCTGTGAACGTTTGGCTGATTTGTGAGACCTCTCTTAGCCACCATACTTTGTATACGCGGGGACCAAATTTCCCATGTACAATGTATCACTTATTTCCCTGTGGGCGAAAAAAAAAGCATGTCACCGAACCGATTTTGAAGCCGACCAATGACCAGAACCTGGAGACTTTTTTGGGGGGGGGGGGCGCCGCCGCCTTATGGTCACCCATTGTTATCATTGGTAAATAAAATATCAGCAGACATGTGTATTGAAGACGAAGATGGCTGTTTTTTGATGATGGTCTAATGGCTTCATTTGTCAACCTCATTCCCAGAGTTTAACCAAGGAGGACAGAGATCGATATGATGAGCTTAAGAAGGCTGGACTCAGCAAGTATTCCAGAGAAGTCACCAAGAAAAAACCACCAGTCAAACGCAAGGTATGATGGATTTGATATCATTTCCATGGTACATTTTTGGTACTGTAATTCTTTGAAACCGTTAAGGAGAAAACGGTGAAAATGCCCTCGGATTATTTGTATTGACCAGGCTAATGATCCGTCTCAGATTTAAATTTTCATTAACCAGTTCGCACCGGGAATAAAAAAGTTTTTCCGAACCCCGTGGCAGGTTTATTTTTACCGCACAAACACGACCAATGGTGCTCACCAGAGCGTCACCGGGGAGACCGCGTCTTCCACCGTATGCTTATGGCTCGTTGCCACGTCGACCGGGAATCTATACAAATATTCCCGAGAATCCTGTGGCGTGTTTAGACGCTCTCCGATCCGCTGTCCAAAACAAAATTGCGTGTATACACGGCCTCCGACGCGAACTGGTTAAAGTCTTCTTGAAAATGACAATATATCAGAAGGTTTGGAATCATAACAGTCTTAAAATCCTTAAAAGTCTTAAAGTTTTAGATATCTATTGGCTCAGTTTCGCTTTGGGTAATTACCAAAGCAGTACACTGTCGTCAAATTGATATTTTTATTAACCCTAACCTTCCCAAATCCTCTTTGCTAAAGTGAAGGATTTTGAAGGATTGAGGTTACATGCTACATGCTCTTTGCTAAAGTGAAGGATTTTGGAGTATTGAGGTTATTAGGCATACTTGCCTTTCCATGGTACATGTACATCCATGTTTGTTGTAGTGATTGCTTGGGTCAGTGGACACTGTTTATTGCTCCATGCATGCAGGGAGGGTCCCTGGCCATGTACTTGCTTTACTACTGAAGGATTTTGGAGGATTCAGGTTATGTGTAAGCAAATGGGCCTAGGGAGTTGGGGTTAATCCTCATAGGGCAGTTGAAATAATGAATTTGTGTCCCCCTCTCCCCATGATTCCCACCTTACCCAAGTGCCTTACAGCTTGTTTTTTATATTAATTTCAGTGCTATATAAATTTTGTATTATTATATTATTACCTATCATCACTGCAGTGTGGTATAATTACCTGATGAAAAAAAAAAAACGATGACAGACCACTTGGCTTTCAACCCAATAAATTTCATCAAGACCAATTGTTTTTTATAGCTCAGATTGGTAATAACATTGCTTCGTCTGCACATAGCTTCCATTACAATATACGCAAAATTTGTCTAAAGATTTGTTTTGGTTTTTAACAAATTAGGCTATAGCGATCAATGCTATTTGTCTTGACAACATTTGCACCCTATCCTATTCATAAAAGTATTTACATATTTTCGTTCTTCCTTCTGTAGAAGAAGGTAGCAGAGTCTGATACAGATGAAGATAGCGACGATGAAGATTCCGATGAAGAATCCGATGAGGACTCCTCGTCTGCATCCTCTGGCTCGGAATCTGAACCAAACTCCAGCAATGCTGCCTCCGGGTCAGATGATGATGATGATGAAGAAGAAGAAGAAGAAGCATCAAACTCTGGGCAGTCAACCTCAGCTTCATCATCGTCCTCCTCCGCATCGTCCGGGTCCTCATCATCGGAGGAAGAGGAAGAAGACGAAGAAGAAGAAGAAGAAGAAGAAGAAGAGGGAGAAGGAGAAGAAGCGGAGGTGGAGGTGAAGGTAAAAGGAGGAAAAGGAAAGCAACAGAAAGGTAAAGAGAAGATGACGATCAAACAAGAGTCTAAAGAAAACGGTGAGAAAGAAGACAGCGGGAGTTCTTCAGAGTCTGAGAGCTCATCAAGTGAGGCATCTTCAGAGGAAGAGTCTGATTAATGCTTTGTGTGTTCTTGTTATGGCTGTCGCCAAAGCTGTATGTTGAGAGTGTGGTGACAGAGATTGTATTGTGTTCACTGGTGCATGCAGATACTGTGTGCCCCATATTATTTGTGCACTAGAGCATTAACCGTCCATGTTGTTTCCATGTTGTTTATAGGCCATGTTGTAACTCTCTCTTCGTACAGCTCTGGCTGGGACTATCAAAGGTTGCTTTCTATTGGCAGGTTTGTCTGAAGCAAAAATAGCTTTCAGTGAAGAATGTTGTGTGCAGCTGACACAGCGACCATCTTGGTTTTGTATGCTTTGAGGTGCACAACATCTCGCCTTTGACCAAACTTGGTTGGTTCCTATGATGCAGGGAACCACTTATGTTAATGGAGGAGGGCCAAAGTCATGGTACAGCCAAGCCTTTCAGAAGTCCAGACAGGCCCAGGCTACCTGGCCTCCTAATTGTCTTTTGTGAGTCCTAATCCTGTAACAATACAGTACCTGCCAATCAACATAACCTGGGTTTCTGGAGGGTATAGCCCAGGCAAGCAGAGCTCATTATATAGGCCAGTAGGCAGGGGAAAAGCCTGGGCCTGGCCGGGCTTCTCAAAGGCTTGGCTGTACCATGACTTTGGCCTTTGTCCCTAACCATGAAACTGATGACAAAAAACGCAGCATGAATCAAAGAGCACAAGTAAATGTTCACCTAGACAAAAAAGTGCACCCAAATGTAACATTTTAAATTTGTATTATCTTTTAAAAGTCTGGAAAATGTTGATCCGTCAGATGGTTTTGTTTTGATGTTTTATTAGGTTGCATTTATACTTATTCACCCATATAAGTAAATATTTGTTAAAAGGTGGTGACCTTTGGATGAGGTTATAAAGTTATTAACTACCCACTTTGTGCATATCATAGCCCTATAGCAGTAAAATGCCATTGGGCTCTACGATCTGCCTGTTTTGCCAATAGCGTATGCCAGTACCAGTGAACTGATGAAAAAAATGCTGCTTGCATAAATAGCGCCCTCTTTATGTCATGCCCAGAGCCGATAGTTGCTCAAACTTAACCCAGTTAAGTACGGGTTGACCACTAAGTGGTCGATGATTTAGAATCGGCACAATTGTTAATGTTTATAATTTGAATGCATGTAATTGTGATATTTATTCAATGTGAATTTTTTTTGGGGGAAAGTAATGATGTGTTTGTTGAAGAGTTTTGAACAAAACTATTGTGTACTATCAGATAACTCGGATAACATTTTACTTGCTGAAAAATATAAGATTTGTCAACCAAATCAATATCTTTTAAATCAATATCTTTATACATGTACAATAATTCCTGAAGGGTTTAATTGAAATAATTGTGATATCTTTCCATTATTCAGTTGTTCCCAATTCAAAAATTAAAATCTACAATTAAAATCTAAAACTGTACAACTTGAAATATTGTTAATAAGGAGTAGAAATTGGATCTTGATATAAGTTCAAGGAAAACATTTTTTAAAGTGTTTTCTTTATTGAATTATCTTGCTTTGGTTATCTTTGCATCATTTTATCGCCGTCTAATGTACAGAAGGTTTATTTATATATTGCTATAGAATCAACGCTTTAATTTTACAAAGCTGTTGGGTAAAACCTAAGTATAAACGGATTGCCAAGAGACAAATAAAATGCCGATTTTGCTTGATTTGCAACAAAATATTCATCATTTTGAAAGTGTGTTTTATATAACCAATAGTTAACAAACATTTGTTATTTGTTTTCCTTGGATGGTTCTTGTTAATGAATTATTTTTGTTAAAACATTGTGTCAAAGTTGCCAAAAGATTTATGGAAAGACTGATTTGACTGTTTTGTATTGTCTAAAAGAGTAAATGTAACGTCTGTTATTTAATTGTACTTTGACAAAATGAAACGTGTCAAATAAACAAAAAGGCTTAGGACATTTTTAAAGTCCACATTGAAATATTAGCTTGGTCTCGCTTTTGAGAGTAATTTGTTTGTTGCGTTCATGCAGATTCTTCATTATTTATCTTTTAAAGGGACAATATCGTCACAATCAACAGGGCATGGAATCGGAATGCTAGTTTTAGATTAACTCAATGAGTGAAAACAATACCCCACATAAGGTCATATTATCATTGCTGCTGCATAAATTGGCCAGTAACTGTTTTAAAGTAGGACACAGATTTCATGTTCTGATCGTGATGAGACTCAAATACAAATGCACATGATCAAATTGACACTGGCTAGGGACATAGGCTGGTCCTCTGCATGTATTGAGAATCAATTCTATATAATCATACATGCATGGTGAATGCTAGTTCTCATTTCACTCATCCCCACTGCCTTTATCCAAAGGCCCTGGTACTCTCTGATATATCTGAGCTCTCATTGGTTAATTTTTGTGACCCCCCATGTAACCCGCGGTCTGTTTATGGTCATATGAAACGGCCAGTCATTACGCCCCTCTGCCATTACGCCCCATCACATAATGTCCCATCACCATTACGTCCCTCTGCCATTACGCCCCATCACCATTACGCCCCATTATAGGATTTCCTTTAAAATAAACAAACTGCACACTGCACTGACATCAGCGTAGCATCGTGAAGTATTCATTAACTTATAAAAGTATTCATTAAATAATTTATTATAAAACTAACCAAAAGAAGTTTCCATCACAAATAGGTACATTTTTTAGAAAACAGAAACTGCTAACTGATTACACAAAGTACACATTTTGGGTGGTAACAGTCCTTAAGAAATGGGATGTAAATGGAACAACCTTTGGGTCAATTAATTAATTCTATTATCTTGATCTTGCAGACTGACTCAATTGATAGTTTACCTTGAACGAAAACGAAACACAATCTTGTAAATCGGCCAATCCTCCAAAAAATACCCTACAATAGAAGCACCCTTAATTAAAAAGCTCCATTTCTATCAAATGTCTCCTTAAATGGGTGAGAATGACAATTTTTTTTTTTTTAAATAATAATAAAATAATTCACGATCTTTTAAGATTGGGTATTATTATTTTATTTTTTTAAAATAAATTAATTAAAAGTTGTTGTGCAGGGAAATCCTATAGTGGGGCGCAACGACGATGGGGTGTAACGGCTGGATACCAATGTGCGGCAGGCTTGCGCGATATCCAGTCGTTACGCCCCATCGCCATGACGCCCCATCGCCCCCATCGGCTTTACGCCCCACATTTCGTGCACAAAATCTGATCCATTATACAAAGAAATTTCATCATAAAACTTTTGCATCCTATTTTTTGCACATACACCCAATTGAAACTTTAACAATATGAATATTACGGTACGTTAAATGCTGTAAATACACCCATTGTTATGTACTCAGGTTGATAAATATTTGGTAACAAGGGAGCTTTATGGTATTTGTTTAGAGCAGAATCGTCCGTTTCTTTATCTGGCTTTAATTGTTTCAGTTAGCTTTCAGTTATGAACTATATTGCTTGAATGAATGAAATAATTTGACCATTACCAATTGATTAGTCTTAGAAATGAGTTTTAATTGATTTGCTGCTGATAACAGCAAGGGAGCCCACCCGGTGAAGAGTGCCCCGTCCATGGCAGATAATCCTCACTGAATACGCCTTAATTTACCAGGGTATATCCTTGAGACCATAAATAGGGATCACAAAGCTGGGGGCGGCGAAGCTCTTTATATTTCTTCTGACCTAACTTATTTACCTAGGCCGGATTTGAGCATTTCTGTTGACTCCCTTGAATGTTACTTTGTAGAAATAATATCTTGTAAACATAAGAATATCATAGCAGGTGTTGTTTATAAGCCCCAAATGCTAATTTTAATGATTTTTATAACGTGTTTCCATAACTTGATCCAACGTATAACCAACGAAAATAAGTCTTGTTTAATTTCTGGTGATTTTAATCTAAACTTGATTGATTGTGATCATCGCAGCCAGCCACAGGAATTCTTGGATCTGATTTTTTCCTCAGCTTGCATACCTCTTATTAATAAACCAACCAGGATCACGCAATCCTCTGCCACTCTCATCGATAATATTTTTACGAATATTTTACCTCCTCCTAAATCTGGTATTATTGTAACTGATATTTCCGATCATTTTCCTATATTCACTTCTTTTTCATTCAATGCCAATCACTCTAGCTCTAAACCTGTCCCTACACATAATTACTCAATGGAAAATATTGATTATCTTAAAAATGATCTGAATTCATGTGACTGGTCAGCTGTTCTTTGTGCCTTAGATGTTAACATGGCCTTTATTAAATTTATGGATATTTTTAACAGACTTCATGATAAGAATATTCCTTTGAAGAACTTTAAGACTTCGTCTCGTAAATTTATCCCCAAGTCTCCTTGGATTTCTGTGAGCATGTGTAAATCTATCCATCATAAAAATAAGCTGTATCGTAGATTTGTTTCTCATCCCACTGACCCTAATCGTGCCATATATGTACGCTATAAAAATATCTTGACTACTGTGATTCGGAACTCTAAGCGTATGTACTATGCCAAACAGTTTGAGAAAGAAAAGGGTCATGTAAAAAACACTTGGAAAATTATCAACAGTGTATTAAAAAATAAAACCCCTTCTAAATTGTCTTCCATTGATGTTAATGGTGCTGTGGTTAACAATTTACATTTTATAGCGGATCATTTTAACACTTACTTTACAAACATTGGTGATAATCTTAGCAATAAAATCCCTCTTAGTGATCGTAACTTTCATGATTATCTTTTAAATTCTAATTCCAGCTCAATTTTCTTTGCTCCGGTTACTGAACAGGAAACTTTAGATATTGTTAACAATTTACCTAACAAAAAAAGTTCAGGTCATGATCTTGTAAATAATTGTCTTATTAAATCTGTGATCTTTGCAATATCCATGCCCCTTACTTTCATTATGAACCTTTCCCTGTCTACTGGAGTTGTGCCTGATGATATGAAGATTACCAGGATCACACCAATCTTCAAGAGTGGAGACACACAACAAGTTAATAATTATAGGCCTATTTCCGTTCTTACTTCATTTTCCAAAATCTTAGAACGTATTGTTTATACACGTACAAGTAAATTTTTTGATAATCACAATATTTTGTCCGATTCTCAATTTGGTTTTCGTGAGAAACACTCAACCTCTCACGCAATTCTGCAGTTACTTGATAAAATTTCATACACTTGGTATATTCCTGGATCTCTCCAAGGCATTCGATACTGTTAATCATAAGATTCTTTTGTCTAAATTGGCTCATTATGGCATTAGATGTATTGCCTTGGAGTGGTTCAGGAATTACCTTACTAAATGTCATCAATTTGTTTCCATTAATGGTTGTGTCTCCTCTCTTGCAGAAATTTCCCACGGTGTTCCTCAAGGATCAATCCTCGGACCCCTGTTATTTTCAATTTATATTAATGATTTTGACAAATCCTCTAACTTACTATCATTTATTCTTTTTGCTGATGACAGTAATTTATTTTATACTCATTCTAATTTGAATGTACTCTTTGATACTGTTAATTCAGAACTCAATAATATCTCTAGTTGGATTAAGGCCAACAAGTTATCACTCAATATAAAAAAAAACTAACTTTATGTTATTCATCCCCTTCAGATTATCTATATAGACGATAATCAAATTCCTAGAACTGATTGTATTAAATTTTAGGTCTGTATATTGATCAAGACCTCTCTTGGAAACAACATGTTAATTACTTATGTAAAATTATTTCTAGAAATGTTGGAATTATTAATAAGCTTAAGCATTTTTTCCCAGGGGAGGTTCTGGTTACACTCTACAATGCACTTATTTTGCCCTATATTAATTATGGCATTCTAGCATGGGAAAATTCAGGAATAGTTCAAATCAATAGGTTACTGATCCTTCAAAAAAAGCTTTTAGAATTATTAATCATATTGATTACTTAGCTCACTGTGACCCTCTATTTTTCAAACATAATAGTCTTAAGATCAGTGACATTTATCTTCTACAGGGGATTTTCATGTATAAACTTAATTCTAATAATCTTTCTCATTCAATTTGTTCCTTGTTTACAAAAAATCAAAATGTTCACGATCATTTTACAAGGCAATGTAATGAATTTCATCAATCATTTGCCCGTACGACACTTTCTTATAGAACGATTAAGCATGAAGGTCCCAGGCTGTGGTATTCACTAGATAGTAATCTTAAAAGTACTCCTACATTAATATTCTTCAAACGTAAATTTAAGGACTTTTTGTTGAGTAAATACCTGTAAGTGGTTAACTGACTCTAGGATTTGGCTTGGGCTTTAATAACGACATGCATGGGATTGTCTTTGTTTTGTTTTGTATGTTTATATTTCACTACACATAAAATTGTTCACTCGTCTTGTTTATTATACTTATCTGGGGGGTCCTTACTAGACAAGCATTGCTTCTTATTAAGGGCCTCCTTCCACTTGCATTTAATTTCTCTATATCTTATTACTATTTATTATTACTATATCCATCTATTATTATTGCTATAACCCTTATAAGATTATTGTATGTTTACTTAGGCCTATATCCATAAATGTATATTTTGATAAGTGTGGAAATATTAAAGAACTGAACTGAACCCGCCGTACTACTCCAGCTAGCGGTAGCCCTGCCAGAGGTTAATCACGCCGGCCATTTTTTTCTTGGAAGTTCTATTTTATTTTTGATCCAAAAAGCCTAGATTTTGAAAACTCTTTCGTGATTATTTTAAATTAATGATCAATAGGCCTACTTTTAAGTTCGTGGATACTTTACAGATTTCACGATGTTACACTGGCGTCCTTGGATTTTTTATTTTTTATTTATTTTTATTTATTTATTTTTAAAATTTGTGTACAGCGAAATCCTACAGTGGGGCGTAATGACAATGGGGCGTTATGACGATGGAGCGTAATGACTGGAAACCGCTTGCGCGTATACATCACTGTCCTTTCTCTATGATATGATTATACTGACAGTAATACATGATATGTGTGTTGACCATATATGGTCACCCATGAAACTTTGCGACTTCCTTCACAGGATCTTGTGAAACGAATAAGCCTCATCGGAATTTGCTCGTCCCCACCGCCTTTATCTAAAGATCATAAACAGAATACTTAAATTATTTATATCTAATCAATTTCAAAGAAAAATTCTCCGTAATATTTTTCAAGTCAATGCACATTGCGCATGCTTGCGGCAATTGTACCAGCGGTATACTGGGATTGTATCGGTGGGCACGAGCGAAGTAAGAACTAGGCCTACCCCCTGGGGACGCAGTTGCCAAAAAAAGAGATAATCGTATTTTAGACAGGTTCCAGTTGTCTCTATTGCATGCATGCACGGTGCGAGTCAAGTCACTAGACTAAACGCCACTTTGTTGAAATCTGGCGCTCTTAATATGAACTGGAGTTCTACACGAGCGGACGGAATTGTCAATATTATCGACAAACATCGAGCAAATAAGTCGACGAAAAACATCGTCAACGAATGTAACTAATGGGTAAGTACTCAGACGTAATTAGTTTTTAAAATTGCGAAATATTATGAATCGAATTTTAAAATGACGGCCGCTGCACGAATTTGTTTCTCCGACATGCGAGAATCGTTATTTGTCATCCAGTAATACATGATGTAGTGCCCATAGGCCATAGTGTATCGCTGTTGGTGTACTAAATCTGAAAAGGTTTTACTGTCATACCTTCACTTTTTCTACAAAAAATAACCTTTTACAAACAAACTTAACATATTAATTCTTAGAAAGAAAACATAGCCTTCAAACCCCCTCCTTGTATTATGTTATACTGCATCAGGTTACCCCACCAGTGTGGCATGGACCTGTATCCTTAGCCACACGTTGGTCTCATTCAGTCATTGCCGCTAACGGCGAGGTTTTCTAGGAATTTTCTGAATTCCAGGCACTGAAATATTTACAACTATTTTGACAAACGAGATACGTTCCTTACATGTTGAACTATCTCGGCGCCCCCAAAAAATGGTGATTTTACTTACAGTTAGTGAGTTACATTTATATTTTGTGACATATACTTTTAGGCCCGAAAAAATTACAAGACGATCGGCATTTTGCAGGTTTCAACTAGGGCTGTGCTGGGTATCCGGATACCCGACCGAAACTGTCATTACCCGGTTCCATTTTTCGGTTGCGAGTACCCGTAAACGACTTTTTAAAATAGGGACTTACACTTTCAGTGTGAACATAAATCTTTGACTATTGAACAATGTATTGTTTACACTTTTAGGAGCAATTTTATTCAAGAAATTACACTCTGATAACGCCTTTGTAGTATTTTATGGACATTTTCCATACACTTTTGTCCAACTTTTTGTGATACATTGTATCCAATCATTAAGACTCAAATAGACTGGCTGCAGCACGCTACAAATAAGTATCAAAGTAGCTGCTCAGGATGGAATGTTTGCCTATTGTTCACAGTAATTGGATTAGTGGGACAATAACTGCTGCTTTATGCCTGCACCATGATATGTTAATAGAGGGGATTTTATTATAGGGGACGTCCTTATAAAAAAAGTGGTGTTTAAATTGGTTTTGTTGTGTAATTATTTTGATGTGCCACCGACCATCCCTCAGCGTATCACCAACATACATTTATTTACCCACCGATACTGAGCTCTCTTGTGTATTACATTTGCCGACAAGGTGAAAATTTGTTTCAAAAGAAAGACATAAAAAGGGAGGTGTTAAGTCGGTCATTGTCTTTGAAACCAAACCAGCCGGAAGTATCTTGATATTCCTCCGTCAGTGCCCTAGATCCGAACGGGAGTTTTCTACTGCGGGAAATATCGTCACGGCAAAGCGAAGCTGCTTAATGCCTGATAACGTGAACATGCTGGTATTTCTGGCAATGAAAGCCCGCATAACTGCCACCCAACCAAAGTGAACATGATTTATAACTTATCAATAAGTAACAATCAGTACACCGCAACCGATTTTGAAAGAGAAATATTGGGTTCTGAAAATAATCTTAATTCTTAAAATTGTTGTTTAGCTTTATAAGTAGTATTAATTAGGGTTTTCAGGTGAAAATTGTTTCCTAAACCAATATGCTCAATATTTATATCAAATTAAAGGTCTTGATGAAAGAAATACAATGGTTTTTAAATCAAGAAAATCGGACGAGTAGCTTTTGAGGAATCCTGTTTTATTTAATCAAGTATACAGCATTCGATGAAGCGCGACTGTCCATACACTGTGTATATCCCTAAATGGCACCAAAACCGTTGAATCAGCCTACACACATGCACAGCGTTTGTGCTCGTTTCCCTCAAGAGATTTTGAAAGGGTGTAAAAAAATACACTCTCCGCTCAAAACTAAACACAATATCGGCTCAAAACTTTCACATATGATAGAAAAGAGGTGTAAAATTCATTCAGACATTGCTCTTACCTTTCAACTTGAAGATTTCACCTCGAAAAACGGTGTTTACTTTTTATCTCTGCGTAACTTCGGTTGTAGAGTAGATATGGAGATGGAGCAAGCTTGGGTATGTAAAGGAGCCCTTTGACTTAATAGGGAAACCTGTTTTCATGTCAATCACAATGTACTCGGGTGCGGAGACAGATCCGAAGTGGATGCCCTCAGCAGAGCGCGGCAAATTTTACGGGCTGAATGCACGCGATCTCGGAACACTTCGCGAAAGGCTGGGCGGGGCGAGAGTGGTTCATTCATAAAAACCTAGGCTTTCGCACGTACTTCCGATTGCTATTTTATGTACATTGTTGGATAGCTGAAACTAGAAGCTTTCCAATGAGCTATTACATGTAAGATTTCGACGGGTAAAAGTAGTAGAATTTTTTAGATTAAAATTTTGATGATTTGTTGAGGGTGATGCGCTGTGCGTGTGGAGGGCTTCGGTCAAGCACGTACGAACTGAAAACCCTAGTAGTAGTACTGATAGTAGTAGTTTTTTTTTTTTTTAATTATTCCTAGCTAGGTCTCTTATAAATTCATTCTTTCAGGAAACAAGGTTTATTGACAGGTTTATTGACATTTAACTAAAGTTCATTGTGATAGAAACAAATTAATATTCAAGTTCTGATTTTAGATTCATAATATTAAATATTATTTTAGTATGCAAAATCATGTCCTTATCCAAAGCCAACATGACGAACGGGATAGATAGATAAACATGTAAGGAACATATCTAGTCTGTCAAAATAGTTGCAAATATCGTCAATTTCAGCGCCTGGAATTTTGAAAATTAAGACAACACCGCAGTTAGCGGAAATGAGAGTATGAGACCAACGTGTGGCTAAGGATACAGGTCCGTGCCACACTGGAGGGGCAATGCATCGGAAGGTCCTACTACTAAAAACCGACAACTGACAACACATTCTAAATGCACTGAAAACTCAAAAATAAAGTTATAAATATGTTTATAAGAGACAGTGGCATACATAATGAGTTTCAGTTTTTGAGTTTCATTTTTATTGCTAATTAAAACCACATTTTCAAAAACTGAATCCCTGTATGTATGCCACTGTCACTTAATTTTAACTTTATTTTTGAGTTTTCAGTGCATTTAGAACATGTTTTTGTGAGTTGTCGGTAGGACCTGTACTGGACCCCCCTCCATATCCTTGGCCCGGCCTAACGCCACATGTACAAAAATTTGTGTGATTTTTCAACTTTTGATCTGCTAATTATTACGATCTAAAATTTTGTGGTTGGGTAAGCTTGCCCAAGCAGACACTTTTGACATAGTTTAATATTGTGAAATTGGTAAATTTTGTGAACATTTAAATTTTATTTTATTATTTTTTTCAAAAATGTTTCAAAAATTTCATGAAAGAATAATGGATTTTATGCCAAAAGTGTCTGCTTGGGCATGGTTACATAATTACTAAGTGTTAGGGCCAAGGATACGGAAGTAGAATGTCGTATCCGACCGCCACTTTTTCTCATTCAATATAACCAATAATGTAATCTTACCTACCTAGTAAGGTGGAGAACATATCGATGATGAACATATACTTCAAATTATTCAAGGATATTTATTTCATGAAAAATCGGGCATTTTGGTATACAATGACTTTCTCTGTCATGTCAGTCTGATCTTGTCAACTCTCCCATTAGTGACCAACACGGTCATTGTACATGCGCAGTGGCAACTATAAGAGGATCCCTGTATTTTCTGAAACCATAATAAAAGTGGATTTTAAAGATAAATTTCACTTTCTGTACCCCCAAAATAGCTAGAATAATTTTTTAACTGGTTAGTAGTTGCAAAAAAATTCCAAAAACCCCTTAAAAAGTGGCGGTCGTATACGACATTCTTTCCGAGTGCAGTCCTCCCAATTAAATCTCATTCCCCCCCCCCCCCCCCCAGGGAATCATGATATAATAGTGGGCCAACTGGTTGCACTTCGTGGAATAAGACTGGCCAAATACTGTGGAAATGGAAGGTTCCATTTTTTAAATGTAGGATTCGTTTACAAGTTTTGTGAATTTGTAAACATCACAACCCTACTTTTTTTTGGTTTGAAGTTAAACGATGTTTAAATTTGTTTTGCAATCTTTCTACAGATCAGTCTGGCTGGATTATGGGAATAACATGATAGCTTCAACGGTGTAGCATGCTGCCCTCTTCCTGCGGCTAATGACCATGATAACATCAGATGGTATTGTAGCTCTACTATAGGGTGTGTCAACTTATTGAGGGATTTCTGTGAAACTTAGTGGTGAGTTTGACATATATTATCAGGTTTATAAAGGGAAGGTACAAGATTGGTAATGCACGTCCATTTCAATCCTCCAGTTTTCAAGAAATATCATACATTGGAAACTAACCTGTGAAAGTTTCATCAGAATAGGTTCCCATGTTGAAAAAGATTTTTTAAAATGTTACAAATCAAGTTAGCTTTCAGATAATAATGTGGTAATTTTGTGTTCAGGGCATAACCAATACTGTACCTTTAACCCTTGTATACATGCAGTCTCCAAAAAAATAACTGCTAAGTACACAATGCTTTTTGTGTGCATGCCTCAAAATATTGCATACTGTACAGAAGAATGGTACATGGATACCCCAAAATGCCCCTGGGTATGGGACAAAAACCAAACTGTTCTGATCCTCACACAGTACGTGTATAGCACTGGTTTATTTCAAGTTAGCCTTGCAATGAAACAAAGCAGGTGGCTGCTTCAGTTTACCTCATTTCTCTGAAGAGCCTTGGGCTATGCCATTAATCATTAGATAAGAAAGTGCGTACCACAATATGTCCCAGTTGAGACATTTTGAAGTATGGGTCCAATTTGTGAAGAACTACACTGATAACGATTAAGTCAAGATCTTTTGATTAAGTGCATCACAGGCCAGCTGCTCTATTTTAACCCTCTACCATTTGAAACCATTCAGAATTTCCACTTACCAAAATGCCCATTGGTTTTGTACACACATGGTGATAGCAAGCTTTACTACCATTCAAATGCATAGAGGGTCCATTGATTCACCACTTAGAAGTATCCAAACAAGGTTTTGTATTAGCTGACCATCCATTCAAAACCATTTGGGGGAATCAATACTGTACAGTTATTTCACCATTCAAAAGCGAATGGTTTCAAATGGTGGATCAACTTGTATGAAAAAGGTACCAGAAGTAGGAGGGTTAATATGCAATTAGTGCTAGTAGGCAAAAACCAGTCTTTACTAAGCTTGGGTGATATCAGTTATTTTCATCCAAGATATATCATCAAACATATATCGCAATTTGTTTCTTCACGCATGATTGCATTAGAGCCGATAAACACGGGTATGTACCCCTCTAAGCATCCCAAAAATCACCAGCACAGACACGCTTTTCATGCATGCACAATGGAAAATTCGTTTCACAAAGTACAATAGAATTATGTTTTAGAAATGTCATGAGCATCGACTTGATCAAGGAGCCATAATTCAGAAGCTCTTATGGCCCACAACATACTCAGCACAGTCAATGCATTACACAATTCAGTATTAGTCTATTTTCATAGTTTACAGAGCACCTATGTTGTACCATGGAGGAAGAAAACAGGAGTCACAACGAAGGCATATCAAAGGTTCAATGTCTTTTGCCGCAGTCGTAAAAACAGCGGGCGCTAATTGTATGGTACACAACTTCTAATCCGATTATCGAGGAGAACTACAGCCAGGCTTTCTTTGCGCATTGCTGACGCGTTGTCCTGGTATACAAAATGGCGGCCTACGTTGACCACGAAGTGGAGAAAAATTACGCTGAAAATATAAACGACATGCAGAATTTCGACCCAGACTTTGAGGACGAAGTAGGTGATAAACTGCCGCAAGTTTGCATCTGTAACAAGCCAGCAAACGGTGGTATGTTGTAACGACGCGTGCACAATAGCATGGTTTCATCTAGATTGCGTGGCGCATGCTACCGTAGACGATTGGGTCTGCAGTCGTTGTCTCCCGTAAATTCTACAACTGGTAGGCATTTGTCTGATTGTTGTTTTTTACTGGTAGTGAAATTTAAATACCTTTTGGGATTTATTATTATTTTTACTAACAGTTAAAGGCTTTTCGAAAACAGCCATTTTGGAGAATAAAATAACAGACAACAAAATACAACAAAATACTAATAATGGCCTCACGTTTCCACCCTAGTAGAGTCTTTCTCATTTAGCCTGTGAAGAAGACTCTGCTAGTGTGGAAACGTGAGGCCGTTATTGTCATTTTGATTGCAAGCTGCGATGATCGTAGCTCCTGGCCACGTCCTTCACATGAGCTACAACGCATCATGTGTTCAATATGGGGAACATTTTTTACTTCTTTTTCTCAACACTTTATTTATGGTCGTTATCATGCCTGTGCGCATTTTTTATGGAAAATTAATTAAAGGAACACGCAAGTCAATTTTCTACATGCTTTGTTTTTTTAAGGAAGATACATTGTATTTTAAATCTTTTTAACATCAGTGATGTCCCATCAACAACTCAAAGAGCCAAACATTGAAACAAAGAATAAAGTGCAATGTAAAAAAGGCAAGTAACTTGAACATGTCCAAATATTTCTTTATTGGTGTTTCAAAAGCAATGTCAAAACATTTCAATAACAATTGCATATATACCTTTAGGCTTATTGTATGTGTTATGTTTTTTATGGATTCCTGCAGGAAAAATATATCTATTTTTGTTTCTTTGTTGTTTTATATTTTAAACTGCTGAAAGCATTGCAAGTATCATAAATAAATTAAAGTGACCTTATATACAAATAAATTAATAATAAATATTTTGTTTTTGTTTTTTAATTTACAGCTGTTGAGCATGCAATCAGTAATGCTACAGGGTATGTAACGTCAGCAGATGAAATAGCACCCTGTGTTTTCAACAGCCTTGTGCGTGGTTGCTCTTATATCAAATTTGTTGTGTCATGTAGAATCGACACAGTTTCCAGACGACTGCTCTATGGTTGATCACAACTGCTGGTGACATTAAACCTGAGGCAAATGAATTGGTGTGTCGTGCTTTCCATCAGTACACTCTGACAAATTTAGCAGGTTAACACTGGAATTCGACAACGAGGGTCAACATGTTAGAACAGTTCTGAACTTGATAATAGTAAGGACATGCCAGAATCCGATTTCAAAGAGCCCAAGCCTCTTGATGAAGAGCAAGTCATTCGATATGTAGCTGGTTATGTGCCTTATGCACTACTTCAAGAAAGTGCATGGAGAAACAGCTAAGGCATATGATTCAGACACTGCCAAAACATTTCTAGAATACAGTAACGAATGGATAAGAAAACAAAGTAGGGGTGGCCTATTTACTATCACTGATGAAGTGTATCTATTTTTTCGTACAATTGAAGGCGAAAACACTTGACGTTTGGTAAACTGAACTCTATGCCGACATTCAAAGAGCCATCATGAACAGTATTTCAGATAAGCCAAGAGTACATGCATACTGGTGTGGTTTAACAAAAAATAAAATCAGTGGTGACGCTTCAAAGAAACTCTTGGACATTGTTGTTAAACTTTGGGTAAAAATCCGAACGAATGCTTTCATCAAAGTTTACCTTGATTTGAAGAAATCCAACAATTTCACGAAAATCAGAGAAAGCCTTACGTAAAGACCTTCAAAAAGAGTGAAATGTACTGCTACAGTCTTTAAGAGAAAAAAACTCAAATATTAACACTGCAGTGTTATTTGTGGGTAAGAGATACAAAGCTCAATGGAATGCCTTGAAATTTTCCTATTGAGTTTTTCTTTTAAAGAGCAAAAGGTAAAACCCTTTCTTTATGGAAACAAGCATTTACATGTACTCCTCCATTATAATACTTATTAGCTGGTTACATATGTGGTATGTAGACATAGAAACATGCTGCAACATCACATTAGTGCAAACAAAATACCAGGTTCACTTGAATTTTTTCTCTTTTGAGTTTTTTTCTTCTAAAGAGCAAAAGGTAAAACCCTTTCTTTATGGACGCAAGTATTTACAAGTATTTACTCCTCCATGATAGTTTAATAACTATGTAATACATCAGGATAGGGAGCTGATTATAACATTGATTGTAAACATCAAACTTCCCATTAGATCCTTGAGGAAAAAGCATTGAGTTAAGAATTTTGTATATCAAATAATTTCTCAAAAACCATTGGCTAGGTTTACTTGGCCTGACTGCGAATGTTATTTTTATTACACATGTAGCAAGAATATTGGAATAAATAGCCAGCTCTGGTGTTCATTAAGAGAGAATCAGAATTTTTTGTGTGGATATTATTTTAGGGGATGTTTGACGTTTTCCATTCTATTTCTTTACATGTGTACATCAATATTACAGGCCTGATACTCAACCCTTGAAAAAAAGGACAATGTTATGGGGTTAAAAATACAACCTACTTACAGTATGCCTTCCCTGGTTGTGCAAGGCATCCATCAACACCCTTTTCGGCTGCCCCCCCCCCCCCAAAAAAAAATGTAAAATAAAATAAAAATTACTTCAAACTTTGTAAATTGATCCCGTGGCAATTCAATGTGTACAATTAAGATTTATTTCCTCCTTTTTGAAAGTGGTGTGTCATCTAGAGAGACAGTCTCTCGTGCTTTACCTCTTCGACGCCTTTGCACAACTTGATGCGACATAAAGTGCATGCATATTGTGACACAGTTGGGTTTTCACATCGTCCACCAGCCACTCTCTGCTTACTAAAGTACTGTTCGAATGGGTCCTGGTTAAACCTCTCGCTGAGTATGAAACACCCATCAGGTTGTTCAAGGAGTGTTGTAGACAGCTCTACAAATGAGTTGACTGCAAAATAAACGAGAATACAATAACACGATTAACATTTTTGTTAAAGACAAGGTATCGACGATGTGCCTTCTGACGTCACACCTGTGTGAAAGTTTGTTCATCTTATTCATAATTGCTTTGACTGGAGGTAAATACAAAAGAAATATTTTGAATTTACTCTGCTTGACATGTGTGCACTGCTAACCTGTTATGTACAGCCCATCAAGTGTTTCTGTGCTGATCAACATCTTCTTCACAGCTTTGTCTACATTCTGAAGATCTTCAGCTTTCCATTCCTCGAGGAAGTCCTCCTTCAGCCACTGTAATTAAATGGAACATTTCCAGTCTGGGTTTTAAAATGAGATCATGCATCTGTTTCTACCTTCGTTGTAATGACAATACTTAGGAATGAGATTCTGAAATGTTTCTGTCATGGGAAGTGAACAAACTCTTTACAAAAAAACTGGGCAGCACACGCGAAGTCCAAGCTCGCTGATCGGAACATTTTTTCCTTGTTTATTTTTGTTTTAAAAGCTCTACTGTGCAATCTGGAGCATTTTAAATGGTTTTATTTTATGATTTTTGTGAATTTGATCTAAAATCTAAAATTAAAAAGTGTTTTTTTCCCAGACTTGGAATTCCGCCAAAAGTCGGAAGAATCTCATCCCTGAATTCTGTTCTTTCATTATCGTATATATAAAAGTAAATGAGTAGCTGTTGCGAACTGCTTACCAGCAAAATGAGTTGTGGCATAAAAGCTGAAAAAGTGGTAATGCTCGACTAGAACAGAGTCTTCTACTGTGGAAATAATGAGAACGTGATTAGGATTTTTAAATTAATACCTTGAAGCGCCAATCTTGGGTGGTTGTGTTGGACTACAGGTTTGAGGCGGTCGAACATCCTGATGAATGTGATCGTCGAAGATGTGCCTGTACGCCCACTTGATTCAAGAGCATTCGCTACTGAGTACCTAAATGCAAAGTAGGAATAAAAATTTGTTAAGACATGTAGTCTCTGGATCTAACAAAACAATTTCAAATATCACTGGTCATTATGGAGTGCTATAGCTTAGGTTGGGGGGGGGGGGGGGGGTTATTAGGCGACTCAAGGTGAATAGCAAAGTGTCAGTGCCTCACCCCAAAAAAACATAAACGTGTGCCAATTACTTGTGCTTTACACATGTTACATTCAAATCATCCCTCAAAACCCCCCCTGGTTTTTTTGTCTTTTTAATAAATTTAAATTTGTTTATGGACCGTAGGCGGAAACCCATGATTTACCATGTGCTCATTATTATTATACAGTCCCTATATGATATAGCCCAAGTTTCAGACATGCCATGTACACCCGCATTCTAAGAGACGGTGTAAGGTGAAGATGTTCGTAAAAAATCTTATGGAGACGGCGGAGTCCTGGAGAGCATCTTTCTAGTCCCACATCCCACTCGTATAACTCTAACAAGTGTGTCCATCTGATGTCCTGTTTGTTGTACGGTTGGTAAATTGAAATACAATAATAAAATGTAATATGGGTTACATTAAATTTAAAACATTCAGTTTGCAAAACAAATGTTCTTTGCAGTTCTATGATATGTTGCCCTTTTTTGGGCATGAAAAAAAAAAAATGTTATTCACTTGACCAATGTTTAAAATTGTATGACTATTTCAATGGTTAAGGTCATAGTTTTGATTTTACAATACATTCAAATTTTGAAACACATTTTCTAGTTTCTACGGATATTCTGATGCCCGGTTAAAATTTGTTTACCGTCAGTTAACCATGGAGATATATTTTTCATCCTCCATGGTGTAACCATCATTAAAAACATGTTTGCATTTTCCAAAAAGGTGATACTGTAGATTCTCCCTTCCCACTTTTAAAAACTTACGTGGAGAGTGCGAGTCTTGTTGTGGTAGTGGCTGTTCTCAAAGTTGTTTCGTGCAGTCTTCAACAGATGAGGAACATCACAGATGAAGTACAAATGCCTTGTTGGGTCTAACCTGTGAGGGGTGCAGTATGTAACGGATGTTGCCGTGCTTGCTATGGGGGAATGCAATCTATAGTACTTTCTGTTGGGTGATGCACCATCCGAAACTAGAGCACGAACTCTAAAGCCTGCTGTTTCCACAAACTCAATTGCCTCCCATATGCATAGAAACAAATCATTACTCGAAGCTCCAGTGGTAGGGTAGTACCCAATGGAGGTCACTGAATATACCCCTGATCATCAGGACATGCGTGGCCACAGGAGGTTCTTTTTCACCCTTGCACTAATCTCGTTCGCAAGGCTCCCCATCAGTACACTCTGACAAATTTAGCAGGTTAACACTGGAATTCGACAACGAGGGTCAACATGTTAGAACAGTTCTGAACTTGATAATAGTAAGGACATGCCAGAATCCGATTTCAAAGAGCCCAAGCCTCTTGATGAAGAGCAAGTCATTCGATATGTAGCTGGTTATGTGCCTTATGCACTACTTCAAGAAAGTGCATGGAGAAACAGCTAAGGCATATGATTCAGACACTGCCAAAACATTTCTAGAATACAGTAACGAATGGATAAGAAAACAAAGTAGGGGTGGCCGATTTACTATCACTGATGAAGTGTATCTATTTTTTCGTACAATTGAAGGCGGAAACACTTGACGTTTGGTGAACTCTATGCCGACATTCAAAGAGCCATCATGAACAGTATTTCAGATAAGCCAAGAGTACATGCATACTGGTGTGGTTTAACAAAAAATAAAATCAGTGGTGACGCTTCAAACAATATCAGAGAAAGCCTTACGTAAAGACCTTCAAAAAGAGTGAAATGTACTGCTACAGTCTTTAAGAGAAAAAAACTCAAATATTAACACTGCAGTGTTATTTGTGGGTAAGAGATTCACATCACTTTATGCCAAAGCTCAATGGAATGCCTTGAAATTTTCCTATTGAATTTTTCTTTTAAAGAGCAAAAGGTAAAACCCTTTCTTTATGGAAACAAGCATTTACATGTACTCCTCCATGATAATTTAATAACAATATAATAGTTATTAGCTGGTGTGGTATGTAGACAAAATAGAAACGTGCAAACAAAATACCAGGTTCACTTGAATTTTTTTTCTTCTAAAGAGTAAAACCCTTTCTTTATGGACGCAAGTATTTACATGTACTTCTCCATGATAGTTTAATAACTATGTAATACGTTATAATCAGGATAGGGAGCTGATTATATCATTGATTGTAAACATCAAAGAAAAAAAAAACACTTCCCATTAGATCCTTGAGGAAAAAGCATTGAGTTAAGAATTTTATATATCAAATAATTTCTCAAAAACCGTTTACTTGGCCTGACTGCGAATGCTATTTTTATTACACATGTAGCAAGAATATTGGAATAAATAGCCAGCTCTGGTGTTCATTAAGAGAGAATCAGAATTTTTTGTGTGGATATTATTTTAGGGGATGTTTGACGTTTTCCATTCTATTTCTTTACATGTGTACATCAATATTACAGGCCTGATACTCAACCCTTGAAAAAAAGGACAATGTTATGGGGTTCAAAATACAACCTACTTACAGTATGCCTTCCCTGGTTGTGCAAGGCATCCATCAACACCCTTTTCGGCTGCCCCCCCCCCCAAAAAAAAATGTAAAATAAAATAAAAATTACTTCAAACTTTGTAAATTGATCCCGTGGCAATTCAATGTGTACAATTAAGATTTATTTCCTCCTTTTTGAAAGTGGTGTGTCATCTAGAGAGACAGTCTCTCGTGCTTTACCTCTTCGACGCCTTTGCACAACTTGATGCGACATAAAGTGCATGCATATTGTGACACAGTTGGGTTTTCACATCGTCCACCAGCCACTCTCTGCTTACTAAAGTACTGTTCGAATGGGTCCTGGTTAAACCTCTCGCTGAGTATGAAACACCCATCAGGTTGTTCAAGGAGTGTTGTAGACAGCTCTACAAATGAGTTGACTGCAAAATAAACGAGAATACAATAACACGATTAACATTTTTGTTAAAGACAAGGTATCGACGATGTGCCTTCTGACGTCACACCTGTGTGAAAGTTTGTTCATCTTATTCATAATTGCTTTGACTGGAGGTAAATACAAAAGAAATATTTTGAATTTACTCTGCTTGACATGTGTGCACTGCTAACCTGTTATGTACAGCCCATCAAGTGTTTCTGTGCTGATCAACATCTTCTTCACAGCTTTGTCTACATTCTGAAGATCTTCAGCTTTCCATTCCTCGAGGAAGTCCTCCTTCAGCCACTGTAATTAAATGGAACATTTGCAGTCTGGGTTTTAAAATGAGATCATGCATCTGTTTCTACCTTCGTTGTAATGACAATACTTAGGAATGAGATTCTGAAATGTTTCTGTCATGGGAAGTGAACAAACTCTTTACAAAAAAACTGGGCAGCACATAAGTCCAAGCTCGCTGATCGGAACATTTTTCCTTGTTTATTTTTGTTTTAAAAGCTCTACTGTGCAATCTGGAGCATTTTAAATGGTTTTATTTTATGATTTTTGTGAATTTGATCTAAAATCTAAAATTAAAAAGTGTTTTTTTCCCAGACTTGGAATTCCGCCAAAAGTCGGAAGAATCTCATCCCTGAATTCTGTTCTTTCATTATCGTATATATAAAAGTAAATGAGTAGCTGTTGCGAACTGCTTACCAGCAAAATGAGTTGTGGCATAAAAGCTGAAAAAGTGGTAATGCTCGACTAGAACAGAGTCTTCTACTGTGGAAATAATGAGAACGTGATTAGGATTTTTAAATTAATACCTTGAAGCGCCAATCTTGGGTGGTTGTGTTGGACTACAGGTTTGAGGCGGTCGAACATCCTGATGAATGTGATCGTCGAAGATGTGCCTGTACGCCCACTTGATTCAAGAGCATTCGCTACTGAGTACCTAAATGCAAAGTAGGAATAAAAATTTGTTAAGACATGTAGTCTCTGGATCTAACAATATCACTGGTCATTATGGAGTGCTATAGCTTAGGTTGATTGGGGGGGGGGGGGGGGTTCTTAGGCGACGTGTCAGTGCCTCCCCCCAAAAAAACATAAACGTGTGCCAATTACTTGTGCTTTACACATGTTACATTCAAATCATCCCTCAAAACCCCCCCTGGTTTTTTTGTCTTTTTAATAAATTTAAATTTGTTTATGGACCGTAGGCGGAAACCCATGATTTACCATGTGCTCATTATTATTATACAGTCCCTATATGATATAGGCCACGTACACCCGCATTCTAAGAGACGGTGTAAGGTGAAGATGTTCGTAAAAAATCTTATGGAGACGGCGGAGTCCTGGAGAGCATCTTTCTAGTCCCACATCCCACTCGTATAACTCTAACAAGTGTGTCCATCTGATGTCCTGTTTGTTGTACTGTTGGTAAATTGAAATACAATAATAAAATGTAATATGGGTTACATTAAATTTAAAACATTCAGTTTGCAAAACAAATGTTCTTTGCAGTTCTATGATATGTTGCCCTTTTTTGGGCATGAAAAAAAAAAAAAATGTTATTCACTTGACCAATGTTTAAAATTGTATGACTATTTCAATGGTTAAGGTCATAGTTTTGATTTTACAATACATTCAAATTTTGAAACACATTTTCTAGTTTCTACGGATATTCTGATGCCCGGTTAAAATTTGTTAACCGTGGAGATATATTTTTCATCCTCCATGGTGTAACCATCATTAAAAACATGTTTGAATTTTCCAAAAAGGTGGTACTGTAGATTCTCCCTTCCCACTTTTAAAAACTTACGTGGAGAGTGCGAGTCTTGTTGTGGTAGTGGCTGTTCTCAAAGTTGTTTCGTGCAGTCTTCAACAGATGAGGAACATCACAGATGAAGTACAAATGCCTTGTTGGGTCTAACCTGTGAGGGGTGCAGTATGTAACGGATGTTGCCGTGCTTGCTATGGGGGAATGCAATCTATAGTACTTTCTGTTGGGTGATGCACCATCCGAAACTAGAGCACGAACTCTAAAGCCTGCTGTTTCCACAAACTCAATTGCCTCCCATATGCATAGAAACAAATCATTACTCGAAGCTCCAGTGGTAGGGTAGTACCCAATGGAGGTCACTGAATATACCCCTGATCATCAGGACATGCGTGGCCACAGGAGGTTCTTTTTCACCCTTGCACTAATCTCGTTTGCAAGGCTCCCCACATCTGTAAATCCGAGCGGACCGAAAAAAACAACCCGGATTTTACTTTCATTTCATCGAATAGCAATGAGACGTCTTTCTTCAGCTCTTGACTCCCCTGATGAAGACCAGTGTCGGTGACAATTCTGTTTAGCATATCTGGACTAAAACCTGTTGATAATGGGGCAAGTGTGTTTGGATGTGGTAATTTAAGGAAACCGGATTCTCTTAACAAGTTGTAGGAAGACGAAGAACTATTTTGCAGAGCAATGCACCAGCGAATTATAGACGGGTGCCATCTCATCGACTTTCCCTGTAAGATTTCTGTTGCTCCCATAACAATCGAGCTGCTGAACCAACAGGAAGGGAACTGTTCATCTGTTCTGCACAGTCTTCTAAAGACTTGTCAAGGCTTGCTGATGTGAAAGGACGGCACTTTCATTCCTGTAGATCTCCTCAATCTTATGTTCCACTTTGTCGCTTTAATCGTCTTCTGTCGGCTTGAAGTTCCGTCATCTTGACTTGGAGAGGTAGCTGTTGGGAGTGGTGGATGAAAGGTCATGTGGGGTGTTCATCTTTATTTTGCTTCTATGTGATACAGCGTTTACAGTCTCTTGGAATGATGAGGGTGCATGACGGATTGTGCCAGAAGAATTGAAAACAATATACTTATCATTTGGGGTGATTCTCACAGGAATTTGACCATCCTTCATGTTGACCAAGTCGCTGAAATCTGAATTTCCTAGACAGACATCACAAGTTGATAGTAGTTGACAAAACTGTTGGGCATCTTGGATGTTTACGATGGAGCTGAATTTATTAAACACTGCACTCGTGGGATCTACAGGAATACCACATACCACTACCTTCCATGTAAAATCTATGAAAATTGTTAAGCAAATGAAGATTTCCCCGGACCGATTCATTTTCATTACATTAACCTGATCCCTATTGTTCCATGTTAAAAGACCGCTCTTCTTTGCCACCTCCTCATAATCAGCCAAAGTTGGAACTTGTTCCTGCGAATCTGTTTCCTGACAAGAGTTGCAATAATTATCTCCAAATGACAGTTAAAATATTACATGTTGTCTTGCTGTTATTTTGACTCTTAGTTTTCCATCGTTTAAGCTTCACCTTACAGGACTGACAAATAAAGGGGGGATGTATGGTAGAAATATCAGCAGCGATATCAATTTGTAATGCTGTTAATATGACTTTACTATAGTTTTCTTTCCTATATGGGTATCGTCCCTTGCTGATAGCTCCAGCAGAACCAAACAGTTGCTGTGGTTTTGCATAACTTCCTGTAACCTGAAATAGAAGGAAAAACAAAATGACCATTACTGTTCCAGCATTCACAAACCGATCAGTTTTTCAAATCACACGATACTATATACGTATTAAGAAAACAATTTCGCCATGTATTGGGGGAAAAAAAATTTAAATGGAAAAAAAACATAAGTGTTTTTGTGCCATTTAAAAAAAACAATTTTTAAATAAAAACATTTAAATTTAACAATTTTTTTACAATTTTCACAGCTGTTTTTTTAAATCCAGAACAGTAACTAAGATTTTAAGAAAAACACAAGTCAACTAAAAAAAAAAAAAAAAAAAATTGAAAACCTAAAATTAGTAAAAAGATAAGAAATGCCTAGCTGCCCAGCATATGTTTTGATTATAAACATGGTTATTAAGAGAGAAAACTATAACCATTCTCTTCCTAACTTTCCAAAAACCAAATGAGATATTGCGCTACACACAATACACGATACATGTAATATTGCACTACATGGAAGGCTGGATCCAACTCGACCTACGAATCCAACACTGCAATATCTTCAGTGTACAGCATCGTACATATATGAGGATTGAAATGATAAAAAGCTAAACACGTCTTTGAATTTGACAATTGGTTGGCTTCCGGAGATCACCGGAAATATCCTTAAAATAAGTTGCTAAAAAGACACTTTATTGTAACATCTGAATGTTATATTTACCGTAAGTCGGCTTCGCCAAATTCGACGATCAAAACACCAAAATACTCGTGGAAAAATCGCTATTGAAGACAATGAACTGCGCAATATAAAAAGCCCGCGAATAGTAGTGCGCATGCGTTTTGTGTTTATTCGTTTGCTACAGATTTCTACCCTCCAATTATGTATGCTGGTCGCCCGTAACGTATTTCCAATGGGCCACTCCGAAGTGCTAATGAGATAAGAGGCTGGGCGATGTGACTCCCGTTTTCTTCCTCCATGGTTGTACTGGCTAGGTATAAAAATGAATATGCATAATGAACGGCCAATAACAACACACATGTAAATTTGCTACTATGCAAATCTATCCAATCACGAAGCACAGAAATGTTTTCAGTTCTTGTGGGAATTCCCTATAATCATGAAATTATGGCTCAGTAGAATAAGATTTGTAAATATAAAGTAAATAATACCTACATGTAGTAGGGGTGTCGATATTGAATTTTTTTGATAGTCGATATATACGATATTATCGTCTCAATATGCAGATTTTTTAAATACATGAAAAAATGTATGTATTGTAGTTTAACCCTAACCCTCCAGGGTATTTTGGCTAGAAACCCTGCCAGACGCAACAGAGTGCATCGTTTATGAAAGTGACTTGGCTGTCAAGTGCAACAAGATCCATCTGTTAACAAATCTCAAGGCCGAACTGCCTCGGAGGTCACCAAACGCAGCAGAATACAACTCTGGCATTGTTTAATGGGACCAGCTCTCAATAGAAACAGGCTTGGCTGCTTATGCACTGGTGTTGACAGCTGAATCCATCAAAGTGCATCAGACTTTTCCAGCTGATGCACTCTGCTGCGTCTGGGTTAATGAGATAGGACAGTCACTCCAAAATGAGCCGAGTTCTTACAGACAATGATATTTTAACTAAAGAGTGATATAAATTTAATATTGGCTATATTTTTGGAAATTCGTCTATTTCGATATTTTCAAAACCATAACCGATTTATTTTTTTAAATATCGTATCATGATATCGTCCACCCCTAATACGTAGGATTTAGTTTAGTCTTTATGGTTATTTTTGACTAGCCCACTGGAATACAGTTTAGATCGAACCATGGTTTGTTTCATCAAAAATTGTGAAAAATCTTTCATACAAATGAATAAGCAGTGGAATAAATAACAGTAGTTTTGTATTACCCTCTGATTATACAGTGAAAAACATCAGTAACATGTTATATAAGGGTCTTTTCATTATTTTTCTGTTCTTCAAACAAAAAAAATCATGGTAAAACCGTGGGGGTTTTTTCGGGCGGAAAACTGCCAAAGCCCGATCTATTACATTTAGATGTCCAGTCAGAGACCATCATGGTGGTGAATTAAGAGAAACAACCCCATATGGGCAGCTCCTATGTGATCAAACAGTCAACTTACCACTGAAGTAGTTCGCTTTTGTTTCTCACTTCCGAAGAGTACAGTTGAAGACTGTTTTTATGGAATTTCTAACTTAATTCACAATCGCAATTTTCCGATATCTCATATTATCGCCCAAGCTTAATCTGTACATGTTGCTTATTTGTCCGTTTTAAAAGGTATTTTAAACCCAACATTTTGACAAATAGTGTAGTCATCACTTGCAGGGACTTTGCAATTTGGCCTGAAATTTAATTCAGAAATGACAGATTAGACAAAGTATACTACTCAAAACAATTTAGGGAACACTGGATTTTAACATCAAATAGGTTTGAAATGTTCCATGAACCGGGATTTTCATTTGCAACCCCCTCCTCTCTTTCAGTAGTCATGTCATGAAATGTGTAATCACTACATGCATCCTTTATCATCTGTTTCATTGTGCAGTTGTTTCTCATCAATTCTGTGAAACATTGTGTTTATCTGAGATTATTCCGGTGTTCCCTAAATTGTTTTGAGTAGTAATTTATTTACTGTTGGTATTCCCAATTTAAGTAGAGGGTGTCGATGAAGACAGAACATTAACATGTATGATAGTTGCTCTCAAAAGTTGTGACCAAATTACAAAGTACCCTGTTATAATTTAACAGCCATTAACCGATGAGATCTAGAATTTGGCAAATAACTCTTTCCTAAATTCAAAAAGCTTTTCTTAAACATTACAGAACCTTGGCATTAATATTTGAGAATTACTGATACTACATGTATGCCTTCCTCTTGTTATTACTGTGTTAAATTTCATTCAAGAATTACATGTTGTTTTTTCCTGTAGGGATGCTTGCTACCTCCATTTCCTGCTGTGAGTAACCTACTGATGACCCAGTCTTAAATATGTTCGCTTCATCTTGGGATACCTACGACCAATGATGAAGGGATCCATGATCTGATTCTGTGGGAACCAACATTGGCTGGCTTTGCCCAAAAGGTTTGACCCAATGATGATTACTGTTTAAGAAAGTTGAAACCATTGTAATGCATTTTGTGAATTCAAACTTATCAATGCTATATGTTCCTTTTTAATTATATATAGAATAATAAGAAAATATTCTGTGAAATTTTCAGCTTGTTGTAATTTCAAATTTATGAAAAAGAACATTTTCCTAAATTAAAACAGAAAAAATGGTTTCACTTATAAACACAAAAAGCGGCCAGTCATCCTGCATATGTAGCAACATTTTATTGAATTTGAACTAAAAGTAGTCAGTGTTATATACTCTTAAGGTATTGTTGAATAATAGTGATTTGAAACATTGCTCACTCAGAATGATATCCTGTTGACAGTTTCAGCTCTTTAAAACCTGGTGTCCTATAGTTTGTATTAACACAAAAACATGAATTTAAGAAAGAGAACTCTTTCCTAAATTCAACTAGAAAACATTTCAGTAATGTAGAATTACCAATACTATGTCTTTCAATTAGAACATTATTTTTCAGATAATAATTTTGTAATGTTGTATAGAATTTTAAGAAGTACATGTGTTTTGCTTGCTCTTAATGATAAAAATATGCTGTAAAAGTTTTAGCTTTGTAAAAAGAAATGACTTTTTCCTAAATTCAAACGAGTTCACGTATCTTTGAGATAATGTTATACAAAATGATGTTCTCTTTCCTAAATTAAGAAGTTCATGGTGCATATGTTAGCAATGTTTTCTGAATGTCCTATAGTTTGTGTAAACACAAAAAGTACTCTTTAAATTCAAATAGAAAACATGTTAGTAATGTAGAATTACCAATGATATGGGAAAGTTTCAAAGTAGCACAAATTTAAGAAAGAAAATTCTTTTCAGAACATAATAATGGAAGCGCTTATATATGACGTATCAGAGCACTGTACATTATTGTTCATTAGGCGCATAAATCATTCCTGAAACCATCTCGGCTCTGTGGGTAGTATACAGCTCAATTGCATATGGGCTAATCATACACAACAATTTACTCCTGGGTGGAGAGAAGCAATTATGGTAAAGTGTCTTGGTCGGGGACACAAGCACCACCAACATTCTGACGACTCGGCCATCAGAACACAAATTATTAATAAAATGTTTTAATGTGGAGTCTTGAGAAAAACATTTTACAGTATGACTGTTACCTTTTTAGATAATATTGTACAAGATCATTTTAAGAAGTATGTGTTTTGCTGACTCGTAATGTAAGAAAACTTTCCTAAATTCAAATCATGTATTTTTAAGATGTTTTTACAAATTTGTTACATGAAGAAGGTAAACACACGTAACGTCTTGTTTTTAAATCCAGGTGCGAGGTTATAAATAACAAAATCCTGTGAAATTTTCAGCAGAATTTACGAAAGAACTCTTTCTGAATAGAAATTTTTAAATTAAAAATGCTTTAACGTGGAGTCTTGAGAAAAACATTTTACAGTATGATTGTTCACTTTAATTCTGCTCACTCGTAATGTAATCTTTCCTAAATTCAAATTATGTTATGAATTAGTAAATGCACATTTGTAACATTTTTTTTGGCTATATCTTGTTTTTAATTGCAGGTACGTAACCCTTCCTTGAAAAACCATGCTATGTATGGTTTTTCAAGGGAGGGTAGAATTAATTGGGTGCAGAAGACCCTGCCATCTCCAAAACCCCTCTCTTGTTGGTATGTTACTCTGTCATTTATTTAACCATTGTCTCATATGACATTACAGTTAATATAATACAGTTAAAATACTCATTGCTGAAAGTACATTAGAGATTGAACATTGTTTACAAACAGAAAATGGTCATTGCTGAATGTAGGAACATGATTACAGTTTTTTTTCAAAAAGGAATTCTTTAGAGAATGTGATAAAGTGCACACAGTTAAAACATTCTAAGCCAAAATGTAATAAATTCAAATAGAGAATTATTTTTTTGGGTAATACAAAACTTAGCAGGATTTTTGAGCATTCTATGTCAAACAGCAGTGATTAAATAAAATCAACCAGTAAAAGTGAGAAATGAGTAGGAAAAAAGCAATCAGATTTTTGTTCATAATTTAGGAAAGAGTACTCTTTCCTAAATTTGAAATGGACATTTTACTTTTCTCTGAAGGGACAGCACCTTTGATGATATTCAACCATTAATTTAAAAGGCAATACCGATTATAACATTACATCCAAATTCAATATTTGTGTTTCCAAATGGTGCACTTACAAAACCTGTAATAATGTACCTAATCTCCCTAAATACATCATAAAACAACTTACCAATCTCTGAGACTCAAAGCAAGACCACAGTTACAGTCTGCATTTCCTGGAGATGCACATAAGTCTATTGTTTTTTGCATTCACACTATGTTCATATTTTCCAAGAGTAGAGGTGGTTTAGTATGTTCCAGTTTGTAGAGCGGGATCAGGTACTCTGCTGATCTGCACTTCATCATACGCCAACACTTGCTATGTATTTCTACGTGCATTTTCTGGAGAATGAGATGGATTTAAGTCTATTGTTCTTTGCATTCACACGCTGTATTCTCCTTCAGTCTGCTCCAGGTTGTAGGGCACCATCCGTCTCATGCATAATACTAAGGTCAACACCATGTGACAAAGTTTTATTCCCTTAATAAATAATAAAACCAAATTCTCTCATAAATTTTCTGACATTGTTTGACTTTATAATCAACTTTCATTGGCCTTTTTCAGAACAATCCAAGAAGAAATTTCAGTCGGGTATCATTTGCTTTTATAAAAACTTACCGATAATGTCGGGAATACCAATACATGCAGCTGCCTCTGATGAGCGTGCCTGGGTTCATCCAGTTTTCAGGAGTGTATTCTGTACAAAGGAAACAAATAACTTTCAAATAATTGTCATTTCACATAATAATTGTCTGGGGACATTGACAAAGAGTAATGAATTAATCAGTGTGAACTGTTGGTCTAATAATGAGTCCAGTCATGTCTTTGCCATGGAGCCCACATTTTTACACTGAAAATACTTTTTATAATTAAGATTTGTTTTTTTTAATTAAATGAACTCTTTCCTTTAACCCTAAACCACTCTGAGGTATTCTGGCTAGGAACCTTCAGTGCACTTTTGGAAAAATGCCCTTATCTTCAAAATGCATTTTTGTTGATCTTTCATATTCAGCACTTATGGCCTGTACTGCCCCATTTGAAGAGGTGAAAGTACCAACAGTGCTGAATTTTCCCAAAAAGTGCCCCTTGGAGGATTTTGCAGGATATGGGGTGGTTCAATTATTGGTAAATTTATTTATTTTTTATTGAAAGCACTTTAGTTGGAATACTTTCTCATGGAAGATGGATACTTGTATCAAATTTACATCAAGTAACTTTTACATGATATAATAGTTTGTGAATTTAATATTCTGGTAATTGGCAATGCTGTACATGTACATTCCGTTTAAAGAGACAATATTGTCACGATTTATGCAGCATCTTATGTGGGGAATTATTTTCAATAACAAGGTCTATGCCGAATAACCGAATATTCGATTGGGCTTTTTTTTTTCGGGTCAAATATTCAAAAAAGAAATGCAATTTTGTTTAATTTGTTTTTGTCTTATTGGAGCTTCCATCATTATCAAACAACGCCCCATTCATCATCTGGTCGCCATCTAGCGCAATGTTATTTGTGTAATGTAAACCATTTTGGGTAGAATGTTGTATCCGAGTCCGACTGCCACTTTTTCTCATTCAATTTCTGAAGGGGAGGAATTTTTTTTAGAATGGAAATAAAGTCCGAAAGCCATCATAACATTGCCACTGGATTTAAAGATAGTTTTCACTTTCTGTACCCTCAAAAATCGATAAAAATCATTTTTTAACTCGTTAGTGGTTGCAAAAAAATTCCCCCAAAAACCCTTAAAAAGTGGCGGTCGGATACAAAATTCTTTCCGGAAAGAATGTCATATCCGACCGCCACTTTTTAAGGTTTTTTTGGAATTTTTTTACAACCACTATCACTAACCAGTTAAAAAATTATTCCATCGATTTTTGGGAAAGAATGTCATATCCGACCGCCACTTTTTAAGGGTTTTTGGAATTTCTTTGCAACCACTAAACAGTTTTTAAAAAATGATTCTATTTTTTGGGGGTACAGAAAGCAAAAACTATTTTTAAAATCCACTTTTATGATGGTTTTCGGACTTGATTTCCCTTCTAAAAAAATCCTCCCCTTCAGAAAATAGAAGGATCCTATTATAGTTGCCACTACGCATGTACAATGACTGTGTTGGTCACTAATTGTAGAGATGACAAGATCAGACTGACATGACTGAGGAATTCATCGTATACCAAAAATGCCTGATTTGTCATGAAATAAATATCCTGGAATAATTTGAAGTATCCTCAATTTACCCTAAATGACGCACCAGAGGGTATATAATCAACTGGACGGTAACTTACAAATGAAATTAGCAGTTTGGTGTTTCAATTTGTTTCAGTGAAGGATTCTCTTGTAAAATACGGAATTTCAATGCATGATCATACGCGTGGACATCTTGAGTGCCGTTTTTTGAGACGCACAGAATTGTAGTCAGCAGAAAATTGATGTTTATGAGGTGCACAGAAAATGTAACCAAGAAGAAAACAGTTGAATCATGTTTCATCTTATTCCAGATGGTTGTAAATTGTTTTTAATCTTGAAAATAAAAATGTTGTTTTCGATTTTTAAAATAAAATGGTATAATTTGGAGAAGCTCTCAAAACTTTTAATCAATATTCTTGAAAGACCAATAAAATGGAAGGTGGTTAGATTTTTTGCAAAAAGTACTTTAAAACTCTGAAAAGTGTAAAAATGCTGTTAACATTTTGCCAAATAAAAGATTTCTTTTCATAACCATGATATTAATGTTTCATTTTCTCAATAATTTTCGACTACCGTCGAAATAAACACCAACGAATTAAGTAGTCTTCGTTCGCTTCTTCTACATGTACATTGTATAAGGAATGTGTCCATTTTGAGGATCAGTATTTCTTTAAAAAATCATTGCAAATGCAAAGCATTCACATATTTTGGTTTCCACAGACAACAGCTTGTTGATGGCATAGAACAATAAAATCACAGATGTTCGTGAAAAAAAATTGAGGTCATGTAAATCTCTTACTATTTGTATCTAGTAAAATCAGTAGTTAAACAACTTTTTCCACAAGCACTAACTTTCCAGTAAATCATACAATTGCACTATAATTTTTATTTCTGTAAGTGTAACAAGCACGACTTAGATAAGTTTATGCAACCACTCCAGTAATACGCCATAATTTTGTAAGTTTTCCGAGAAATGCTAAGGCTAGCCAAAAGTAGGTGCGTCATTTTACAAGTGCGGCGAACTACGTACATGGATGATATATGTCCATCATCATCCATATTATGTTCTCCACCTTACTGGGTAGGTAAGATTACATTATTGGTTATATGAATGAGAAAAAGTGGTGGTCGGATACGACATTCTACCCTTTCCTCAATTTTAAGTACATTTTTCATCTCTCCCGTATCATGCGTGCTCCATCACGTGGCATAATTACCAATCATCAGCCTTCATAGGGCCAGGCTTACCGGTCAGAACGTCCACACGTCAAAACGTCCACGTGACAAAACTTCCACGGGTCATAATCATTTAATCAGATAACGATTATTGTCCTTAATTTGTTACAAACTGTTTTCCTTGCTTTAAAATATTGGTTTTGAAGTTTAATTCTCATTAGTGTATTGTAAAGAAAAATAAACATAGATCTATTTCATGATGTTGTTGTACTTGTAGGGTATGTGGCACTTATGGCAATCGATGTGCCCTTTGTGCCATTAACGATAAGTTGTTCGCTAATCTTAACAGGTTGGGGTTGGTAGGGAGGGGTACGGTGTAAGTGATCCTCAGATCATAATGTGCCACTAGTGTCCTAGGGGTCGAGCCGTGTACCTTGCAGTTTAAGAGCCCGGCTCCGCCGGCTGATTTGCAGGCTCGCAACACCTCCCAGGTGATGACGTGTGACACAGTGACCCGCCAATCACCCGTAGCCCCTCCCACCTGATTTTTGCAATACTCAGTTAATCATAAAGAAGCACATTATTTAGATTTCGATGTTACAATTTTTGATGTATTTAATGATTTCGTAGTAGTTTTCTTTTTTCCCCAGAAGTTATGTTAATGTTACTGTTTGAGGTAATTTGAGATTTTCTATAAGGGTTCTGCGTTGTGTGTTGTAATTTGGGCAGGTTAAATATGAGCTAAATGTGACTGGGCATTCCATTGTAAGATTGTAAGAACCATAAATGTAACAATCATGTAGTTGTTTTATTTGTTTTTCTACCTTTTTGGCTAGTGTTTGTTTTAGGAGTATTTGGTGGACCCATGTTTGTTTGTGTTTGTTTTCTGTCAGGTGATTTTTTCCTTGTGTTGACAGGTGATGAAAAGGTGTTCTGTGTTTTCTTTGTTTTTCTTTTTGTGTTATTGTTTCTTTGGAGTGGAAGACGTGATTTACTAGTGATATTATGGCAGCGGTTCTATCATCTTTATTTTTGATAGTATCCCATATTTGCATTGCACCAGCAAGTAATTCGATTAGCTCTTGTTCATTGTATGTGTTTTGTTGTGTTAATTCAGTTTGGGTTTCTGTTACTTTGTCTGTTTGGGTGGTAGCGTCCTTAGTACTTATTTTTGTGGGATGCCGAGTTGGGAGGTCTATGTCATTATTTGTCTTTGTGTTTTGTTGTTGTGTTTTTTCTTTAATGTTTGTTGTTTGGTATGTGGGTGTTGTTTGGCTGGGTGTGTTTGCTCCAATTGTAATGTTGGTTCTTATAACTTTTGCTGCCTCTGCATATGATATTTGGTATGAAAATCTAACATTTTGAATTTTTCTTTCTTGTTTCATTGTGTGACATCCACCATAAGCTGACGAGTGGCTTTCGCCACACCTACAGCATTTTACTTTTTCTTTTTGTTGGCATTGTTCAAAAGTACATGTATGTGACTCGCCACATCGCACGCAGCGTGTTGAGCTTCTGCAGTTGTTTGCCACGTGGCCTAGTCTTTGACAATTAAAGCATCTTATTATTGGAGGAATGTAGGGTTTTACTGTGAAGTATTCGTATCCAATATGTGTTTTCTCTGGAAGGTTTGGTGTACTGTAGGTTAGGCATATTGACAGACTGTTTTCTAGTTTTCCGTTTATTTTCCTCATAAGTCTTTTTACATTAGTCACACCTTGGCTTTTACATGCTTTTAGGATTTCATTTTCGGTTACGTCTACTGGAATGCCGGTAATGACACCTTTACTTTGAGTTTGTGATTTGGCAAATTCGGCGGTTACGGTCCATTGGTTTAATTGTGTTATTGTTTGAAGTTTTCTTGCTTGAGCCGAGGTGTAACAGCATACTGTGATTCCTCCTTGATTATTTTTTGTTACAGTTTTTATTATGTCCTTTCCTACAGTTTGTTCAGTGCTTTTGCAATTTTTATCGGATTTAGTTTAGCAAGTTTGATGTCTGGGGAGTTGATAACTACCATAGTTGGTTGATTTGGAGTGTTGTTATCTTGAGTAAATCTGCGTTTAGGTTGTGGAGTTTTGTAGTCGCTTGGCTGTACATGATGTCTAAAGTTGATCGTGGACGGTTATCTTGGAAATCCATTGCTGATTGAGATGTTTGATCTGTGTCAGATTCTGAGTCTTCATCATCAGCCATGGCTGATTTAGATAAAGAAATACTAAATAATATGCCTCCTGATTTAATGGTATTGCTTACCTTGGTTAGCTTCTTTCTAGTGAATGAGTAAATCTTTATTGTACCAGTAAGTCTACTGATCAAAATTAAAATCGGAATTCAAAATTCGTGCCACACCCAAAGAAACGTCATAGAATTCAAACCGCAGTAGCAGACTCAATACGTGTTGTCGCATCAAAGTCCAGACATGAAGTCCTATTTCATGATTATAACAAAAAGTGAGTTTTAATACCTCAATGTCGCGCCACCCGTGAATGCCACTTCGCATACGTACAGTACATGCATACATTGTACAGTACGTGTGTGGCAAATACACTGCGCTGTATTATTCATAGGCGATCGCTGTTAATAAGGTTTATCGCTAATACTATAGCACAGAAGCAACTGCCGCAAAGCATACTGGGATACAATTTGGGGCATCTGTTTGGCGCAGCTTGTGTGACGTTAATAATATTTTGTTTGTCCGTGCGGCACGCAGTGGCGCTGTTGCACCCACAGACATCCCACGATTCCTTGCAGCTGCTATTTGCGATAAGCGTTATTCGTGGAGGCAGTCTCGCGGATATTCCTATTATTAATAAAAATGGATCATTTGTAAAATAAAACAAAAACACAGTGATTCACATAAAGGATCATGACTATAGAACCAATCACCATGTGTGGACGTTTTGACCTGTGGACGTTTTGACCTGTGGACGTTTTGACCAGTGGACGTTTTGACTGGACAGCTAACGATTCACCGATACAAAAGTATCACGATATAAAACCAAACCAAAATTTGTTTAAAAAAATTAGCACTTCATACCTGACATTTAGTATTTGAAGTTTTCCCTGACAAAAATGCCTGACCACCATCTTAATTCTTAAACAAAATTCCGACGATATTTCTGTTTTGCGTACGGCACACACATGCATTATGTCACCGGTCATAGATGCACATGGTAGCCTGTCTTCGAGCTATGGATAGTATGGAGCCGGAGCTTGATAGACCTTGATATATTACTAGAAGATTAACGATAGACCAGACTGAAGCTAGCCGCGTATTGGGCCAGAAATTCCAACCGCGGATTCACAAACTACCCAGCCGCGTATTCAAAAAAATTAGAATCCATGCAGTTCAAGGTGGTGAAATAAACACTTTGTATTTCAGAATGTTTCCTGGATATTTTGAACGAAATTTTATATTATCTTTATTTATCACCAAATTTTGTTACATATTCTTAAAAATCATAACACTGGGTATACTTGAATGTACACAAAGGTAATTTGGCTTACTAATTAGTGAGTAATTAGCCGCTACAACGTAGACCTCATTATTCAGTATATACTACACAAATATTGAATAAGTTCCATTCACCCCCCCAAAAATGTACCCTTCATGTTCAATAAATTATGAAATTTTATTCCATAATCTTAAAGACCCTATCACTGGCCACATTTAATTTTGGAGGCGGCTAATTTGGTTCACTAATTAGTGGCTAATTGGCTGTTAGAATAGACGCCATTTTCTTACAAAATATGTGGTCTCTTGTACACATACCGACTATGATTGCACCTACCCCAAACAGTAAATAATGAAATTTTATTCTATAATCTTAAAGACCACATCAATCGGCACACTTAAATTGGGAGGTGGTTAATTATTCTCGCAAATTAAAATATAATTGGCCGCTAGAATAGACGCCATCTTTTACTGGAATTTGCGGTATATTGTACATTATATTATTAACTTTGGCACCACTCACCCAAAACAAAGTGTACCCTTCATGTTTAATAAAAGACAATTTTATTCCATAATCTTAAAGACCGTACAACTTTCTACGGCACACTTCAACGGCACACTTACTATCGGAATATGCAGTATATTGTACAAAAAATTATTATTAACTATGACAGCCAGGATTCGAACCCACAATCTGACAACTCATCAGCAATCAGAACACAAATCCGAAGCTTTAAACCGCTCAGCCATGACACTACACTGTTATAGCATAAAGCAAAAGCGTCACATAGGATTAGGTGAATTGTAAGGATACAAATAAAATACAACATACAAAAATAACAGTATAATTATCCCATAATTGACCTTGCAGTATTGCTTGACAGAAATATTTTTTCTGTGGAATTGTGTTATTAAATCACTTATTATTAACGTATAGCCTCACTTATTATTAATGTATGACCTCACGTATTATTAATGTATATGACCTCACATAATATTAATGTATGACCTCACGTATTATTAATGTATATGACCTCACATAATATTAATGTATGACCTCACTTATTATTAATGTATGACCTCACTTAATATTTATGTATGGCCTCACGTATTATTGATGTATATGACCTCACTTAATATTAATGTATGACCTCACGTATTATTAATGTATATGACCTCACATAATATTAATGTATGACCTCACTTATTATTAATGTATGACCTCACTTAATATTTATGTATAGCCTCACGTATTATTGATGTATATGACCTCACTTAATATTAATGTATGACCTCACGTAGTATTATTGTATATGACCTCACTTATTATTAATATTTTTAAGAATATCTCAACAAGTATTACATGAATTTTAAAAATTCAAAAAGCAAATGACAGAATGACATATTCTACACAGCTCGTAATGAAATGGTTGAAATTCAATCATGCATGCACAATTGACAGTGATTTGAATAAAAATTCAGCTGAACAAAAGTTGCAGTACAAAGCATTGCTTCAATGGCATGTTACACATGTAGTTTTCTGTAAGAACTCAGTTATGGAGAATAATGGAGGACCAATTCCATATTAAACTCTTGCTCTACCCTAAAACAATGGACATGCATGTTGCATGTTGCTCTTTGAATATTCTTTTCTTATTATGAAACAGCCATCACTGCCATTGTTATTGATGCATGATAATAATGGAGGCATTTTAAAGCGCTCTTACACAAGGTATCACAGCGCTGTACATTATTACCCCTGCTCATCAGGCGCATAAATCATTCCTGAAACCATCTCAGGGGAGTATACAGCTCAATTGGTGCCATTTCGGCGCATATGGGCTAATCAAACACAACAACCAACTCTGGCCTCACATGTACCCATTTACTCCTGGGTGGAGAGAAGTAATTATGGTAAAGTATCTTGCTCAAGGACACAAGCACCCCGATAGTGGCTGGGATTCGAACCCACATTCTGATGACTCACATTCTGATGACCCATTTACTCCTTGGTGGAGAGAAGCAATTATTGTAATTATGTAGGAATGTAGAGGGATTCATTGGTACTTTCAAGCGCCTCAAGCTCAAAGCGTGACGTCAGATCTTCAGACTTGGAATCACGTGAACGAACGAAAAACCGCCAAAGTGATAACCTCGTCCCCAGCGTTTTCGAGTAGTTTTGTTTAACAAGAAAGAGGTCGACCATGGGAAGAAGGCTGTCAATTTATTCGACTGGTTCCGGTTGTCTCCAGCTAGCTCGCTCTACGGTGCGAGTCAAGTCACTAGACTACCACACACGTTGTTGAAATCTGGCGCTCTCAGTACGAACAGATCCAGACACACGAGCGGACGGACTTGTCAATATTATCCACCGACAAACATCGAGCAAATAATTCTACGAAAAACATCCTCACAGAAAATAACTATTTGGTAAGTACTCATACTTCATTAGTTTTGAAAGTTAGGAAAACCTATGAATCGAATTCAAAGATATCGACTACTTAGTCGGACATGCTAGAATACGGTAGTCATTCGATCCAGGAAAGAGTGTATCGCGTTGGTGTACTAAATCTGGAGAAAAAAAAATCTACAAAAAATTTACCTTATTATTGGTTATATTGAATTTAAAAAAGTGGCAGTCGGATACGACATTCCACCTTAGAGAATTTGGAGGATTTGGGAAGGTTACGGTTAAAATGTATTAACCGTTCCACGCTTAAGTAGAGAAGAAAACCATTGTTCTTGCTGGTGGATCTTGTTGCATTTTGTTGCATTCAGCAGTGTGTCTGTGAAATACCTGTAGGGGGTTTGGGTTAAGCTGGCTGGAAAAAGGAGTATGTCATGAAAATGTTGTCTTTTATTGTCTTAAATTGAAATTATATTTAAATTCTTTTGAAACAATCTTCCTACAGGTGAATCTGGTTGGGGAGTCGGAATGATAGCTTCAACATTGTAGCATGATGTCCTCTATCTGTCTGCAATGACCATCATGATTTCAGATTGTGTGTAGCTACTACAGGATGTGCCAACTTGTTGAGGGATTTCTGTGAAACTTAGTGGTAAGTTTGAGATACAGTTTAATGACATTGGTATTTGAATGCCAGTAAAACTGCTTCTACAAGTATATTTTGTGTCTTTGAACCAAGATGTAGGCCCTACGGAACAAAGACTTGACAAAAAACATTGGAGTAAAAAGTTGTATTTTGAAAATGTACATAATATACGTCTCTTTCAATGGAACATTACTATTTTACTTGAGGAAAGGATAACAAATAATTGAAAATTACACATTGTTCATATTATTCATGATGAGCATGGTTTTACAGGTCTTGTCATAAATTCAGGAAAATGTCTTATCCAACTGCCAAATTTTAAGGTTTTTTGGAATTATTTTGCAACCACTAACCAGTTACATATTGAGTTGAAACGTCTCATTTATGGCGCCGCCAACGGTGAAGCAGAGACAACCATGCACAAGCTCATGGAGAACTACGTTGTTCCCTATTTTAAAAGTGATTGTGTGCAACGTAGGAATATCATTTACAAGTTGTACACTCGGAACCATAATCTCTGATTATTAAAGATACATATATCTGAAAATTGTTACCATTTGTGAGAATTTTGTGTTAGTACATATATCCCTAAAGTCAAACATCGAGCTGGCAGACCAAAACGTGCGTTGAGCAATGACACTTTCATACACGTCGCATTCCCGTAACGTGCCATTGGAATTTCGAGTCACTGTTAGGCAGTTTCATGAAAATTTGAAGTTGCTTCAATTCTTTTAAATGTCATATCACTGGATAGAGCAAAAAATTAGAAAGAAAATGAGGGGTCAATGGTCATGATAGGTTAACCCTGTGCAAAGTTACGATTTTTTGTTGATTTAAATATTTGGTCATTTTGGAGGCCAGTTTCATTTGAAAAGTTGTGACCGCATTTGCTTGCAACGTATCCTTGTAGTACTAACAAAGTGTCTATATAGCATGTACCCCTTTTATAACAAAAAAAATCTCATTGAATACCAAAATACACCCGTGCGTGACACCCCGATTAAGCGTGCGTGACACCCCGATTCACCGAGTCAAATCGCCGATAGAGGTGATTTTTTAAATTTGCTGTCGGATCATTTTCCGCGAGTTGCACTGTTTTTCCACCAACGTTACAGTTGGCACCACGATCGGGTGTATCCTTTTTCGTGGTTTCAAGTTTCGTGAAGACCATCCAATACCTTCTAAATTGATGATGAATTTCCGTCATGCACAATGATGAAAAACGGGTCGTAAACACGGCGATATTTCTAACGTCCGAGTTCGGATATTTTGCATTGAAACGAAGCAAAATTTATGAATGAATCTAAGATGGCGTCTACAGATTAACGATTAATCCGCACAGCGACAACGTGAGCTACGGACAGCTAGCCAGGGTACACGTTTTCGCGAGAACCCGGATGTGAGTGAGTCGGTCACAATCGCGATGTCTAAAGTTAGCTTTTGAAGTGCGCCGCCAGCGGCGGCTTGCGTGAATCTGCCTATCACTGTGCAACAGTATCGTGCATGCTATACAAATTGTACACGCGGTAAAAGCAAGTTAAAGTCATGAATATTCATAGTAAACTTGAATAAAAGGTAATCATGGAAATTCCCCTTTAGTACATGTATCGTTGAAAAAGAGTTCACAGTTTCATTCTTCACACTAAAACGGGCCGAGCAGCGGGAAGGTCATTACCATATTTGGTCGTACGGACAGATCCCGCTGGCAATGCATGCACACGTACGCATACATGGGACGCGCGGTGTAGGTAGGGCTCATTCGTGATTGGCTCAATCTGTGTTTCCATAGTGAGCGCTTATCCATGAACAGCGCCGTCTATCGACTTATCAAAGCAATAAATGAGACAAACGATTCCATATGAAAAAATCATTCTATCAACTTTTTGGGGGTACAGAAAGCGTAAACTATCCACATTTATGATAGTTTCGGACTTTGTTTCCCTTCTAAAAAATCCTCCCCTTCAAAAAATTGTAGTATCCTATTATAGTTGCCACTGCGCATGTACAATGACCGTGTTGGTCACTTATGGGGGAGTTGACAAGATCAGACTGACATGACTGAGGAAGTCATTGTATACCAAAAATGCCTGATTTTTCATGAAATAAATATTCTGGAATAATTTGAAGTATATGTCCATCATCCACATGTTCTCCACCTTACTGGGTAGGTAAGCTTAAATTATTGGTTATATTGAATGAGAAAGTGGCGGTCGGATGCGACATTCTACCCTAAATTCATTAAGGCACTTTTCCTGGCAAACTGAGCTGACTATTATGTAAAATATCTCATTTCAAAAATAGGTTATATTTACAAGAAAATTATCTATAAGGATTATCGAAAATACCAGCTGCAAGGAATCGTGGGATGTCTGAGAGCTACAGCGCTGACAAACAAAATATTATTGATGTCACACAAGCTGTGCCAAACAGATACCCAAAATTGTATCCATGTATGCTTTGCGGCAGTTACTTTCAGTGCTATTAACCTTAGTTCAACTTTAAAAAAATAACAATTTTAGGAAATTTCCATAAATATATAGAATTGGTAATTCAGAAATAATATTTTTGTATTGTAATATTACACTTGCATGGTTTAAAATGTGATGGTATCAAAGTTCCCTAGAAATCACTGTCTGAGGTACTGTCATTTTTAAGACAAGTTCATTAATTTCTAGTTGAATTACATAGAGTACTCTGTCGTGATTCTGAGTACTTTTACAGGTTAGTTGTATAATTTTTAGGCCTAACTTGATTCAAAGAATAAAAATAAAGCAACTGGGCAATTCCACACTCACGTGGAAAGAATGTCGTATCCGACGGCCACTTTTTAAGGGTTTTTTGGGTTATTTTTGCAACCATTCACCAATTAAAAATGATTCTATCGATTTTTGGGGGTGAAAACTATCTTTAAAATCCACTTTTATGATGGTTTTCGGACTTTATTTCCTTTCTAAAAAAAACTCCCCTTCAGAAAATAGAAGGATCCAGTAGTAATGGTATTGGTACAGTTGCCACTGCACATGTACAATAACTATGTCGTATGTCGGTCACTAATGGTGAGTTGACAAGATCGGACTGACATGACTGAGGAAGTCATCGTCTACCAGAAATGCCTGTTTTTTCATGAAATAAATATCCTTGAATAATTTGAAGTATATCATCATCCATAAATATATGTTCTCCACCTTACTACATGTAGGTAGGATACAACATTCTAGGTATTGGGCCCACTCTTAATACCATAATTTCCTTACTTATAAATTTCACTCATCAGTTTTTTCACAGCACAAAATAATTTTTTTTAAATTGTTATTGTTACATACATGTATCACAAAAATCGATCGTTACTCACATTACATTTTTTGGACATGCATAAAATGTCAACTGGCTTTATTCAAAAAGTGTCCTCATACCAAGTATTCTTGGAACTTAGTGTTATATGGTTGATATACCTTACCTAGTCGTACACATATTAGGTGTGAACAAAATATTTTATTATTGAAGATTTTCAGGGAATTGACAAATTAAATGGTTACTCACGTTACAGTTTGTCCCCATGTAAGAAGACCATAAATCCACAATGGTGCTCACTAAATTTTAGCTTGTAATGCTTAAGTCGATTGTGGCCCCAAAAATTTGTTTTGGTAAAATTAGTCAATTTTTCATTTTAGATTAACCCTCCTATGCCCAGGCTGAAATTTGGCCCAGTAAGCACCGCACCCACAGACAGTCACTTGAGTATTTTTGGTTGCATTGCCAATTGTTCACACGTGTGTATAAGTTATATGCAGAGTCATACAGAGCTGTGTATGTACAGCAGACTCATATACAGTTGAGTGGTTTTGGTTTGACCTCCTACCATACCCACATGTCCTTGCATTTATTTGAGTGCACTGCACAAAGTCAATGGGTTGGGAGGTACATGAAATTTTGAGTGTCTTTGATTGTTAAACCTAGAGGAGGGTTAATTGCATAACACTAGATTGGTGAAATTCTACATAACACTAACACTGCAAAATGTTGCAATGTAGTCAAGATTATTTTCTTTCAATTTCTCAAAGAACTGTTCCATTTCCTTTGTCTACTGGAAACATGTTGGTCAATCTCTATTTTAGTTAAAAACTGCATCCATGTCGGTTACTGCAACAGTGCAACTAAGTAAATATACTTGGAAATCAGAATTAGTTAACACAGTCCAAGAATTAAAAAAATTGTTCTCAGATTGCTTCATGTCTATTTCCTAAAGCTTCATGGAACATTTGAAGTAGCCACGGTTATAAGCAACTGCAGGTGCATACACATTGTTATGGATATTTGCATCACATACAAATAGAAATTGAGTGATTGCTTTTAAATTCAGATTTGAATGTCATGTCCACTTTGTTATTGGAATAATTTTGACATAATTACCGATATTGTACCTTTAACCCTCCTACAATCAGTGCAATTTTTGAAACAACCCATTCAAGCCACTCCAAGCCATTAGTTGTTGCCAGTGGCATCCTATGGTTACCCTTCTGTGCACTGTCACACCAGTGAGATTGCAGGCCATACTAATATGTTCAAACATTTACAGTGGCCTTGGGTGGCACAGTTGATTTTGTAAGATTACTTCGAAAGGACAGCAGGCTTGTACATGTATGTACTGAAGGTTGCTCAAGAGCAGAATGGCCTCCATGTGTAGGAGGGTGGGAGTGTACTACTTTGGAAAGTAATTTACCTGATTACAAAAATACTGAATTCTAATGTCAAGTTACTTGCTGTCAAGTTAGTGAGGGTTCCAGTCATTCTTTGTAATAATTTGGTCTGACATACAGCAAATCTTTTTGAAAATGTTGACTTGTAGTTAATACAATTTAAGCAGTCACAACTAAACACTTACATAAACAAAATGTCATTAATTATAAAATTCACATCTGTAAAATTGAGTGAGACCATCCCTAATGTCAAGCATTTCTTTGAGTACATTTAACATTGATTGTAATCTAGCCATGTTTTCTCGACGTTCACTGCACAATGATGACTCAAAATCAATGTGATTTTTGCGAAAAACAGAAACAGGGTTAAGCAATGCATTGTTAGCCACTGTTCTTAAAACAGGTGAAGCATGTCTTTAAAAAAAAAAACAGGTGCTTTATATTAACTATTGCTGCACTTTCTTGGGAAGTTTCCACAGTGGTCAAAAACCAGTCAACTCATTTTGACATGTAAATGTACTTACTACATGTAAGGTTTGACAGTGTTTGACTTTAAAGTGCACTAGATATACCTTGGCAAGTATATCAACATTTTGACACTTGTAGCAGGCCTGGAATTACAATTTTTTTAGGGCAAGGCCACTTTGGCCCAAGCCAAATTTTGGAGGGCACCAAGGCCATTAAGTTATTAGTTTAATACGAGAGTTGTAAAACAAATTACAACTAACGATATGCACGAAGTTGTTTGGTGTTGGTCTTTAATTTATTTTTTAAAGGCCTCTTTATTGAATATGTGTACTGTCCAAGATGATAATCTAAATCTGTTCCTTGTTTTAAATACCTTTGAGAAATCCTAACAAAAGAATATCACTGTCAAACTCGTCTCTGACAGATTGCTTCAAGCGCTCTTTTCGCGGCATTGTTGTTTGTTTAGGCCTTATTAAAAGTTTTTCGAGCAACAATAGCTTTTTCATACGCTAAAAGTTTTCCATTCACAAACCAGCTGCACACGTCGTATACCACGTGATTTATACACGGCGTGAAAACTCCACCGATAGAGGGCGCTTGTACTGGATATTATAAGGTACATCGTCGCCCGAAAATAGAAATGTATGTAAAAATTGAAATTATATTAAAAGGGCACGGCATTTTCTTGAGGGGCACCACGGCCAGTTACAAGGGCATCGACGGCCGCCGTGTTGTAGGAGGGTTAATGAACAAAATGAACATTCACAAGTTGACTTGTCTTTTAGCAGTGGTGTACAATTTTTAAAAATCCTAGGAATAATGTCCATCGTATTCATAAAAATGAAATATTTAGTTTGTAGTGAAGGGATTCCAAAAATCAAGTAGTCCATATGTTAGGACAGTTGGTCAATAGTGAAGCAAAGGTTTTTATAAGTGACATAGCTGTATATGACCACTTATATTTTCATAGTTTAGTTGTCAGAATCTAATATTGATGCTTATTAACCCTCCTATTTTGATAATGTACATAATGGACGTCTTTTTCAATGGAACATTGCTATTTTACTTGAGGATAGGATAATAAGAAAATCACACATTGTTCATGGTTTTACAGTAAAAATGTCAGTCCCATCATTTCAAAAATAATGTGTTTTCCTTAATAATTAATGCATTATTTCTTTCTATTTATAAGGAAGTTAATTAATTTCCAGTCGAATTAAGGAATGACTCCTCTGAATACTAAAATAAGCTCAAACTTTAGTAGAAGCAGTTTTTGCCATCATTATCAATGTTTGTGATGTGGAATTCGGCAACAAGAACTTTCATGAATTCAAAATATTTTACCTTTCTTTAAAATGAAAGAACCTTAGATAAAGAATTATTATTGCTTTTCCTTGTTAAAATTTCAATTTGAAAAACTGATGTATGTCACAGATCATCACCTCATCGAAATGTTTTGTTGGGACACCATACAAAGTTGATCAGCATTTTGGCAATATTCCCTACTCTTGCTGCACTTCAGTGGCAAGATGCTATACGGGTCAAAATCAGTCAACTGCATACATGGGAATTTTGACCACCCTGAACAATACCAGACAAGGCTTTTACCAGTTAAAAACGGTCAACTCATTTTGACCTGTAAATGTACTTAATACACTTAAGGTTTGACAGTGTTTGACTTTTAAGTGCACTAGATATACCTTGGTATAAAAAAGTATATCAACATTTTGACCCTTGTAGTAGAGTTAACTTATGGGTTGTAAGAAAATGATTGCATTAACGTTTTCTTTTTTTTCCCCCTGTATACATGTAGGTATACTTGCAATCACCAGAAGAACTGGATTTGACTCGCTTCCACCCATACTGAACTTCCTGTAGTGACTGACAGGTCAGCTTGGATGTCCCTCCACCAGATGATGCTTGCCACCTCCAAGACCCGTTAATTCCTGCTGTGAGCAACCTAAGTCTCTTTCATTTTGGGATACCCTGCAAAAATTCTAATGTATTTTCTGAATTTGAACTGGAACTAATCAATGCCATACATGTAGGCCTAATTATGTAGCTCTTAAGGTTTTGTTTTTAATTCATGGTACATGTATAATACTGATTTGTAGGCGCTTTTTATAACTGGGTGTCCTACATAGCACAAAAAGCAGCTGGCCACTCCAGATGAACTCTTTCCTAAATTCACATAATTACCAATGATATGCCTTGCTTTCGGATAATTCCATAATGTTATTTACTTGGTATGTGCTCCTCCTTATCCAAAAGACATAATTTAAAGTATGTGTTTTGAAAAAAATTCATATTGAATCTTATGTTTTTTAATTCATTGTATAATACTGATTTGTAGATGCTTTTTAAATCTGAGTATCCTATATCACAAAAAGTGGCTGGCCACCCCCAGGTGAACTTAAGAAAGAATTCTTTCCTAAAACGTTCATATTGTGAAAACATGATGCATCAAAACTGGAAGTTTTAAATTTAATGTAGTTCTTTAAAAGTTTTGTTAATTTCATGGTAACATAACAGTGATCACTCTGAATAACTTGTGGAATTTAAGAAAGAGAACTCTTTCAGGCAGATTCCGTCTTTAGGAAAACATTAAGTTCTTTTATACAAGATTATTTTATGTGTAGAGTATGGATGTTATTTACTTGGTATGTTGCCCCTCTTTACCCAAAAGATGTATAATTTAACCCTTGTATACATGCAGTCTCCAAAAAAATTCTAAGTACACAATGCCTCAAAATATTGCATACTGTACAGAAGAATGGTACATGGATACCCCTCGGGTCATAAACAAACTGTTTTGACCTTCACACAGTATACTGCACTGGTTTATTTCAAGTTAGCCTTGCAACAAAGCAGGTGGCTGCTTCAGTTTACCTCATCTCTCTGAAGAGCCATGCCATTAAATAAAAAGTATTAACTTGAAGGTAAAGGCACATCTTGTTTTTAAATGCTATGTCTTTCTGAAAAGTTTGCAAAAATGCTACGTAATTTTCAGCAATCGGAAGAAAGGGCAATATTTCCTTTTTAAGAGAATTACCAATGCTTATAAAAGCAATGCTGCTTAAAAGTTTCAGGTTAGAGTCCATCTTGAGAATTATGTTCTGCATATTATTTACACATCTTGTAAGATCATGTTTTTATTTGAAAGTAATTAGTTCACATGTTGCTTTTAATTGCAGGTATGTAACCTCTTGAAAAAGTGTTTTTTTTCAAGGGAGGGTAGAATTATTTGTGTTATTTCGAAAATGTTCTGGGTGGAATACACTCCCTGTATGAATCAAGTAAAATTGATTTGTACAGGGAGTGTATTCCACCCACGCAAGGAAAGGGCCGCCCCTGCAGAACCTATCGACAAAACGTGTACAAAATCCCATTGCCTTTTTAGTAGTGTTTGTGTACAAAATCCCTATCTCTTTTTTGTACTGAGTCAAGAAGGAATAAAATATCTTTATACAGTAGAGTTGCTTTGTTACTCTGTCTTTTATTTAACCATTGTCTTGTATATAATAAAAGAACATTGTAGTTAATACAATAGATAGAAAGTAAACTACTAAACAACAAGAGTTAATATAATAGAAAGAAAGCTATTAAACAATATAACAGTTAATATAATAGATACATGTACAACAACTAAACTACTGAACAATTCTAGGAACATTGTTTACAAACAGATAGAAAATGGTCATCACTGCTGAGACTAAACTAGAGATTAAACTAAAGAACGATTCTAGGAACATTGTTTACAAACAGATAGAAAATGGTCATCACTGCTGAGATTAAACTAAAGAACGATTCTAGGAACATTGTTTACAAACAGATAGAAAATGGTCATCACTGCTGAGATTAAACTAAAGAACGATTCTAGGAACATTGTTTACAAACAGATAGAAAATGGTCATCACTGCTGAGACTAAACTAGAGAACGATTCTAGGAACATTGTTTACAAACAGAAAATGGTCATCACTGCTGAGACTAAACTAGAGAACGATTCTAGGAACATTGTTTACAAACAGATAGAAAATGGTCATCACTGCTGAGACTAAACTAGAGATTAAACTAAAGAACGATTCTAGGAACATTGTTTACAAACAGAAAATGGTCATCATTGCTGAGATTAAACTAGAGAACGATTCTAGGAACATTGTTTACAAACAGATAGAAAATGGTCATCACTGCTGAGACTAAACTAGAGAACGATTCTAGGAACATTGTTTACAAACAGATAGAAAATGGTCATCACTGCTGAGACTAAACTAGAGAACGATTCTAGGAACATTGTTTACAAACAGAAAATGGTCATCATTGCTGTAAGTACACTAGAGATTAAACAACTGAATTAGGTTTTTTTTTTCAAAAAGGAATTATTTAGAGAATATGATGTCATGAAGTGCACACAGTTAAGACAAAATGTAATAAATTCAAATTGAGAATAATTTTTTGAGGTAAAACAAAATGCAAATCTTAGCAGGATTATTATCAACATTTTTGAGTGTTCTATGTCAAACAGTGGTGATTAAATAAAATCAAGCAGTAAAAGTGAGAAACGAGCAATCAGATTTTTGTTAATTTAGGAAAGAGTACTCTTTCCTAAATTTGAAATGGACATTCTTTTACTTTTCTATGAAGTGACAGCACCTCTGATGATATTCAACCACTAAGAAAAACAGTAATTTAAAAGAATTCTTAATTCAATGAAATGCATTAATTATACAGTAAGTGCACCATTGCAAGCTTTTCATATTTAATTTTGCAGATGTCATTCTGGTAAGGTTAGTCTAAGCAGAGCAACCATATGCATCATCCAGGGTCCCTTTCACAAAAAAAGAAGGAATTTTCTTCAACTTTTTCACTTTGAGGTGAATGCAATACTGATTATAACATTACATCTAAATTCAATATTTTGAGTGCGCATATGACTGTGCTTGCAAATGGTGCGCTTCCAAAACCTGTAATAATCTACCTAATTACATCATTAATGAAACTTACCAATCTCTGACACTCTCAAAGCAAGACCACAGTCTGCATTTCCTGGAGACACACATTGGTCACACGTAAGTCTATTGTTTTTTGCATTCACACACTATCCTCCAAAAAGACCGCAGCAATATGTTCATATTTTCCAACACTAGAGTAGAGGTGGTTTAGTATGTTCCAGGTTGTAGATTGGGATCAGGTACTCAGCTGATCTGCACTTCATTATACGCCAACGCTTGCTATGTATTTCTACTAGCATTTCTGGAGACTGAGATGGATAAGTCTATTGTTCTTTGCATTCACACACTGTATTCTCCTTTAATCTGCTCCAGGTTGTAGGGCACCATCCGTCTCACGCTGATCTGCACTTCATCATACGCCAACACTTGCTATGTATTTCTACGTGCATTTTCTGGAGACTGAGATGGATTTAAGTCTATTGTTCTTTGCATTCACATGCTGTATTCTCGTTCCAGGTTGTAGGGCACCATCCGTCTCATGCGCATCATGTAATGTAGGATTGATGATCAAGATGATGTGATAGCAAATCCACACTACAGTCAAACAAATAAAAAAACAGTAATAAATATACAATGAAATGTTGAAATGGCCGAACTATAACAGCAGTTACATGACAACAGCCGGGTCATGCCTGGCTACTCCTGTGATCCAATATAACCAGCATAATACTTGCAGCAAGTGTAATATATTAATTTTTGAGCACGTTTGGTCTGTTACTTTTGTATCTTATCACATAAGACTCATGCAGCAAGTATTTAATGGCAATGAAATATTTCACAATAAGTAAACAAACAAGTTTATTAATATATTTTTGTTTTGGATGTTTTTTAGTGATGAAATGTTGGCCTACATGAAATATCTTGATACTATTGGTAAAATGTCACTATGTCCCTTTATCAATGATTCTACATAGAAACCAATCTGTGAAAGATTGAGGGGAAAATGAGAATTTCTTTTCACAACACTAGGTAATAGTGTGTCAGTTTAGTTCAAACTTATGACTTGGTACCAAATCCTGAATTCAGAATTGTCTAATAGGCTATGAGGATTGATATGCCCTCAATTGATGCTTTTAAATTTAACAATTTGAAAATGAACACTTCTCACAGAACGTAAGAATACTTTTATAAGCAGCTTTGCAAAAATAAATAAATGAATACAAATAATTAAGTGGGTTCACAACAAGAGTACAAATGCCTTTGAATATTTGTTGTTTTTCTGTAATGGTTTTACTGTCACATAAAATGTTTTTTCTTAATAAATAAAGTATCTCTCCATCCACCTCCTACTATAGCTGAACTTTAGTAAATGTACTCACTACATGTAAGGTTTGACAGTGTTTGACTTTTAGTAAATGTACTCACTACGCGTAAGGTTTGACAGTGTTTGACTTTTAGTAAATGTACTCACTACGCGTAAGGTTTGACAGTGTTTGACTTTTAGTAAATGTACTCACTACGCGTAAGGTTTGACAGTGTTTGACTTTTAGTAAATGTACTCACTACGCGTAAGGTTTGACAGTGTTTGACTTTTAGTAAATGTACTCACTACGCGTAAGGTTTGACAGTGTTTGACTTTTAGTAAATGTACTCACTACGCGTAAGGTTTGACAGTGTTTGACTTTTAGTAAATGTACTCACTACACGTAAGGTTTGACAGTGTTTGACTTTTAGTAAATGTACTCACTACACGTAAGGTTTGACAGTGTTTGACTTTTAGTAAATGTACTTACTACACGTATGGTTTGACAGTGTTTGACTTTTAGTAAATGTACTCACTACACGTATGGTTTGACAGTGTTTGACTTTTAGTAAATGTACTCACTACACGTAAAGGTTTGACAGTGTTTGACTTTTAGTAAATGTACTTACTACACGTATGGTTTGACAGTGTTTGACTTTTAGTAAATGTACTCACTACACGTAAAGGTTTGACAGTGTTTGACTTTTAGTAAATGTACTCACTACACGTAAGGTTTGACAGTGTTTGACTTTAAGTGCACTAGATATACCTTGGCAAGTATATCAACATGTTGACTGATTTTGACCCTTGTAGTAGTAGTAGGAGGGTTAACATACTGTCCTATAAAATTTGGACTGTGACAATATTGTACCAAGAAGTTAATTTACCTTGATGGCCATACACTGCATCCAGTATTTTTAGTTTCACTGTGCAGGGATCATAAACTCCTACAGGACTAACAACTGCTGTCAGCTAGCAGTTACAGGTCACTGGCGGTTGAAACACGGACTGTTGCATCACCTATAAATTAAAGTAACAAAAAAAAACATTCACAATTTTATGTTTGTCCTCAATTTTTATCGTATTAAAGATTGTTGGAATAGTAAAATATTATATATTTTTAGGGACTAGGCTATATATGTTGAGGGTTGTATACATTTGCATATCATTTTAAGGACATCATATGTATCTCTAATTAAGGCAAAGTTTATTTTTAATTTCTTTTCAGTGCCCGCATGGAATTAGTTATACATAGTTCTCCTTTATTTTCTCAAAAGGATGGGCAAAGAATTTGGTTTCAGTTTGGTCCTCATTTTCTAGCAAGTGCATCTCTCACTTCTAGTAGTTTTTAGTCATGAATGAAAGCTTCAATGAAACAGGGAAACGACTTCATTGAAATAGACAGTTATGCATTTTTGACAATTGTAAAAAATGATGAATCATAAATTACCGAGACAGTCACGCATCATGCAGATTCAAGGTCTAAGTGGAATTTCATCCAATCTCAAATGTGGATTTGTATTATTTTTTGGCACGGTCCTTTATCACTTATGGCTAGCCATGTAGCTACATCAAGCCCACAGTCTTTATCTTATGGTAAAGAACTCGCAACAAACTTTTATTCCCTTAATAATCAAAATCAACTTTCATTGTAGGCCTAAGTACAATACTAGCATTTTTGTCCGACCATGTTGCATGACTGGAATTTGCTCATTGTTGCTGTAAGTCTGGCATAAAGTGATATCATCAACAAATTAACATCAGGTGAATCTGAAATGGGAGCCCATCGTGGTACCTTGAGGGACACCAGCATTAGTACTATCAGTGCTATTAGTACTATCACAGCAAACAGCTTGAAATCAATTTGACAAAAAACTACAAATTATAGGCTTGGCATTTTACGTTTAATTTGCAAAAAGTGTACACAGTTTGACATAGCCCAGGTTACACATGTAAATGAATATTGTTATCACTACTAAATAGCATGATGCTGACAGATCATCTTTATTTAGTACAGACAATAATCCAAAATATGGCAATACAGATTCAGAAATAAACAGATTAAAATAAACCAACCCTGGCACAAAACATCCTCCAAATTTTCATGGGAATTGATATAATAAGAGCTGGCCCACTGGTCGCACTTGGAAATGGAAGATTCCATGTTTTAATGTAGGATTCGTTATACACGTTTTGTGAAAACGTTTTGCGAAAACGTTTTGCACGTACCTACTTCAATTCCAAGGTACGATGGAAGGTCAAACAAACTTCATGTTTTTGTTGGGTCACCCAAAAAAGTTGTGAATAAGACGTCCATCAAGCAAAATAAAACTAGCGATCCATGATAACAGGCAAATTACAAGCAATGATGGTGGGGTCTTAAATTCTATTCTGTGTTGGTAAGTCTATAATCATTAAACATTTCTTAATTCAAACATAATATTAATAGGACCTTTTTATTTTGTGGCAAAATGCTCACTGAATTGGAGACACCCTTGTTCATTTGCAGGTTTACTTGTAAATCTGTAAATATTTTTGCCTCATCTTTAATTTTAAGGGATGCAACCAAATCATAGTTTCTTCTGCTCAACATTTGGCAAAAGGAAAAGATGCACTTCACTAGTATAGGACCATTCTGCCATAATGTGTGTGACATTTGGACTCATTTTACCACCACATAATTGAATTTTTTGTTCTATGACTGCAAGGATTGAAATGTTGATATACTTGCCAAGGTATATCTAGTGCACTTAAGTCATATCATATGTTACATATTAAAAAAAAAAATAATAATAAATTATCTGAAATTTCTCATTTGAAAATAAAGCTAATGTGACCTCAACTCCCGGTCCAAACAAGTTCAAATTCAAATAAAACAAATTTGATATTGTGTATGACCTTGGGTTACTAAATTAGTATGTAGTTATAATGAATGAGGTCAGACCTTTTCAAAAATATTCTAGGTTAATAAAAATGACAATATAAATCAACTGATAAAACTAACTTTTTGCTATTTTGAAAAACATGAGTCAGAATTTCATGAAATTTGGCATAGTGAACAACCACATTGCAGACAATAAAATTGTATTCATGAATGTAATCACCTGGTTGAACCAGAACACAAGTTCAGACATTTCCATATATATGTAACCACACACAAACATTTAAAATTAAACAGTTAAGAAAAACCTATCAAAGATATCCCAGGATTTTTGTCAAAATAAAGAAAGGAGCAAGTGTTGTGGACAATTTAACAAAGAAGCTTTTGGAAAGAATGTGATGAATTTACTACAAATTGAATTTCAGCTCTTGGGGGCGCTATTGTTTGTCAAGCCCCCAAAATATATTGGAACGCGTAGATGGCGTTTTGAAGATGTTTATGGCAGTTTTAAATGTGAGCATCAAAACTTTGAAGTTGGGACAAGTTTTAAGCAAATTGTGTGGTAGCCCCACTTACATAAATATAAACGTGGTCGCCTGCCAAAACATGGACTGGAGGACTGAAGGAGGACTGAAGGAGGACTGAAGGAGGACTGAAGGAGGACTGAAGGAGGACTGAAGGAGGACTGAAGGAGGACTGAAGGAGGACTGAAGGAGGACTGAAGGAGGACTGAAGGAGGACTGAATGTCCTACAAAATTGTGCAATCTATCGCCAATGGCAGCTAAGGTTTCCTGAACTAAACTAAGTGTGACCAGTAGGCCCGCTATTATATCACGATTTACAGAAAGTTCAACTGATAATTTCTTTTTAATTTAATACAACCAGAAATTTTGGAGGATGTTTCTTGCCTGGCTTGGATTTGTTTAATCTGTGCAATTTTTGTTTTCTGAATTCATCTTTCCATATTTTGGATTTTTGTCTGAACTATAATACGGACAATCCGTCTGCATCATGTCATTTATTAGTGATAACAATAATTGTTTTAAACGTGTATATGGTCCGTTTTAAAACATGTACACATTAAAAACACTGAACTAGTTATAATCATGCTTACCATTGCGGTATGATGGACCAGGAATTAGTCATTCTTCTCCTGCAATCTAGGAGTTGTTCCAAAATATTTCTCATCTCGCTGACTTTTAATTTGTTTATTTCCAGATCCAGATCTGAGGTAAAACAATGGAAACATTTTATTAAAGTTTCGTTAAAGGGAAGGTAAAAAATGAAAACAAACATCAATCCCAAGTTTGCCTATCAGACTGATGTTTTATCTCCATTCTCTGGTTTCATTTGTATGAAATGACTGGGATATTTCTATTCCCCTGGATGGCAGGATGCCAGTCTATCCAAGGTTACTTTTCCATTTTACTTCTGGGTTGAGAGAGACAGTTATGGTAACAGTGTCTTGCTCAAAGACACCAGCACTGTGGCGGCTAGGATTTGAACCCACATTCTAACGACCCAACCACCAGAACACAAAGTCTGATGCACTTTCAAGTTTGCTGTAGAAACTCCAAACATAATTGTTTAAAATTCAATTTTAAAATATTGAATGCTCCAATTTTCCTTTAATTTTTTCTGATGACCTTGCCAAAATTTGAAAGACAAAATTTCAAGACTTATCTAACCCTTTGTGATTTTGTTCATATAATTTGGCAAAAGTTTGATGACAAAAATTTACAAGACTTGCCCCTTGCGATTTTTCATTTTGTTCATATAATTTGCGAAAGTTTGCATGACTTACCCCTTGTGATTTTTATTTTTTGTAGAAAATGGGTTAATTTGTCAAAATTTGTAACACAAAATTTTCAAGACTTACCCCTTGTGATGTTTATTTTTTGTAGAAAATAATAATAATAATAATAACGAAGTCTTATATAGCGCACGTATCTACCTATAAGGTACTCAAGGCGCTGAAACAAAGATAAACAACCAGATGTGGGATTTGTAAAGAAGGAATTATAATGTGAATAATCAAAGCGCCCACAATGGGAGAGCGCGGTGGCGCAATTTGCAGCCAAATCAAACCAGAAACACTTTCACGATAAGTATCCTGGGTTCTTTTACGTGCATTACACAACACACGGGACCTACGGCTTTACGTCCCATCCGAAGGACGAAGCAATTATGGTTAAGTACCTTGCTCAAGGACACAAGTGTCACGACCGGGACTCGAACCCACACCCTGCTGCTGGCAACACCAGAACTTGAGTTCGGTGCGCTAGACCGCTCGGCCACGACATGGGTATAATTTGCCAAAATCTTGATGACAAAAATTGGCAAGACTTACCCCTTGTATTTGTATAATTTGTAAAAAGTCTTGCACTTTTATTTCAAGATTTTGGCAAATTATACGAATAAAGTGTTTAAAAAAAATCACAAAGGCTACCGGTAAGTCTTCAAATTTTTTCCCTTGAAATTGACATATTATACAAACTTTTTTTCACAGTTCAAGCAAATTTAAAGAAAAGATTTCCAAGTCTTACCCCTTTTGAATCTTTGATTCTGTTCATATGAGTAAGACTTACTACCCCTTGTAATGTTTTCATTTGTTTCAAATTCACAGAGAAGAGGGGTAAGATAAGTCATCATCTACTGATATCCACAAAATCATATACGAAACTGTTTTATTTAAAACTGTATTTGGACATAAATAGGTGATACGACAAAATAAAATTGCAAGTGCTAGATACAATCATTTATCTTCATGTAAAAACAATTTGTTGAATAATATATGAGTAATTATTTAAATGCAAAGCATCTACTAAATAAATTATAGCATAAGCCTGCATCTTGTTCAAAAACATTTTTCCTAGGAAGAAGCATTCAATAAGTTTCAACATTTACTCCTTTTTACGAATTTAAAAATTTAATAATTTTAGAATTATTAGCAAATTCTTCAAATTCATTTTTATATCACATTACTCTATAAGTAGTCTTCGTTCGCTTCTTCTATAAGGAATGTGTCCATTTTGAGGATCAGTATTTCTTTAAAAAATCATTGCAAATGCAAAGCATTCATATCTTTTGGTTTCCACAGACAATAGCTCGTTGACAGCATAAAACAATACAATCACAGATGTTTGTGAGAAAAAATTGAGGTCATGTACGTAAATCCCTTACTATTTGTATCTAGTAAAATCAGTGGTTAAACAACTTTTTCCACTTTCACAAGCACTAACTTTCCAGTAAATCATACAATTTCACTGTGATTATTTTTGTAACAAGTATGACTTAATTAGATGTTTATGCAACTATTAATACGCCACAGTTTTGTAAGTTTTCCGAGAAATGCTAAGCCAAAGGTAGGTGTGTCATTTCACAAGTGCGGCGAATTACGTACATGGACGATACATTATTGGTTATATTGAATGAGAAACTTGGCGGTCGGATAGGACATTCTACCCCTTTGGACTTTTCCCACGTAACATGCATGTTTCCACATATGCCTACTTATTCACCCCCCGCCCCCATTTTAAAACCGGCAATGTTTTTGACAAAATGAAAACGTTGAGAGGCTGCGGTAAGTGGCCCTGTACGTTACACATCACTTTGAGTTTGAAGCAGGCGACCATTTTCGAATTTAGATATAATATAAAAAAATTCTAGACTGAATATTCGTCTTATTTTCAACACTAACGAATTATTAATACTTACTAATTAGTCATATTTTGATGTTTTAGTTGTTGTTTACTTATTTTTTCGATGTTTATCGATTGATAACATAACGACGACTTACCTGTTCACTCGTGGCGGTTTTCTAGTTTGAATAGAATGCGCGCCGGCCAATCACGTTTTCATGCGGTCGAGTGACTCGACTCGACTCGCTGCGCTCCACGTATGTAGAAAAGGACGCCGGAACCAGTCGAAACTAAAACGCCCTCATCGAAGAGTTATCAAACTGTCAACCACTTGCGCATGTGCAATGCTGTTCCCACGTTTCGTATAGGATGGCAATAGAATATCATGAATCATTCCCCATATGTTACAGATTTTATATTAATTTAATAAAATAATTAAATTGTTAATATTGGTTGCATCTAATTGGTAACGCCAAACAAATAAAACGTATTTTGGGGGATATATTTTGTAAAATGTAATATTTGATGGAAAAAAGGTTTAAAAAAAGGAAAAAAGGTTTGATGCAATTCTGAAACAATTTTGGGACATTACTTTTTCTCTACATGGTCACAATATTGCAATGTATTGACAACATTGTTGGAGTCTTTGCATAATATTGAACTACCTATTACTTTGCCAACATTTATAAATACATTGGCTATCAATATTTCATTGCCAAACAAAAAAAATTTCCCAAGTTTTAAAGTTACCAAGCGTTATTATAGTAAATGTACACCAAGTGTCATTTCACGTAAATACTTAACATAATGTGTCCACGGTCAATTTTTTTTATTGTTTATACTGAAAGGACTTGGTGAGCAAGTAACCAAAATAGACATTTTAGTTCCATATGTAGCCCGTTGCCATGGTAACAGCCTTTTTAGTTTTTTGGGCATTTTAGGCTGATTTTGGGTCTCAAAAAATGTTTTTTGGCCTTTTTTTAAAAGACCACCCAGCCAAAATGCAATGTCACAAAATCAACTATATCACTACAGAGTATCATCCTTGCCCTTACTTGAGAAAAATAATAAATATTTTAAATATCACCCTTGTGTTATTTTTAGAACTTGCAAAAAAACATGTTTTTAGAACTTGCAAAATTGAAATGTTTACCCTATTTTTGTCCCTGAAAAAGTCAACTTGCCACGGGTCTCAGAATATTTTCCTTTTGGTTGTGATTAGGGGCAACATTGGCCTTCTTAATCTGGTGAGAAAATCTTGGGCAATTGTATCCTCTTTTGGCAGTACTGCTTCAAAAATGGTCATTTTCCAAAAAAACAGGAAAAGTGAAATTTGAGCTTTTCCCTTAGTTTAAAGCAATTATATCACAAATGAGAACACTTTCATGAATCTGGCACCTTTTTAAAATCATAGGAGCACTTTTTAGGCCAGTGGATTTCTCCTGATTGAATAGGAATTATTATTGCTAGCGTAAATCTAGTACTTTTACTATCGTCCCCCCAGCATTTTGTTCCAATCCATTATCTGATAAATTTATTTTAGAGGTACGAAAAAAAGATGAAGCAATACTTCAAAATTAAAGCATATTATTTCAACAGAACCCAACACCTCCGTTTAAACATCTCAATCCACAACAAATCAAGGGGTATCCGAATGAATTACATTGTAAATGTAATACAGTATTAGGTTACTGTTTGCACATTACAACTTTACATGTTTCCCATTGAAAGTAAATACCAAGTAAAGACATAATGTGCATGGAAGAGCACTCTTTACAAGTTGACCAATGCAGACTTCGCACAGCCTCCCTGTTCCCCTGCATGCCACCCAATGTAAACATCTAATCCCCAGCAAAAAAGAAACAAGAAAACAAGGCACAGCATTGAATGAACAAAGTAATCATGTGGCCAAAAAGACCACTTTGGGCTGTAAATGTGAGCAAAAAAAACCCCCAAATTATCTAAGTGGCCATACACCCATTTTTGGTCTTGATGTCGGCAATCTCCACACCAAGGACAAAGTTTCATTATGGTTGAAATGGTGCAAATATTAAAAGAGGTAGGTACCATAAGAGTTTTTGAATTAGTAAGATATGGAATAAGAACCTACCAAAACTAGCGTCATTATACTATTGTCACTAAAACTGCATAGGCTGATTAATTAGTTGTTGAACAGGTGCAAGCATTTACAACTTCTTTTAATTTTGTTTCATAAGCTGATCTCTTGCGCTTATCTTGTAAATCTTGCGTGTCGATGTTAAGATCATGGCAAACTGTTTTCAACATCTTGAGGTTGAGATTGTGTAGTTTCTTAGATCTGATGAGTTCACAAATATTATGTGTTTAACATAATTGGATGGTCTAGCCCAACTGCCTCGAGAACAGAAACCAGAAGTTGTTGATGATCTCTCTCTCTCTCTCTCTCTGTCCTCCTCTACTGTTGGTGCCACGGCTTGTCTTGCCTTTGAAGCAATTCGGCTATAAAAATAACTTGAAATGTGTTGTGCCGTCAAAAATTCTGATGCAATGAACAGTCTGTTTCCTTGTGTGTCTTTCTTGATGCGCATTTCTTTTGCGACAATTGTAGGTTCACATTTTGTGCCACTTACTTCACCCAGATTAAACTTTTCATTTAGGAAATCCTTTTGTTTTTTGTTGAAGTGTTTTGACTGACGACGTTTCTGCACTGCCCACCCTGAAGGCAGTGCTTGTTCTTTATCCAGAACTGGAATTACATTTGCTTCCATACATGGGATGACTCCTGCCTCAGCCTGCAATTTCTCCGCATACATGATTTTCACCTTGTCATGAAGTGTGTGCTTCTCTAAGCATCGTGTGTGGTTGCCACATAACAAATGATGATTTAAGTCACACAGTCTTGTAGGAATCAATGCAACCTTCTTCGGGACAGGGAAAAAGTTCTGGATGAGGCGCAGCTTCATCTTGGGCACTTTCACTTTGTAGATTCCCACTTTCACAGACTGGCCTTTGTCTGACATGTACCTCAACTTGTAAAGAGTGCTCTTCCATGCACATTATGTCTTTACTTGGTATTTACTTGCAATGGGAAACATGTAAAGTTGTAATGTGCAAACAGTAACCTAGATTTACAATGCAATTCATTTGGATACCCCTTGATTTTTTGTGGATTGAGATGTTTAAACGGAGATGTTGGGTTCTGTTGAAATAATATGCTTTAATTTACAAGTATTGCTTGGATTGTAACAAACTGCAAGGGGACGGTAGTAAAAGTACTAGATTTACGCTAGCAATAATAATTCCTATTCAATCAGGAGAAATCCACTTGCCTAAAAAGTGCTCCTATGATTTTTAAAAAGTGCCAGATTCATGAAAGTGTTCTCTTTTGTTATATAATTGCTTTAAACTAAGGGAAAAACACAAATTTCACTTTTCCTTTTTTTTGGGAAAATGACCATTTTTGAGGCAGTACTGCCAAAAGAGGATACAATTGCCCAAGATTTGCCCAACAGATATGAGAAGGCCAATGTTGCCCCTAATCACAACCAAAAGGAAAATATTCTGAGACCCCTGGCAAGTTGACTTTTTCAGGGACAAAAATAGGGTAAAAATTTCAATTTTGCAAGTTCTAAAAACATGCTTTTTTGCAAGTTCTAAAAATAACACAAGGGTGATATTTAAAATATTTATTATTTTTCTCAAGTAAGGGCAAGGATGATACTCTGTAGTGATATAGTTAATTTTGTGACATAATTTTGCATTTTGGCTGGGAGGCCTTTAAAAAAAGGGCCAAAAAACATTTTTTGAGACCCAAAATCAGCCTAAAATGCCCAAAAAAACTAAAAAGGCTGTTACCATGGCAACGGGCTACATATGGAAATAAAGTCTATTTTGGTTACTTGCTCACCAAGTCCTTTCAGTATAAACAACATTAAAAAAAATTGACCGTGGACACATATGTTAAGTATTTACGTGAAATGACACTTAAGTATTTACTTGTTTACTGCACATAGGCTAATAACACTCTGGTTTACTCACAGATAGTTAGAATTCAGGGCTTTATTAGTAAAAGTTAATTCAACACATTATAATGATTGTCCAATTTCACAAATTTACATGTATATCTTGCAAATAAAAACTTTATCCTTGATAATTTGGTTTCTTCAAGTGAACTAAACATTTCAAGGCATGAACTTATCTACTCTAAACATTTCAAGGCACTTCGCATAGTATTTGGTGTAAAGTTTGAGGAAAGACTGAAGTGCTTTTCCTATTGTGATAAAACTTTCACAGGTCACTTTTATTATATATTTCTTGATAACTAGAGGTTTGATATGAACATACATAACCAAATTGTTGTAACTTCCCTTTACATTAAAAACAAAAATTTTCAAGACATATTTAATTTATTCCTGCACTAAACTCGTTTTTCATCATGAAGAATTTGTTGGAGAAAGATATATTCAATGAAATGATTGTTGCTTATGAAATTCCCCTGCATATGATACCAAAATTATTGGCATTGTATATAAAATGATCGGTTATTTATTTTACTTCCTCTGACTTTGTTTCACAAACACAGAGAGCATTTTGTACACAAGTGTATGGCGTTCCATAGCACAAATGGCCATTGAAAGGATTGACTTGTATTGTCTGATTTCTATAATAGCAATATGTAGGTTGGGCTATACCATTAGAAAGATAAGGAATCAGTCTTTCCAACCATATATAGCATGGGTATGGACTGCGAAGAAGGGAAAAAATACAGCTGTTTTAAAAGCTGGTCATGATACTCGATCATGACCTAAGTTGCCAATGGAAAACAACAGGGGGTATGTGTGTTGTGGACTAAAGTTGCCAATGGTAGTGAAAGGGTTAAAATAATGAAGCACATATCACTGGCCGAGTGTTCATGTGCCCTCTGTTAGTGGACTTCAATCATGGATCCAGAAAAAGGTTGGACAGTACATTAGTTATGATTCACTTGATTATTTCAAGAAAGCAATCAGAAATTAGCACATTTCCTTTAAATTTATTTACAATAATAATAAAACTTTACATATAGCAATGTAATATAATATGGATAAATTTTTGTGTATTTCAAGAAAGAAAATAAGTCCCACTAATTTTTGTTTGGGGATAAACTTTTACTCTGACTGGAGAGCAACAGTAATACATATGAACTTTTCCAACAAATAAAAAGAGAGAGATGTTGTTTGATGTGTGTTTGAAACCAGAGTGAGTAAAAAAAACATGGTAAGAATGCATTGTAGGGCAACTATCAAAAGTAAAAAAACTAAAGACAAGAAGACTGAGAGCAGAGGTTTTAGTGAGGTGGTGACATGTGGTGAAAGGAGGTCAAAGCAATAAAAGTGGGCCTTGATATGGAAGTGGTTATCAATTACAAAGCTATCAATTACAAAGCTTAGCAATACAGGGTCAAACAGTAAAAAAACAGTGAAAGTATTGCTGGGAAATTATAAAATGGATTAAAATTCAAAAGAGTTTGTATGTTTACATGGAAGAAAAACACTACAAAGTGACCACTTTTCCCAGTTTCAGATAACCACTTGTTGGCCACATTTGGCAGGTGGCCACTATATCCAGGTGACCATAATACATAGCTTTGACTTCATATATCGACATCCTCTAGTTACGTCACACAATAATAAACAACATCAAACAATAGTCTTCAAGTAAAATAAAGTTAAGTAAGATTTGTAGCTTACTAAGGTGAAAGTATAAGTTGTGGTGACACCATGTTGAAATTCTCTTTTGAGTAGTACAGTAATTAGTTCTGAAAAAAAAATGGTTGGTTACAACTCAACGTTTCGATCAGTATGCTCCGATCGTCTTCAGGAGAATGCCGGACCCTTTATCCTGCAGTAAAGACAGCACCTGAAATATTTAACACCCCACCTCAAATAAAAAAAAAAACGTACAACCACTGTTGCTGCAAGTTTTGTAGGAGACATTTTCCACAAGAGGGCAATCATTACAGAGAGTTGTGACAAGAAGTTATAGATGACGAGAAAATGTCGCTGTTGAAGTAACATCGAGTCATTTCTTTCCGAGTGAGATTAAGTCATTGAGTGCTATTTACATTTCTCATCAGCTATTATGTTTTAGCTCCTTGTCTTAAACTGGTGAATAATTTGTTGACTCGTAGAAGGATTCCCATTTCTGTAGGAAAAAAAAACAGAAGAAACCAGTACAATATCAGCCTCTAAATGTACAGCATGTAAACAACAACATGTAAACAACACGTAAACAACAACACGTAAACAACAACACGTAAACAACAACACGTAAACAACAACACGTAAACAACAACACGTAAACAACAACACGTAAACAACAACACGTAAACAACAACACGTAAACAACAACACGTAAACAACAACACGTAAACAACAACACGTAAACAACAACACGTAAACAACAACACGTAAACAACAACACGTAAACAACAACACGTAAACAACAACACGTAAACAACAACACGTAAACAACAACACGTAAACAACAACACGTAAACAACAACACGTAAACAACAACATGTAAACAACAACACGTAAACAACGCATAAATGCCCAAGACAGTTTAGACAATCTGACTGGACAAAACGTAATTATGTGGGGGTGTATTAACGGATCGTACAGACTGACTTATCAAAATCAGAGCAAGGCGTATGTGACATAAAACACAATAAAGGGGCCACTTTGCATCCGTCACGTTAGCAGTTTTTCCAATGGTTGTTATTTATTTTTAAGTACCTGAAACCGACCAAAAAGTGTTTCAACATGTGAATGGACATGCAGGCTTATACTAGAACTAATTTGAGTTGATTTATTTATTTATTTATTTTTGTTTAAATTTTTTTACCCTCAAATTTCCATAAAAATTGGACGGAAAAAGTTACCTCACTTTTCCGTCCATTTGTTGATGGAAATTTTAGGGTAATCAAAAAAATAATAGTAATATTCAACTCAAATTATCTTTAGGATAATCATGCATGTCTATTCAAATGTTTAAATTCTTTTTGGGTGGTTTCAGATATTTAAAAAAAAATTACAACCATTAGAAAAACTGCTAACGTGACGGTAGGAAAGTGGCCCCCTTTATTGTGTTTTATGTCATGTACTAGCTGTTTTGTCCAACGTGCGACACAGATTTCAACCAATCAGAGTGACAAAGATTGGCATCACGCACCTGTCTCATGTACTTTGGAAATGTTTCGTGTGTCCACAAAACGTGAATTTGCCCATTTCTATATGGCTTTATTCAACAAAAATTACATTTTTTTGTACATTTTGAATACGAAATCGATACCCATGACCACGCCCAAAACCGGTCGTTAACCTATAGTAAAGACCTCGCTGTTAATTCCCTTATTTCATTAGACATTTTGGTTTGAGGTGATCATTTCAAACTTGGGACATCAGTATAAATAGTTCTTCAAAATGAAGTAACACTTTGCTTAAAACCCTCACCGACCCAAATCCTTCAAAATCCTCTAAGGGGAACTTTTTTTGAAAAATTCAGCGCTGTTGGAAACTGGTACTTTCACCTCTGTTCGAATGGGGCAAAATTACTACCTGGCAAGAAGTACAGGCCATAAGTGCTGAATATGAAAGATCAACAAAAATGCATGGTGCATTTTGAAGATAAGGGCATGTTTCCAAAAGTGCACTGATGGATTTTGGAGGATTCAGGAAGGTTCCTAGCCAGAATACCTAGGGGGTTAGAGATTTATAAAACCTCTTGATAAGGCCCCGAAAGATCTTTATCAATTTATAAAGTACCTTTTACGAATATAAAAGGTTTTTACCTGATCTTTAACCATGAAGCTATTTTGAAGTAATCATAAATGATTTGTGATTTAATTTTGAAATTCAGTTGAAAGATTTGACATACCTTGCAAAAAGTTATTGATGTTTGTGTCTTTTTCGGACTTCTTGGCCTCAAAGATAATGACCAGACTCATTTTGATGTCAACACGACAGATGTAATAGGTTATCTGTTGAGTCTGCGGACAACACAGGACAAAAACAAAAATTAAATATTGGTCTCAACAAATATTACAGCTGTTAAAACCATGCGAGGGTCATTCCGTGTCAGATCACCCAATGGGTTAAACCCCACCCCCTTCAAATTGGTTCATTTTTGGTTTATGGGGTATTTTTGGCTGAAAAAGCTGAAATTTCAAGTTTTAGCCCTGTCGGACCAATGGTTTTCGTGCTACGGCCCACCATTTTTGTGCGACTTTGGCTGAAATGGGCGTGACCGCCATTTTTCAAATGACCCGATCTCCCTAACCAGTGAGCCAAATTTGTTGATATTGGTATCTTTGGAAAGGTAATTGTGTAAGGAATCCAAATTTGCCATTATTTTTTATGTAGGAGCAATTTGAAGTTTGATAACCTTTTGACCTTTACTTTGACCTTGAATTTGACCTTGTGGATCACGTGACCTTGAGTTGAACTTTGATGAAAATTATAACCCAACATGTTCTCTGCAAAATATCAAAAAATTTGAGGTATAACATGGAATGACCCACAACTGATATTTAATTTTTTTTACTCTGTTACAAGGCCACATGGTATTTCTAAAAGAGAAAGTCAGAAAGAAGATAGATATAATACTACCCCAAATCCTCCCAAATCCTTCTCCTGGTTTTGCCTGATTTTGAAGCACTTGTGGTATTTTGATGGATTCAGGATTGTAAACCTGGAGTAACGCTATAGGATTTTGATGATGTACAAATTGTCATGAGGTGACTGTCTTTAGTAAATGCAGTTATATAAACCGATTTTCTGAAATTTCAAACAGCCATTTAAGCCTCAAACTTTATGCCCATCATACCTTGTCATAAAAGTGGACAACTCTGTCGATTGGACCACTCTCAGCTTGACTGGGCAGTAACATGACCAAATTTGGCCACAGATGGACAGGGCGTTCCTGGAAGTATAATGTACAAATTATTATTGACCTCAAAAGTATTATTGACCACAAGTCTAAACTTTTTAAAGAGGGGCTCTAAGGTCAAATTTAGTTTTGTGATTTTCCAATAACTAGAGTCCTTATTAAAGTGTGAAAAAATTACAAAAAAAATTAGTCTCTAACCTCACGTTAAAGTGATGTAAAATGTCATTTTATTTGATAACCTTCCTGTGTGAAATTTGTTAACATCCAAAGACAACAGTGACGTCACATTTCAAATAAATAGATCTCTACATTTTTGTACGGTGAATTTGCAGTTCATTCCTGAATCTCCACAATATTTGAACAAATCGGCATTGAAATAGACTTTTTGACAAACAAAAAATTCCTGTATGGAATGTTACAGACTCATTTACAGTAAGAAAATAGTGGCGTCATGTTTCAAATATCGCTCTGAAAGGGTATCAAATAAAATGATATGTTACACCACTTTAAAGTGAAGTTAGAGACTTGTAATTTTGTTCACACTTTAATAAGGACTCTATCTATTGGAAAATGAGTGCATCACAACACTGAATTTGACCTTAGAGTGCCTCTTTAAGAAATCACACAAGTTTGGATGTGATATTCTGACCTTTCACCTAAATATACTTTATTATTATTATTATAAGAACACAGAATGCATTAGGATGATGGTATCAGTGACTTATGACTTACATGTCAAAAGTCACTCATTACTAGACTGGTTCCGTCTTTATCCTCTCAAGGATAGAGACAGACTCCGGGCACACAATTCAAGGGATTTCATTGGACACGTTGTGTTAAAGATCTGATGTCATGCTTCGAGGCTCGTGCTAGCTACCAACCAAGGTCAAAGTTGAATCTCTGGGAAACAAACATGGCGGCCGCACGGCTGGTATCTGATGTAATTCACAAGTGTGACATCAGATCTTCAGGCTAACTCATTACCTTTGTAGAGAAGGTGACAGGATGTGAGTCTATAGACCCTCCATAGAATGAGTTGGGATGGTGATACAACGACCTATGACCTACGTGTCAAAGGTCATGATCGTTACTTACATTTGGGTAGGAGAAGATTGCAGGATATGAGTCCAGACCCTTTGGTGGTTCACAGAATGAGTTGGGATGGTGATAGCCATGACCTTTGTAAGTGTCCTCTGACCCTCGTGTGTCGAATACTAATGAGATGTTGAGGGCATCGGACTTCTTATGGAATGCTACGATTCTGACAGCAAGAATATTATACAACCACAATAAACGTTTGGTAATTATGCGCAATGATACATTCTGATGATCAACAAATATGCACTGGAACAAATATGCACTGGAACAAATATTTGAAAGATTAAGCTAAATTTTTCAGAGAAAATATATTAACCCTAACCCCCTAGCTATTTTGGCTAACAACCTTCCTGAATCCGCCAAAATCCAACACCATGCACAAACACTACCACCCAACTGTTGGACTTAGCTGGAATTGGGACACCCTGCCCCATGTAAAGTATCCCTGTCTGGGCTATACAGTACCGAGTCCATCAAAATCCAACACCATGCAGTAACACTACCACCCAACTGTTGGACTTAGCTGGAATTGGGACACCCAACCCCATGCAAAGTATCCCTGTCAGGGCTATACTCAATCTAGTCACAAAAAGTATTGTTTAACCCTAATTCCATATGCCCACTTGCTTACACATAACCTGAATCCTCCAAAATCCTTCAGTAGTAAAGCAAGCACATGACATGTATGCACACATGTGTTTATAATCTGTGATACATGTACATGGCCAGGGACCCTCCCTACATGCATGGAGCAATAAATAGTGTCCACTGACCCAAGCACTGACCTTGCAATCACTACAACAAACATGGATGTACATGTACCATGGAAAGGCAAGTATGCCTAATAACCTCAATCCTCCAAAATCCTTCACTTTAGCAAAGAGCATGTAGCATGTAACCTCAATCCTTCAAAATCCTTCAAAATCCTTCACTTTGGCAAAGAGGATTTTGGAGGATTTGGGAAGGTTAAGGTTAAAGTGTGCTATCTCTTTGACATGCTTAGCACATGCAAAGATTTGCATAGTATGTATGGCAACTCACTTTGTGTAGTACTCAATGGAGAGATTTGATAGATGTGTTTTCATTTCCCCAGGCAATGCTTGTTTGTTTAACATCTCATGGAAGTATAGACTGAACTGTAAACAAACAAAATACAAATATTTAGTGTAAGGTAACTCATGTATGCGTGCTGTGCCTCTAAGTGTGTGAGGGCGCTCTTCAGTTTGTGACATAGGCATAAGATCTATTTACAATGTTGTAGTCCAGCTGTTCAGTTTCCATGGGGAAAAGAAATTATGCACTTTGTGGTAAAAGCGTGAAATTTTGCATGGTGGTTCAGAATGGGCCAAAATATCAATTTAAGATATTAACTGTTGGGTCATTAGCTTAGGTCTTGCTTATTTTTGGAGCGGGCTAGATTGGTGAAAAGTGGGTGTATAAGACCAAAAATGAGCATTCTGACGTCATGAGGTAGGACTTTGTTATTTGTATTATTTTATCTCAATGGCAATCATATTCAGATCGATCTTTGATTCTGCCTGTTTTATGGGTGGAGTGTTGTGTTGAAATGTTGGGGGACAAAAGACCAAAGACTAATCTGAACCAAGCAGCCCAACTTTGTAAAAAAAAATATGAAATTGGCAATTTTAGGTAAATGTTGTATATCTAGATGCAAACCCATCTTGTATTTAACGTTTTTAGGGGCATATCTACGTTTTCAGCAGTAGGAAACATGCATCACCCCGAGAAAGTTTATGGTACTGGGATAATACTTCAACTCTTCTAATAAACTGCGTCTGCCACTACAATAGACAACACATGTATTACATGGGTGTAGATCTGAAAATGGTTCATCAATCTGCTGTTTTGGATTATAAACACGTTAAAAACAGTTTTTATTTGGTGTTGTTCCCCCTTCTTTTAGTAATAAGCTGATTAAAAGAAGGGTGTACACCTTCATCCCGATTCCAGTTTCGACATAAATTTAAAGAAACCTTCAATGTTAAAACAAGTTTTCAAGATTTTGTTTTTAACCCCTTTGTAACAAATTTAGCTCCTGCTCCCAAAATATGCGAGACCCAAGATGGGTCCATAGCTTAATTTGGCCCATTCTGGAGTGCGATGGTCGAGCGGTTTAGTGCATCGGATTTGTGTTCTGATGGCCGAGTCGTCAGAATATGGGTTCGAATTCCAACTGCGACCAGGGTACTTGTGTCCTTAAGCAAGACACTTTACCATAATTGCTTCTCTCCACCCAGGGGTAAATGGGTACCTGTGAGGGCAGAGTTGGTTGTTGTGTTTGATTAGCCTTATATGCACTGTAATGGCAGCAATTGAGCTGTATACTCCCCAGGGAGCCGAGATGGTTTCAGGAATGATTTATGAGCCTGATGAGCAGGGGTAATAATGTAATGCGCCTTGAGCACCAGTTTGGTGGATATGTGCGCCATATAAGTCCACATTATTATTATTATTATTCTGAACCCCGATGCAATATTGCTTTTACCACACAATTGTTTTGCTTAGCAGTTGGTCTATTGATGAGCATGACTTAATTTTGGGGAAAATAATTTTTGTTTTAGTGGGTTTCAGTAAACTGGTTACTCACCTTTGACAACTGTGCGGCGTGTAAGCGAACATACCAAACCATCAGTGGTGGAATACCAGTGATTTTCCCTGGTGCCATTGTCTGTAGCTTCTTCTTCACCTGTTAGATATAGAAAGGAAAATATTGTGTACAGCTGGTAAGGACAGGAAACAAATCCAATTGCAAACATTCAGCATGTGGATTTAAACAAATCGTCGCAGTTTTCACAAAGTGACGGATTGCTAAAAAATCATATTTTTTTGGAAAATGAGTTTAGTCAATATTTGGATTTCAAATACTGTTATCTTTCATTTCACCAAGTTTTAATCCTGAAAACTCTAGTTTTCTTATAAAAGGAATAAAGTTTTTGTACAACTGAAGTCAACTGTGGTTTTAAGTTTTCACAAAGTGACCAATTGCAGCCTTGTGCATGTATTACTGCATGTATTTTATGCGAACGGCATGTTTTTAAGTTTTCACAAAGTGACACAAATCCATCACGTCACACGTGTGTTCCACGAAGTTGACGCGTGTCCCTATACTAATGCACAGGAAACGTCAGTTCGTGAATACTTGACAACAGCGTGTGCAGTTTTCACGAAGTGACTGTTTGGTTTATAAGTTTATTACTCGTTTATAGTTATTTTCCTCTACAAAACGAATCCAGTTACGTATCATTTGAGATTTCAGCTTTCTAACACAGTAAAAATGAATGATCTTCGAGATTAAAATGACATCGAAACCGCGGTTTTAAAACTTGACCAACTTCAATCGCTTATATCTCGCAACGCGATTTTACCATGACGTGGATGAATATGTCACTTCCCGAAAACTGCGACGAAATTATGTCAAAAGGTATTTGCATGATCATCATAGGACAAGTTGAGATGCAGGTTTGTAAAAATACTGAGGAATCACAGTCCTAATAACAATATCACTTCACATACCACCTCAGTACTGGCCTTCATTACTGCTGCCCTCGTGGGCCAAGACTTGAATTCAAATTCTATTAACTATTCATTTATTCAAGATACTTTAACCCACCTACTACTACAAGGGTCAAAATCAGTCAAAATGTTGAAATACTTCCCAAGGTATATCTAGTGCACTTAGTGGAGTGTCGTGGCCGAGCGGTCTAGCTTACAGGACTCAAGTTCTGGTGTTAACAGCAGAATGTGGGTTCGAATCCCGGCCGTGATACTTGTGTCCTTGAGCAAGACACTTAACCATAATTGCTTCTCTCCACCCAGGGGTTAAATGGGTACCTGTGAGGGCAGAGTTGGTTGATTAGCCCTATATGCGCTGTAATGGCAGCAATTGAGCTGTATACTCCCCAGGGAGCTGAGGTGGTCTCAGGAATGATTTATGAGCCTGATGAGCCTCATGAGCAGGGGTAATGATATAATGCGCCTTGAGCACCACTCAGTTGGTGGATACGTGCGCTATATAAGTCCACACATTATTATTATTATTATTACTTAAAAGTCAAACACTGTCAAACCTTACGTGTAGTAAGTACATTTACAGGTCAAAATGAGTCCACTGTTTTTGACTGGTAAAAGCATCGTCTGGTATTGTTCAGGGTGGTCTAAATGAAAAAAAAACAGTCAAAAATGCCCCTGTGTGCACAATTGGGTCAACAGTCAAAACGGGCAGTTGACTGGTTTTGACCTCTACAGCAACTTTCCACTAAAGTGCATCAATAGTGGGAGGGTTAAACCAATCAAAATAAAACTAAGTAGAATAAACATACTCTGAGGCCTAAAGAAAAACCATTATGTTTATTGCAACTTTAACTATATATTTACAAATTTAAAGGTCACTTGTGACAATATGTGGGAAGTTGAAATAAATGTACCTCTCTGAGTTTAATGGGTGCACCCCACTCATCAAGTTTAACCTGTGCCTCATGTAAGCTAAGTAAAGCAGGGAGGAAATTGAATGCTGTAAGATGCTCCAGGGCTTTGAGTTGAGCGTGGAGAACATCTAGCTCTAGAGAGAGATTGGCTCGGATTGTGCTGAGGATAGGGTGGTGGAACTGCTTAGCATGTCTGGAATAGAAAGACAGGAACATCAAACACTGTTACTATTATTCTACTAACAACATTACTATATCATTATATTTATTGGTAATGGACTAAGGATTCATCAAAAGCACCTGTAGCTAGCGCTGGAGCTAGCATTGTAGGTCCTGCAAGGTAGTGCTGTCAGCTAGCGCTGTCAGCTAGCACTGTCAGCTAGTGCTGTCAGCCGGCGCTGTCAGCCGGCGCTGTAAGCCGGCGCTGTTAGCTGGTGCTGTGGCGCTGTCAGCTGGCGCTGTGAGCTGGCGCTTTTAGCTGGTGCTTTTAGCTGGCGCTGTTAGCTGGCGCTGTTAGCTGGCGCTGTTAGCTGGTGCTGTTAGCTAGCGCTGTAGCTTATATGCACAAAGAAACCTTTGGAGAGAAGGCAATGAAGAAATATTAACAAAATACTTATCTGGGAAATCCCAGATAAGTATTCTTTGGAAAACCCTGGTAAACAGGCAGGGACTGAAAATCAAATCAAGTTTGTCAAGGTGGGATACAAGTGGGATTTGAACCCAGGTCCACAGGGGCAAAAGTACAACTATTTATTGATCTATTTATTTTTATTTATCCTGGGGAGACTGATCAGTGATTATCAATGTTCTCCCTCAGGACATAGCTTTCAATTGGAAGACAAGAAAGAAATATCCTTTAAATTTTTGAATTAATTTGGGTGAAAAACCACATGATCAAGTACGGAGTGAAAACCCAATCCACAAGTCGTCTGTATGGGGGTTGAGTGGGATTCAAACCCAGGATCATAGTGATGGATAGTAAGGAATGTACCCCTATGCCAACATGTGCAAGAATACATACAGACAGCGACAAACAGACAAATGGGGGCGATGTCACATAAAAATCAGAAATAGATACAATGTCAAGTTCATAAAAATGATGGATTGACATAGACAGGATGGGACAGGAGGACGGGAGATGACCACACACAGACAGATCAACCAACAGACAGATTTGTCCTACCTTGATATAATACCTTCAACTGCTGCTCTCTGGTCAGAGACATTTATATCAGTCTTCTGTGATCCCATGTAACATAGCTTTTCATATCTACTCAATACATTAAGGAAAGTAGGCAGAGAGATTGTAAGAAAAGACCACTAAACCTTGGGCGGGATTAAGATGTGTATTGTCAACATACAATCTTGTCAATCCCCAAAGCTGCATACAACTATCCCAGACCACTGAGATCAGCCATTTTGGTTTTCTAATGCACAAGTCTATGGGAATCAGAATGAGTCTCATGTCCAAAATAGACTGGTTCCTTTCAAACTGTATACTTTCATAGTAGTAAATATAGTTGGCAGTCAGGGAGCCAGATGCAGAGTGTAAAATGGTGACCAGGGGCGCATTTTCGCGACCGTAACCAGAAACATGTGGTTTGGTCATTGGTTAAGCGTTAACTTCAAATTTGAAATACTAATTTTTACAATCGTTCCTTTGATTAACCCTCCTACTGCTACAAGGGTCAAAAATCAGTCAAAATGTTGACATACTAGCCAAGGTATATCTAGAGCAATTAAAAGTCAAACACTGTCAAACCATTCGTGTAGGAAGTACATTTATAGGTCAAAATGAGTTGACCGTTTTTGACTGGTAAAAGCATTGTCTGGTATTGTTCAGGGTGGTCAAAATGACAGTCAAAATCCAGTCAAAAATGCCACTGTGTGCACATTTGGGTCAATAGTCAAAACAGGCAGTTGACTGATTTTGACCTCTATAGCTTCTTGCCACTATAAGTGCAGCTATAGTAAGAGGGTTAATCAACAAAATACTTGTACATCCACTGCTTTAAAAACATTATAAATTCAGAACAATGATTAGAAAGATACAGATCCATCATTTCTTGACGAGCTTCAATGAAGTGTCCGAGCTGTTCACATAGATGAGATAACAGTCTATCCTCTGCACTTGCCCCTTGACCTCCAAGCTTCCCACGTAGCTCAACGCGACGGACATCACTCATTGCTGAGGAGAACAGCCACTTACCAGATTGCTAGATGAGAAACAAAAGAAAGAACGGAAATATTGGTGTTAGGGGCTCATATTCTGTATCAGCAAGATGGAATTTTTGAGGATTCCTTTACCACACTTCTCTATTACTCTGTTTATCAGGTGGCCCAGATATGATGGAATGTTATTTGCCCCGTCCATGGCCATATGAGGGCGCCATCACACATGATACAGGGGTTCGCAGAAGGGCATTTTATATTGTAAGCATTGAGTGTGTGCTACTGGCTTCATTCTTGTATTAACCCTCCTATGCCCAGGCTGAAATTTGGCCCAGTCAGCACGGCACTCACAGACAGTCACTTGAGTATTTTGGGTTGCATTGCCAATTGGTAGGTCAAACCACAGAGTCACACAGAGCTGTGTATGAGTGCACTGCACAAAGTCAATGGGTTGGGAGTTACATACAAATTTTGAGTGTCTTTGGGTTTGACCTCCTGTCACAGCCACATGTATGTATTTGAGTGCACTACAAAGTCAATGGTTAAGAGGAGTGTCTTTGGGTTTGACCTCCTGTCACAGCCACATGTGCTTGCATGTATTTGAGTGCACTGCACAAAGTCAATGGGTTAAGAGAGACATACAAATTTTGAGTGTCTTTGGGTTTGACCTCCTGTCACAGCCACATGTGCTTGCATGTATTTGAGTGCACTGCACAAAGTCAATGGGTTAAGAGAGACATACAAATTTTGAGTGTCTTTGGGTTTGACCTCCTGTCACAGCCACATGTGCTTGCATGTATTTGAGTGCACTGCACAAAGTCAATGGGTTAAGAGAGACATACAAATTTTGAGTGTCTTTGGGTTTGACCTCCTGTCACAGCCACATGTGCTTGCATGTATTTGAGTGCACTGCACAAAGTCAATGGGTTAAGAGAGACATACAAATTTTGAGTGTCTTTGGGTTTGACCTCCTGTCACAGCCACATGTGCTTGCATGTATTTGAGTGCACTGCACAAAGTCAATGGGTTGGGAGTTACATACAAATTTTGAGTGTCTTTGGGTTTGACCTCCTATCACACAGCCACATGTGTTTGCATGTATTTGAGTGCACTGCACAAAGTCAATGGGTTGGGAGTTACATACAAATTTTGAGTGTCTTTGGGTTTGACCTCCTATCACACAGCCACATGTGTTTGCATGTATTTGAGTGCACTGCACAAAGTCAATGGGTTAAGAGAGACATACAAATTTTGAGTGTCTTTGATTGTTAAACCTATAGGAGGATTAATGATTACCAGGAAAGAGTTTTCACTTTGAAAAATGGCTGCTGAGATCTCCTTTTTTTAAGGAAGAAAAACTCTTTATACATATTGATAAGTGCAGCAAGAGATTAAACAAATATAGGAAAAAGTATGGTATTTGGAAAGTAATGGATGAGAGGGTGGAATTCAGCATTGAAAATTTATGGTTTGCATATAAAATGACTATTTAATCATTCAAGCGACGCCACCGCGACCGTACTGTTGTGATATGTTTGTATGGTAAAGAGGATGTAAATGGAACCGCGTAAAGCCCGGAGCTCGCAGCTGAAGTACATTTCACCGCTAGAGGGCTACGATATGCAAGAGGTGAATAGTTCACCAAAGTTTTTTTTCCAGGTAAATAAATAACTCCCTATGCCATTATTAAGGAGAGTTACAAAGTGGCAATGGTTTTATTCATGTGGAGTGCCATGGTCGAGTGCACCGGATTTGTGTTCTGATGGCCGAGTCATCAGAATGTGGGTTCGAATCCCAGCCACTATCGGGGTGCTTGTGTCCTTGAGCAAGATACTTTACCATAATTGCTTCTCTCCACCCAGGGGTAAATGGGTACCTGTGAGGGCAGAGTTGGTTATTGTGTTTGATTAGCCCTATATGCGCTGAAATGGCAGCAAATGAGCTGTATACTCCCCAGGGAGCTGAGATGGTTTCAGGAATGATTTATGAGCCTGATGAGCAGGGGTAATAATGTCATGCGCCTTGAGCACCAGTTTGGTGGATATGTGCGCTATATAAGTCAATATTATTATTATTATTATTATTATTATTATTATTATTATTATTATTATTATTATTATTATTATTATGGATTATTATTATTATTATTATTATTATTATTATTATTATTATTATTATTATTATTATTATTATTATTATTATTATTATTATTATTATTATTATTATTATTATTATTATTATTATTATTATTATTATTATTATTATTATTATTATTATTATTATTATTATTATTATTATTATTATTATTATTATTATTATTATTATTATTATTATTATTATTATTATTATTATTATTATTATTATTATAATACATAGTGTTCCGGAAACTTACATCTCGACGGCCAAACCATTTCTGCTCGAAGAATGTCAGGTACATGTATGTCCTCTCAGCCGAGGCTAAAACAGACAAGGCACTGACTAGGCTAGCCCAAAGACTCATTGGTTGGGAACGGATTACTTCTTTTTCTTGGTCCTGAAAGAGAATGAGAAATCCATCTGTTGTCATGAGAGTGAATTAAAGGGACAGTATAATCACAATCAACAGGGCATGGAATCAGAGTACTAGTTTTAGATTAACACAGTGAGTGAAGTACCCCATATGATACCTTTGCTGCTGCATAAATGAGCCAGCCAGTAATTTTCAGGACACCAATTCCATGCCCTGTCGGAAGTCTGCTCTGATCATGATGATATTGTCCCTTTAAGTATGTTAGGAAATTATTGGACAGAATCTTTCAAAGGCAGTTGTATGAGTGAAAGTTTAAGAAATTGTATTTTGTGATTCACAAAAACATAATCATAGTGAGTGAGTTTTGCCAATGTTATAAAGGTAGTTATAAAGGCATTCTCTTGATGACGGGTAGAGGAGACTAGTCGAAACGTCGAGAACAAACCAACCGGCTCTTCTCAGAGCCATCACTTCTTCCAAGATGAGATCATTACATGGTGTCACCCGAAAGAACTCAAGTATCTCCACCATGCAAAGCCTCAAATCCTACATCAATGTTATAAATGTTGTACACTATCTTTAAGAAAACATGACTACTTGTAACCCCCACCCCTACAATCTCCCATCACATAAAAAGGTCACCATTACAGCATCCAATTTCTTTTCTTTACCACAAGTTCTTTGGCTCTGTCGTAGGCAAAATTACTGAGTGATGTGAAGTACATATCAAAAAAACGTTGCTCCTGGGGTAGAATATGATGTGGGATTCTTGAGGAAGCTGCAACAGCGCCCTCATTGTTGACTGACATGGTGTCAATATAAAACTGGCACCTATTTCAAAGCAAAATAAAAAGGGCATTCCTTGAAGTTAAAAACTATTTTTGAACGATTATTTTTGACCCTATATTTGAACAATTAGAATTGAACAGAAATTAATCCTAACTCCCTAGACAACAAAGGCAGTTGGAGGATTTTGAAGGATTTTTATTGTTCAGTAACAATGCTTAGGGAGTTAGGGTTAAGATGCATCTCATGCTTACAGATGCATCTCTTGTGTTTTTTTCTCTGTTTTACTGGTACAGTTCTGAAATTGTAAGTAAAACATTAACAACTCGGTAACTTACCAATAAATTCAGAAGTTTGGTGTTTATTTTAGCGAAAGGACTGGTTAACCAGTTCGCGTCGGGAATAAAAAAGTTTTTCTGGGCCCCTGTGTGGGTTTCTTTTACCCACACACACATTAATGGAAGCTTCCACAGCGCGTGGCCACGTCTTCCGAGCATGTCACCGTACACGCGTGGCTCAACCGAGCATGCATACAAATATATCAGAGAGTTTCCTATTGCGTGTTTAGACGCTCTCCGAACCGTGGTGCAAAAAAAAATTGCGTGTATACACGGCCTCCGACGCTAACTGGTTAAATTATGAATTTATCAGGGCTCAGAAAATGTACCCAAGAAAATGCCTTGTAAAATGTGTGTAATTTCAGGAATTGTACATCCAAATCGAATTGTGGTTTTGGAAAAAAATATTAAAGTAGAAAAATGATCCTTACTTACATTGTATCTATCTTATTTTTATTTAACCCTAACATTCCCAAATTAGGCAGTTTCATGAAAATTTGAAGTTGCTTCAATGCTTTTAAATGTCATATCACTGGATAGAGCAAAAATTAGAAAGAAAATAGGGGCCAATGGTCATGATAGGTTAACCCTATGCAAAGTTACGAATTTTTGTTGATTTAAATATTTGATCAAAAACAGTTTTTGTTATGGCGCCAAAACTTGCGCAAAATGACCCAGCGGCCAAAAAATAAAAATAAATCACCGCTATCGGCAATTTGACACGCTGAATCGGGGTGTCACGGCTCACGCACGGGTGGATTTTGGTATTCAATGTGATTTTTTTGTTATAAAAGGGGGACATGCTATATAGACACTTTACAAGGATACATTGCAGGCAAATTCGGTCACAAATTTTCAAATGAAACTGGATCTTAAAAATGACCAAATATTTAAATCAACAAAAATTCGTAACTTTGCATAGGGATAACGTACCATGACCATTGGCCCCTCATTTTCTTTCTAATTTTTTGCTCTATCCAGTGATATGAGTTTTTAAAAGCATTGAAGCAACTTCAAATTTTCATGAAACTGCCTAATTTTGGGAGATTTTGAGCAGTGAATGTATGCACATTCAGTGAGATGTTGGCCATTTAAGACTTAGTATTATTAACGTTAACGTTAGACATTGTGCACAAGTGGCGGTTGACCACATGACATGATCATGGTTGAGAACTTGAGATCGACATGCATTAGGAAATAGGAAATATTAATATTATTTCCTAACATTCTTATAACTTTACATAAGTAACACTAATAGGCTGCAGACAAATGAATAATTTCAACGAATCTTACCTAACATGAACTAAGTTACTTCCACGTTGGCCTGAACAGTTTGCTATCTCTGAACTAATCCTTGTCTCTTTTGATGTGTTTCACTTCTTTCGTTCTCTCTCAGTTTTACATGGGCGCAGCCATCTTGAATATTTAAGTATGAGTTCTGTGGCAGTTCCATTTTCAACAATAGTGGTGTTTATTTAATAATATGCAATAAATTACAACTACTTACTCTATTGGCAAATCAAAAAACTTTGAAATAATTTTGTTATTGGTGTGAATGAATATTTATAAATAAAAAAATTATTTATTTAATCAAAATTATTTGTTCATTTGTTGTACATACTAAATTTAACACCCCTTTTGTAATAATAAAACATGCTAGCCATTGGTCATTCACCTTTGACCCGAACTCAATACCGTGGTAGTGGAAGCTTAGCATGCGGTGCACATGTTACTTGTTTGTGATTGTATTTGTAATTCGTATTGGGAAATTGTTTGGAAGGTGCTGTGTGGAGAAACTTCGCTTTTCACTGCTACTACATGAATAAGGAGTTTGTTTTGAACAAATAACAAGTTAATGACCTAGCAGTTATGACAATGTCAATATTATAGGCCTAACATTCGTTCATTTCTACTTCAATTTCTCATTATTGCTTGTTTATTCTGCATATTCAGAGTTCTTTTTTAACTACGACAAGATTCCTAAATCAAAATGAAAGTTAAGATGCTTAGTCGTAACCCCGATGATTACATTCGAGAGACCAAAAATGACATCCACAGAGGTAATTATATATTTTTGCTTATTTGACTTGAAATAAAAAAAAAAATAGGATTAACATTAACTTATCATGATTATGTTACATCATTATCGTAACTTTACATGTTGTAGGAGATGCCAGTCAACTCGCCCCCTGGCAAACTCGCCCCTTACAAGCTTGCCCCCTGTCGATACAAACTCGCCCCCTGGCAAACTCATCCCTCACAAAGTCGCCCCCTGACAAACTCGCCCCTCTACAAACTCGCCCCCCCGTAAATTTTTAACGCAGGTTTAACGTTCATATAAGAGATTAAACATTATTATAATAAACTAAGGCAGTTCTTTTCAGAACTAATTACTATCTCAATTGAGAATTAAATCACATGGTGTCACCGCAATTAGTCTTACTTATCCTCTTCACCATGCAAAGCTACAAGTTTTACCTAACATCATTTCAGTTGACGTTTTATTTAACAAAAATAAATATTACAAGAAATAATTCATGTTTACAGTTACAATTAAATAGATTAAATAGGAAACTAGCTAAACAAAATACTGAGTAAAATAAATAAGTATAATAAAAATAAATAATTAATTACATACAAAATACAAAATACAGATAATTAAAATGTAATTAAATCAAACAAATAACTTTGTAAATTTTTCATAGTATATACATAATACATAATATAGTATACATCGTATAAATCATAACTGTTTTGTTTAGCTAGTTTTCTATGTATTCTAATTTAGTTGTAACTTGAATTATTTTATGTACTCTATTTTTGTTAAATAAAATGCCAAGTTGAAATTATAAGGCCCTATGTTTGATTTTCTCTCTTACTAAATCAGTCTCAATAGTGCCTAATAATCCATTAAAATATTTATGTCCCCGTACATCCTGCCTTTATAATTAATAATATTAAACCAGTCTCAATAGTGTGCGTGAGATGTGTCAACAAATTACAGGGGGCGAGTTTGTTGGGGGGCGAGTTTATCGGGGGGGCGAGCTTTCCGAGGGGCGAGTTTGTACAAGGGGGTCATGCCTATGTTCCCTCAGCCCTATGTTCCCTCAGCCCTATGTTCCCTCAATGCCTAACATTTTTTTTAAATCCAAATTAGGCCCTATGTTCCCTCAACCCTATGTTCCCTCAACCCTATGTTCCTCATCCCAAAATAGGGTCTATTTTGGGATGAGGGAACATAGGGCTGAGGGAACATAGGGTCTATTTTGGGATGAGGGAACATAGGGCTGAGGGAACTTGAGTACGGTCCCTGTACAAGCAGGGGGCGAGTTTGTAAGGGGCGAGATTGTAAGGGGCGAGTTTGCCAGGGGGCGAGTTGACTGGCATGCGATGCAGGCCTAGTATATGGCCTATGGAGAGACTATGCCTTGGGTGTTTGTTTCACTGAAGATTGCGGATCAGGATCATGTGATATGGTGTAGTGTGAATACAAATCGTAGCTCAGCGTCTAGATAATGCCTGTTGTATATCCGCTAAATTTAGATTATTGTAGTGACAATGATATCATTCGATGGCAATGATCATTTGTTTTGGCCTTCCGCTGGTGGGTGACGGAACAGGGAGCCGGCTAGTCTACCCAACAGCTCATAAATGTTCCCGTTCTGTCTAAGGAATTCCTTTGAATTTGTTGACAGTATTTACTGTTTTCTATTCCTTCTCTGCTCATAAATCAATTGTAGCCCCATTCTAGGGTGAATGTATCCCCACATGTACAAAAAAGTTTTTTTAAACTTTTGATCTGCTAATAATTACAATCTAAAATTATGTGATTAGGTTAAGCTTAACCAAGCAGACAATTTTTACATGAAGTTATCTCAGTAATTTAAATTTGGCAAAATTTTAATTTTAATATTATTTTTTTCAATTTAAAAAATGTTTCAAAAATTTCATGAAAGTGAGATATCCCAAAATAACGGAATTTATGCCAAAAGTGTCTGCTTGGGCATGGTTACCTAATCACTAAGTTTTAGTTTGTAATAATTAGCAGATCAAAAGTTGAAAAAAAAATTCCCCCTTTTTTGTACATGTGGGGCTAGGGCCAAGGATACAGAGGGAGTCCATCCCTAGATTAGGGCTAAATCAATCATATTGACTCTTTTTACCCCATATTTCAGTTCCAAGAAACTACGATCCAGCTTTGCACCCCTTTGAAGCTCCTAGGGAATACATCCGAGCCCTAAATGCTACCAAGTTGGAGCGAGTGTTTGCTAAACCTTTCCTTGGTGCTCTGGAAGGTCATAGCGATGGTGTTCATTGTATGTTCAAGCATCCTGGTAGCTTGTCGACACTTCTGTCTGGCGGATGTGATGGACAGGTTTGTAATATCATACCTGTGTATAGTGGACACCCATCTAAGTGTCCATATTAGACAGGTTTATACAGTACGTACAATCAAACCTGTGTATAGTGGACACCCAATGGACTGATGACAAGTGTCCACATTAGACAGGTGCCCACAGTCCGGGTTTATACAATACGTACAGTCAAACCTGTATATAGTGGACACCCAAGAGACCGATGACAAGTGGCCACATTACACAGGTGCCCACAATGTCCGGGTTTATACAATACGTACAGTCAAACCTGTGTATAGTGGACACCCAATGGACTGATGATAAGTGGCCACATTAGACAGGTGCCCACAATGTCCGGGTTTATACGGTACGTACAGTCAAACCTGTATATAGTGGACACCCAAAGGACTGATGACAAGTGTCCACATTAGACAGGTGCCCACACTGTCCAGGTTTATCAAGTCAAATAATCAATCAAGTGAATGTATGACGCACTGCATACTCGGTGAAAAAAACTCCACAGGCGACTCGGGCGGGATTCGAACTCATGACTTCCTGCTAGTGCAGACGTCTTAACCTCTTGACCACCGAGCTTGCCCAATGACGATTGGCCGGCTAGAATCCTATATAGCAGCGGGTTCCACGATATTTATTGATTGATGAAATTCACAAAGGCAAAATCAAATCAATTGTTTATCTCCCGATAAACAATTGATCCCGATAAACAATTCTTGCTCTCGGTAAGAATTTCATTAATTTATAAGTGAAAAATAGTTTCTTCTGCTTCTGATGATATACATGTACACTATGCCCTGTTGGACTATCTCGGTACAGTAGTTAAAATACTATACACTTTTAAAGAATGTCAATATAAAAAATTTGTTTCCCTTCATGGTTTTTCTTTAAAATATTTTTTAAAACCTCAAGAATTAGAAATTCAGGGTTGGTTGCTTCTTCATAACATATTTTATTTTAAATGATTTGATTTCAGGTTAAAATTTGGAATCTTGCTACAAGGAAATGTCAGAGGTCAATATCAGCACATAGCGGATTTGTAAGAGGTCTATGTACGGACAAAACAGCTTCAAGTATCTTCACAGTAAGTACCGAGTATATAGGTTGGTAAAATTCTTGCGTCGGAGATAAACAATTGATTTAATTTTGCCCTACACCGACGTGTGTATAGCACTGTATACTCAGTGCTTTCCGAGTGTCTGTGAGTAGCCGAATGTTTGCCTCATTATAGTCATAGAAGCTTGGTCTTCTGGTAAGAGAATTTGCAGGGTTTTTAAAACATTGAAAGTCAATTGCCAACTACAGTACCAACTCTGTTATACAGTTGTTTTAAAGGAGTAGTATCCTTACAATCAACAGGGTATGGAATCAGAATGCAAGTTTTAGATTAACTCAGTGACTGCCATAATACCCAACATGATAAGGTCATATTACCATTGCTGCTGCATAAATGAGCCAGTAATTTTCAGTCACTGTGTTAATTTTAAACTAGGACATCGATTCTATGCCCTGTCGAAAGCCTGCTCTGATCGTGATGATAATGCCCCTTTAACCAGTTCGCGTCGGGAATAAAAAAGTTTTTCTGGGCCCCTGTGCGGATTTCTTTTTCCCACACAAACACGTTAATGGAAGCTTCCACAGTGCGTGGCCACGTCTACCGAGCATATCACTGTACGCTCGGCTCGTTGCCACGTCAACCGAGCATGCATACAAATATTCCGGAGTTTCCTATGGCGTGTTTAGACGCTCTCCGATCCGTGGTGCAAAAAAAAATTGCGTGTATACACGGCCTCCGACGCTAACTGGTTAAAGATGCTCTATAAATCAAGATATACATTAAAACATTCAAAGAACCATCCTGTGAAAGGTTTTAGTTCAATGCAGATTCTAAGTCATGAGAACAGTTTGAAAGCATTCTCAATTTTTAAAGAAAACACTTCGAGGCAAATATTCTGTTAGCAACTTTTTAAACTTTTTACATCCATGTCATAGCTCAGCCGCTAGATAATGGCTGTTGTATATTGCCGAGTACCAGACTACGGCTGAACCGTGCCCGTGGCAGAATCCATCCGCTAAATTTAGATTTTTGTAGTGACAAACCGTTTTAGATATGATTCGATGGCAATGATCATTTATTTTGGCCTTCAAATAAATAGTTTCAAGAAGCTTTTTAGGTTATTCATGTTGATTTAATGAATTCTGTAATGATTTTCGAATTGTTATTTTCATTTGCGCCATCTTGGATCTAGCATGTATCCACTGTGTGAGCAGGATCAACAAATACAGGATCCGGATAAGTAAACTGTCTAAACCGTATGGACGGTCTGGTGATCGAGATCCGGATATGTGCGAAACAAACAGGCCCTATATATCGGCTAACAATTCTATTTGTGGTTGGATTATTCCATTATTGTGTAGGTAGGGGATGACCAGACTATCAAACAGTGGAGCATGGAAGCACCAGCTTATGGCCAAAAAGAAATACCAGTTAATACTATTATTGGAAAGGTAGCTCTTTCTGTTACATTTGTTTGTAAAGAAATTTTTGTTTGAAAAGAATTCTTCATTTTTGTATTCTGTGTCCCTTTCTGTCAGTGTGTCTGTTACTACTCTTTTGAGAATTTCACATGGTGTCACCATAAACAGTCTTTACTTTAGAGTGTTTGTCAGTTTATCTCCGAATGTCTGTCTCTTTTTTGGGGGGGAAATTTGTTTGTTTTTTTCCGTTTGTCCGCCTGTTTACAAATTTGATTTTCTGAAACTATGTTTATGCTTCTTGCTGATTGTTAGCTTGCTTGGCAGTCATGTTGAAACAAATTTATTTGCAAGATCTTTTACAAAAAAGTAAAATGTGATTCTTGTTAGCTTGTCATGTAATAGTTTAATAATAGTTCTGTCAGAACAAAGCCATGAGGATAAGAGCTTGGTTAATTAAATAAACCGAATAATTAAGAAAACACAAATGAAACACAATTTATGGCCATGGGGGGGGGGGGGGTAGAAAGGTAGAAAGCCCTCTTATTGTAATCTTGTTCTTATTTTCCATGACAGACAGTATTCCTGTCCATTGACCACCATTGGCATGATGCTATGTTTGCTACAAGCGGTCAGCAAGTGGACATCTGGGATGAGCAAAGGACAGAGCCACTCAGGTCATTCACATGGGGGTCAGACAGTATACACAGCATCAAATTCAACCCAATTGAGGTAAAGGATCTTTGATACGCCCATAGGGGGATTATAGGTACCCATTCTTAGGTTTGAAAACATACCTGGTGGGTGAAAATAACTGGGTAACCCATGTATCAGTGTTGTGTATAATTTAATCAATCATGGTGTATTGCATTTACTAGTCAGTCTAGGACAGCTAACATGGAACACAGTGATGGCAACATGGATTCACTACATAGACGATAATAGCTCTGTCCAAGTTTGTCGTTTTATTGATGTTAGTGTGTGAGATAACAGTTTCTTTAACCCTAACATTCCCAAATCCTCCAAAATCCTCTTTGCTAAAGTGAAGGATTTTGGAGGATTGAGGTTATTTAGGCATACTTGCCTTTCCATGGTACATGTACATCCATGTTTGTTGTAGTGATTGCAAGGTCAGTGCTTGGGTCAGTGGACACTGTTTATTGCTCCATGCATGCAGGGAGGGTCCCTGACCATGTGCATGTATCACAGATTAGAAACATGTCATGTGCTTGCTTTACTACTGAAGGATTTTGGAGGATTCAGGTTATGTGTATAAAGCAAATGGGCCTAGGGAGTTAGGAAGGCTTCAGGTTATGTGTAAGCAAATGGGCCTAGGGAGTTGGGAAGGATTCAGGTTATGTGTAAGCAAATGGGCCTAGGGAGTTAGGGAGGATTCAGGTTATGTGTAAGCAAATGGGCCTAGGGAGTTAGGAAGGATTCAGGTTATGTGTAAGCAAGTGGGCCTAGGGAGTTAGGAAGGATTCAGGTTATGTGTAAGCAAATGGGCCTAGGGAGTTAGGGAGGATTCAGGTTATGTGTAAGCAAATGGGCCTAGGGAGTTAGGGAGGATTCAGGTTATGTGTAAGCAAATGGGCCTAGGGAGTTAGGGCTAATGCCATATTTTTAAACTTACTTCAGGGGTGTGATTTGTCCAGATTTTCGCAAATCACAATGTTGTGATCCTCCGGATTTTAAAGATTTAAGCAATAAAGGAAAGCAAAGCAAACGCTCAGAACTATAGATTTCACCCCAGCGCTGTTCACAACAGCGGCCCCAATACCCCTAGCAAAATTTACATGGATTTTTCAAAATTGCCCAATCACACCCCTATAACTTAGATTACAAATTTTGTTCTCACGAAGTTGGGCATGTAATGGAGAAAAAAAACACACCAATTGAGGGCGCTCTTATTAGAGAGCACCCTCAGTCATTGTTTTTGTTCATGTTTTGTACATGGATTCATTGCACCAATTATTCGTGGCTCATTGAGTGGCAACCAGACTTTTTGTTTGTTTTCACCAACATGCGAATTGTACTGAAAATTTGCAGATAAGGGCACCAGGGAAGCGAGTTACGGTGCAGCGAGATAAATACAATATACGTGTAAACTAATAATGCTGCGCATGCATGGAAAGTCAAGCCACTGCACCGCAAGCATTTTTATTTATTTTTTTACCTTCAGGATTTGTGATTTTCCGGCACCATTTTTTAATTTTTGTTTTCCACAATTTTAGGGTGGTCTGGGCCACAGCGATCACAGAATTAAGCTGGAATTATGAGCACAAGTTTAACTAAAATTACTGTTCTAGTAAGCTTAAGGCTGCATTAACCCTAACCCCCTAGGTTTTCTGGCTAGGAACATTCCTGAATCCTCAAAAATCCATCAGTGCACTTTTGGAAACATGCCCTTATCTTCAAAATGCACCATGCATTTTCGTTGATCTTTCACATTCAGCACTTATGGCCTGTACTTCTTGCCAGGTAGTAATTTTGTCCCATTTGAAGAGGTGAAAGTACGTTTCCAACATTGCTGAATTATTCCAAAAAAGTGCCCCTTGGAGGATTTTGCAGGATATGGAGTGGTTAGGGTTAATGTAACTTTTAGGAATTTAGGTCCCAGAAAATAAATGCCAAAAAAACAAGGGTTTAGTGAGTTCGGCGATGGTCAAACAGCATGGAATAGATTATGGTCAAATTGCCATAGTTCTATTCCATGCCCAGGGGTATTTAAGTAAATTGTTTAAGCTTACTTGGTCATAGCATTAGGGCCTTCTCTAGCCACAGAAAAAAACCTGCACAGCCCTCCATGATGTTAAAAGTGTACCTTACACAAGGACAGCAGACTGAAGCACATGGTTATTTGAATCTGCCTCTCAGCAGTGAACAAAAGGATATTGAACAAGAGCTGAGCTGGACCGGTGCACACCCTGCCAAGGGGTGTAATGGGTGTGAGGGGCAGACTGTACCACAACAGTAGGAGGGGCGGGAAGGTAATCTGAGGGGCAATTTTACTACATTATTAAAATAAAATTACCTAATAAATTCAGAGGGTGATTGCTATGTGTACCGACTATACACCAAGCAAGTTTTGGTTTTTGACAATAATTTATTTTATCTGGTAATAACCAGATATACCTTCTCTTTATTAAACTACTTTGTTTATATCTTTCCCAGACGTACATGTTAGCAAGTTGCACAGCAGATCGTAATATCATTCTGTATGATATGCGGGGATCTACACCTTTAAGAAAACTACTGCTTAATATGAGGAGTAATACAATAGCATGGAATCCTATGGAAGCATTTACATTCACAGCAGCTAATGAAGATTACAAGTAAGTCTTCGGTTTCTGGTGTGCGTGCATCGTCTCAGACCTGCGCATCACCATTTTTAGTTTTATTTATTTTTTGCTATGAAACGATGTCCAATTGCAGCCAAAATTGCTGGATCGATTGGAATTCTGCCTTGCTGTGTTTTAAATGACTTTTTCACATAGGGGTATGAACGTTTGCCCGATTTGTGAGGCCTCTCTTAGCCACCATACTTTGTGTATGGGAAATTTGGTCCAGTTCAAATAACCGCGTATACATGTATCATTGGTTGGCCCGCCAAAAAAGATATCCCCCCCCCCCCCAAAAAAAAGCGAGTCACTGCACCATTTTTAAGCCGACTTATGACCAGAAAACAGACTTTTATGATGGGCCCCACCACAAATTAATTTTGGGACATATGTACTTTAAAAGCATTATAATTTTGTGAAATGTCATAAAATATTTGTGAAAAGTATTTCTTTCTTCGAGTAAAATAATAATGTTCTAATGAAAAATAAAATGTTGGTAAAATAGTGATACTATTTTTGAGCAGATTGATATTTAGTTCAGTTGGATTCTTTATTTCCATAACTTAACCACCCTAATCCCAGACAGGGATACTTTACATGGGGCCGCGTGTCCTAATTCCAGCTAAGTCCAACAGTTGGGTGGTAGTGTTACTGCATGGTGTTGGATTTTGATAGACTCAGTACTGTATAGCCCAGACAGGGATACATTACATGGGGCTGGGTGTCCTAATTCCAGCTAAGTCCAACAGTTGGGTGGTAGTGTTACTGCATGGTGTTGTAATTTGATGGACTCAGTACTGTATAGCCCAGACAGGGATACTTTGTATGGGCCAGGTGTCCCAATTCCATCTATGGAGTGTCGTGGCCGAGCGGTCTAGCTTACCGGACTCAAATTCTGGTGTTAGCAGCAGAATGTGGGTTCGAATCCCGGCCGTGACACTTGTGTCCTTGAGCAAGACACTTAACCATAATTGCTTCTCTCCACCCAGGGGTTAAATGGGTACCTGTGAGGGCAGAGTTGGTTGATTAGCCCTATATGCGCTGTAATGGCAGCAATTGAGCTGTATACTCCCCAGGGAGCTGAGATGGTTTCAGGAATGATTTATGAGCATGGGTAATAATATAATGCGCCTTGAGCACCACTCAGTTGGTGGATACATGCGCTATATAAGTCCACACATTATTATTATTATTATTATTATTATAAGTCCAACAGTTGGGTGGTAGTGTTACTGCATGGTGTTGTATTTTGATGGACTCAGTACTGTATAGCCCAGACAGGGATACTTTGTATGGGGCCAGGTGTCCCAATTCCAGCTAAGTCCAACAGTTGGGTGGTAGTGTTACTGCATGGTGTTGGATTTTGGTGGATTCAGGAAGGTTCTTAGCCAAATAGCTATGGGGTTCTAAGGGTTAAGCAATACTTAGACACTCGGAAAACACCGAGTATAAAATGCTTCATACATTAAGTCTGTGTAAGGGCATAAATCAAATCAATATAAATCAGTAAAATCAGTATAATCATTGCCAAATGTTTGTTTTGTGTGCAGTCTATACACATTTGACATCAGGAAACTTGATATAGCATTAAATGTTCACATGGATCATGTCTCCGCCGTCATGGATGTTGACTACTCTCCGACAGGAAAAGAATTTGTCAGTGGAAGCTTTGACAAATCCATCCGGATATTTCCTACCGATAAAGGTCGAAGCAGGTAGGAATCTATTAATCTTTAATTTCACTGCAGCAAAATTATTATCACCTCAATTCCTTGGCAGAAACAACAATGTTGGCCAAACTGCTTCTATGAGTATACTTACTCTCTTTGAATCAAGATATACATTAAAGGGAAGGTACAACATTGGTAATGTTGGCAAAACTGCTGCTATGAGTATGCTTACTCTCTTTGAATCAATATATACATTGAAGGGGAGGTACAGCATTGGTAATGGTAGCCAAACTGCTTCTATGAGTATGCTTACTGTCTTTGAATCAAGATATACATTGAAGGGAAGGTACAACATTGGTAATGTTGACAAAACTGCTTCTATGAGTATGCTTACTCTCTATGAATCAAGATATACATTGAAGGGAAGGTACAACATTGGCAATGTTGGCCAAACTGCTTCTATGAGTATGCTTACTCTTTGAATCAAGATATACATTAAAGGGAAGGTACAACATTGGTAATGTTGGCAAAACTGCTTCTATGAGTATGCTTACTCTCTATGAATCAAGATATACATTGAAGGGAAGGTACAACATTGGCAATGTTGGCCAAACTGCTTCTATGAGTATGCTTACTCTCTTTGAATCAAGATATACATTGAAGGGAAGGTACAACATTGGTAATGTTGGCAAAACTGCTTCTATGAGTATGCTTACTCTCTATGAATCAAGATATACATTGAAGGGAAGGTACAACATTGGCAATGTTGGCCAAACTGCTTTTATGAGTATACTTACTCTCTTTGAATCAAGATATACATTAAAGGGAAGGTACAGCATTGGTAATGTTGGCAAAACTGCTTCTATTTGTGTTTTTCCCTGACACAGAGAGATCTATCATACAAAGCGTATGCAGCATGTGACCTGTGTCAAATGGAGTCTTGATAATAGATATATTCTCTCTGGATCGGATGAAACTAATATAAGAATCTGGAAAGCTGCTGCCTCAGAGAAACTAGGAAAGGTAAGTGACAACATGGAGGGATGATTGGTGGATCGTTGATTGGCCTATGGGAGGGTCTCAAAACAGACTGTTCCCGATTGGGAACACACTATGTTCTCACTGGGAGTAGGTTGTGTTCCATTTTGGAATGCCTTGTGTTCCTAACATTCTATTTGAAACATTCCATAATTGGACATTGTTTCATGGCCCAAAATGCTGATGTGTGGGTCTGCGGTGATGCACGTAGAGAACAGAACCCCTCTTTGGGATAACAAGGTCAGGGCAGAATTGTTCTAGCATGGGGAAATTCAGGAATAGTTCAAATCAACAGGTTATTGATGAATCAACAGGTTATTGATCCTTCAAAAAAAAAAAGCTTTTAGAATTATTAATCATACTGATTACTTAGCTCACTGTGACCCTCTATTTTACCAACATAATAGTCTTAAGATCAGTGACGTTTATCTTCTACAGCTTGGGGTTTTCATGTATAAACTTAATTCTAATAATCTTCCTCATTCAATTTGTTCCTTGTTTACAAAAAATCAAGATGTTCACGATCATTTTACAAGGCAATGTAATGAATTTCATCAGTCATTTGCCCATACGACACTTTCTTATAGAACGATTAAGCATGAAGGTCCCAGGCTGTGGTATTCACTAGATAGTAATCTTAAAAGTACTCCTACATTAATATTCTTAAAATGTAAATTTAAGGACTCTTTGTTGAGTAAATACCTGTAAGTGGTTAACTGACTCTAGGGTTTGGCTTGGGCTTTAATAACGACATGCATGGGATTGTCTTTGTTTTGTTTTGTATGTTTATATTTCACTACACATAAAATTGTTCACTCGCCTTGTTTATTGTACTTATCTGGGGGTCCTTACTAGACAAGCATTACTTCTTAAGGGCCTCCTTCCACTTGCATTTAATTTCTCTGCATCTTATTACTATTTATTATTACTATCCATCTATTATTATTACTATAACCCTTATAAGATTATTGTATGTTTACTTATATCCATAATGTATATTTTGATAAGTGTGGAAAATATTAAAGAACTGAATTGAACTGAACTGAACTGTTGCACTTCTTGCTACTTGGTAACACAAAGTATGCTTGGAGACGGAACATCCTATATGATGAATATGCATGACATTAGGCTTGCAATGTTCTGCCATAATGAGCACCAACATTATTGCATACCGTCGCCTATAGTTTGATTACACTAAGCAGTCCTGTGAAATTGGGTCTAAGTCTTCAGCCCAGGGGAGTTAAAATATTCTTTTTGGTTTTGGACATCACAGCTTTTCACAGAAACATAGTCTGTGCCTGCCCATATGCACAACATAATAGCTTGTTTATGATTCAACGCACACAATGTGTTGTGTTGCGCATTGTGTGGTCTGGTTTTCTTTTTGACAATTTGAGTTTCTATCTAAATGATCGTTTTATATGTAAAAACATATGATGACAGATAATTAAAAAGCTGTCTTTGTTTTTCGTTTCCACCATTGTTTTTTATAAAGGACAGTGTAAAAACACTGTTAATATAATAGCATACCACTGCGTGCACTGTGGTAGACAATACACTCATGTGAATATGGTTTATTGGTCACCCGTTAAGAGAATCCTGTCTGTGCCACTCACAACTGTATGTGATGTGATCTGGGAAACCCTTCACATGGTGAAATTTGTCATTGTTGTGTTAAGTAAGACTAATTGCGGTGACACCATGTGGAATCTCAATTGAGTAGTAGTTAGTTCTGAAAAGAACTGGGGGTACAACTCGACGTTTCGATCAGTATGCTCTGATCGTCCTCAGGAGAATGCCGGACTCTGGAAAATGCTGCTGCTTAAGTAGGCTGCTGGAGGATCATCCCATGAATGGATGCTGGAGGATTAGTTCGTTGAGGCGTGCAGGCGGGAAACTGTGAGACTATGAGACTAGGATCCTAGGGGTTGGGGGAGAGGAGTGTGTGCTCACTGAACTGAATCAGTTGTTAACAAGCACAGGGGAAGGAGGGTGGTTGACTTAGGATATAGGGGATCCCTCAGTCTGGGGTGGGTTATGGATACATCAAATTAATGAGGACACTGCTGTTTTCAAAACTTATTCATGATTCTAGGTTGTCTATAACTTGAGTTATGCTCTTGGGAAGTTATAACCGCCACTGTCCTTAAAAAACAATGGTGGAAACGAAAAACAAAGACAGCTTTTTAATTATCTGTCATCATATGTTTTTACATATAAAACGATGGAATTTTTATTTAAAGAATGATCATTTAGATATTAACAATTAAAATGGTAACAAAAACTCAAATTGTCAAAAAAATATTGGGGGGACTATTATCTTCAAAACAAGTTCGCTGACATCCGACAGGTTTTTCCAGATCGTATCACATATACTGATTTCTTATTGACACAGTTACAAAAGCGAGAAGTTGCAGCGGCTCAGTACAACGCCAAACTAAAGGAGAAATTCCAGCACCATCCGCAGCTCAAACGAATCAGACGTCATCGTCATGTTCCTAGATCTATCTATCAAGAGGCTAAAACTATTAGGGTACAGAAAGAATCCATCAAAAGAAAGTAAGTCAAAAACTATGTTTCTATGTCTTTTTTTTATGCTTGTCAAGTTTGACTGCAAGTCAGTACTTGGATGGGAGTCCTCTCCATGTTTTTTTGGTGGTGGCGTGATTGACTTTTTAGATCAGTGTCTGGGGGATGCTTCATCAATGTGGTGCTTGCTTTGGTGCTTCTTGTCTTAATAATAATAATGTGGACTTATATAGCGCACGTATCCACCAAACTGGTGCTCAAGGCGCATTACATTATAACCCCTGCTCATCAGGCTCATAAATCATTCCTGAAACCATCTCAGCTCCCTGGGGAGTATACAGCTCAATTGCTGCCATTACAGCGCATATAGGGCTAATCAAACACAACAACCAACTCTGCCCTCACAGGTACCCAATTGCCCCTGGGTGGAGAGAAGCAATTATGGTAAAGTGTCTTGCTCAAGGACACAAGCACCCCGGTTGGGGCTCGAACCCACATTCTGACTCAGCCATCAGAACACAAATCCGATGCACTAAACCGCTCGACCATGGAGCACATCGAAACCTTTTAAAAAAAGTTGCGTTATGAATGATATCTACTTGCCTGTCTAAGTGACTGTATACTTGTCTGTTTGCCTGCTCATCTTTTCTTCATCAGTCCGACTCCTTGTCTATCTGCATGTGTGTCCCATTGATTGTATGTAGTTTTTTTTATTCCTTTGTTTTCATCTGAAGACATTGTCTAGTTTTAAATGGAAGGTAAACAGTAATTATATTGGCCAAACTGCTTTTACAAGTATGCACGATCTTCTTGAATCAATATATACATTAAAGGGGCAGTATCATCATAATCAGAGCAGACTTTCAACAAGGTGTGGAATCAGAGGCCTAGTTTAAAAACACTGACTGAAAATTACTAGCTGATTTATGCAGCAGCAATATGACCTTATCGTGTGGGGTATTATTTTCAGTCACTGAGTTAATCTAAAACTAGCACTCCGATTCCATGCCCTGTTGATTGTGATGATATCGTCCCTTTAAAAAACCAACATGTGAAAGTTTCAACTTACTTTGTGTCATTAACAAACAAAAGTGAAAATGCATGAAGATATTTCGTATTCTCTCTCAAGTTGAATTTAGGAAAGAGTATTCTTTCCAACGTATTGGCAATAACAATAATTTCTCTTTCCAGAAGAAGACATTTTTTCTAGGCAACATTTCCATCATAACCTGAATCCTCCCTAACTCCCTAGGCCCATTTGCTTACACATAACCTGAATCCTCCAAAATCCTCCAAAATCCTTCAGTAGTAAAGCAAGCACATGACATGTATGCACACGTGTTTCTAATCTGTGATATATGTACATGGCCAGGGACCCTCCCTGCATGCATGGAACAATAAACAGTGTCCACTGACCCAAGCACTGACCTTGCAATCACTACAACAAACATGGATGTACATGTATGCCTAATAACCTCAATCCTCCAAAATCCTTCACTTTAGCAAAGAGGATTTGGGAAAGTTAGGGTTAAGGAAGTTTTACAAGAAGAATGGAACCATTTGGTTATTTTTGAATAACTAATTCCTCAGTAATTCCATATTTTTGTTGTTTATTCTTAGGACTGAGAACAGAAGACGACACAGTAAAGAAGGAGCAATCCCTCATGTTGCAGAGAGAAAGAAAAGCATTGTCAACGTGGTGGAATAAATTTACTCATTTTTTTCATCCTAACATTAAAGATATATTGCTCTTGTTTGGCCAAGATGAACCACAAAATAGAATTTAGAAAGCGAATGAACTTTGAAAAATAATATCTTACAAACATTTTGAAATTCAGATGTCGAAACTGTAAATAAAAGTGATATTTCAAACACGATTAGTTCTGATAGACTGCCCACTCCCTCGGCCCGTTACATACAATAAATTGTGTGGTCGCGTGCAACCGGAGGATTACAACGCAGTGTCCTGCCTTGAGTTTTTAATTTTCTGGTACTATTTCTTGACAGATTTTTGGTTCAATATCTTAAATGAAAGCTTATAACTTCCTTAACTCCAGAAAAAACAGCAATTCAATATTTAAATATTTAAATCTATTTTTTTACCGTCGCATCGGCCCAAACACGAGCAATATATCTTTAAAGAAATATCTGGAGTGGCTTAATAATAATAATAATAATGTGTGGACTTATATAGCGCACGTATGCACCAACTAAGTGGTGCTCAAGGCGCATTATATCATTACCCCTGCTCATAAGGCTCATAAATCATTCCTGAAACCATTACAGCGCATATAGGGCTAATCAACCAACTCTGCCCTCACAGGTACAGAGAAGCAATTATGGTTAAGTGTCTTGCTCAAGGACACAAGTGTCACGGCCAGGATTCGAACCCACATTCTGCTGCTAACACCAGAATTTGAGTCCGATAAGCTAGACCGCAACACTCCACAGTATGTAACAGCAGATAAAAACTGCCTGAAATTTGTAGGTTTTTATTGCACTATGAGGCTGTTTAGTAAGTTGCTCAAAACCAGATACATCGTTAATAGGTAAAAAAAACATTAAGACTTACGTTATGCATGTAAAAATTGTCGCCTTAGAACCAGAGAGGTCAGTCATGTGAAATAGACCTTTCTTTTGATTGTAAACATTGACAATTTTGTTTGGGTGGCGGTCATTCAACACAAATTTCAACTGTGGTTGACAACAGATTGTGCCCCAAATTAAATGTTTCATACACCCTCAGTATTCAACAATTGCATAGTATTTTTTAAACATTTTGAATGATTGTTTAGGTTGGTAAAAACACCAATCAAGTGTTTCAAAAGAGAGGGTTACTTAGCGTGGAAACATTCACGTTAGGCAAATGTGTTGAAACTTGTTTGATGTCGGACATCTACAGAAGAAAATAGATACACCTTCGGGGTAATAAACAACATAAAAATCCTGATATCAATTGTAATAATTATGATTTTAATTGTAATTAAGAAGTTAGGTACGTAGCTGACATGGCAATTAAACAAAAGAAAACAATGTTGTTTACTTTTAATTAGAATAATACCTCCCTTGATTACATGTTTACAAACCCCCATACAGAATGGGACAGTCCAATGCTGGACTATTCCATTCAGTTCATGGGCACTGAGGAAATAGATCATTAAGAAATAACAGGATTAATATATAATTTTTATGTAATTAATATCACCTCATTGATTTCTCTCACAGAAACACCCCTTGTGTACAATGGAAAATTCTATTATTGGAATACTCCATTTGTTAATAGGTACAGACAAAAATATGAATATATTGTATAATAATGAATATTTGACTACAAGGAATACACGCGAGTACAAGTCACATTATTTCATGTATTTTTTTTATATTATGGCCATTCAAATACTACATAGTGAAACAAACTGCAGAATTAAAAAGGAAATTAAATAATTTTTTTGTCATGGAAATTTGATAAAGACAAAATGATTGAAGATTTCAAATGAGTATCTAATAAAAGTTCAACTTGTTGACATATTTCTGGCATTTTATTTCCTATCTCAAATGGTTTCTTTTCGTGTGTCATCTAGATTATTGAATTGGTTCATTACTTGTTCAAATGAAGGAGAACTAGCAACAATTAGCACTGGACATCAGAAATGTTCCAAGAGAAACGTTTTGACAGACCATTTGTACTCAAGTTTAAGGATGATATGAGGACCTATAAGCAGGGTGGGAGTTTTTCCTCATTGACAAGTATTTTTTGCTGGTAAATTTAATTTAAAACAACGATTAGTTCATCTCAATTTACTGGATTGTGGTTTTAGACTCTGACCACACAATCCACTATCTTATGACTTTTAATCAAGGTAATAGCCCCAGTATTATATTGCATTTTAATATTACACATTCTTAAGTTAAAACTTAAAGTGGTATTTATTACACACAGAACACAGTGAATTGAATTAACTCTAAAACTTACCTTTACTAACTTGCATAGCGAGGCTAGTTATCTCAAACCCCCAAATCATTCACGAAAATACCAAACCATTCTTTCAACTTGGTTTAGTAATGTTTTCAAATTTAATTAAGCTTTAGATAAAAAGTTGATGGTTTATATTATATTAAGATACAGCTGAACAGTCACAAAGTACAGACAAACCAGCAGTCTTTGAACAGTTATAAACACTTATGCTTTTTGTATAATCCATGTCAACTTGGTTAAACAACTCACAGTTAACTATACAGGGATATAAACAAGGTTTAACATTAGTTAACTAGTTATTAGGAAAAGTACAGACAATCCAGCAGTGTACTTGTATACTAATGCTAACACAAAACTGCGAAATTGCACAATTTTGTAGTCACATATTTTTACTTTTGGTCCCATGAAAAGTCAATTATAATTGTTATGGATTGCTTATATGAGTGTACCTGATAATAATGACAATGCATACATGTGGACTCAAATTGTTACTATGGACAGTAAAAAAAAGACTTGTAAACATATCACTAATTAGCCAAATAGTGAAAACTAAACAAAAATACATATCTGAGTAATTCAGTTGATTGGCTGTAAACAATACTAGACTTTCTCAAGTCAACTGCTGTGCTTTGCAGACCAAATGGTTATTTATGCAACACATAATTGTACAGGCTTACAATCTAATTTGATAACAGGTTAAGTTTGATTTGTAGAAGTGCAAAATACATGAAAATGTCGGGGATTATGTAAGCAAGGGAATTGGAGGAGCTTAATCAGGGAAGGCCTCACACTGATATGTTGGATAGGGTTATTTGGGAGATACTTTAACCCTAACTCCCTAGACAACAAAGCCAGTTGTAGGATTTTGAAGGATTTTTATTGTTTTAGTACAATGCCTAGAGAGTTAGGGTTAATGCTATATTGGAACCCTTTTCTACTAATGCAGAGACCCAATTGGGAAACCCTTTGGGAGCACTGACACATACAATACTATCCCGATTGGGAGATACTTATATCCTGATTGGAACCTCCCAGTGAGGATACCAAAGAGACCCAATTGGGAAACCCTTTGGGAGCATTAACACATACAATACTATCCTGATTGGGAGATCCAATGAGGATACCAATTTGCCCCAATTGTGAAACCCTGCATTTGACACTTATGCATTAGTTTTATGATAATGAAAATATTCATCAAGATTGCAACATGTTCTACAAAAATTAATGGTGTCATACTCAACAAAAATAATCAAAAATCCATAAAAGTGATTAAATATGATACAAATCTTGTGTAGAAGTGTTTAAATTTTAGAACAAGACCAATCGGACAAATCCAAATTGGAGCCTTGAAATGTCATATAGGATTCATATAGGATTCATATATGATTCATATAAGTTTATTTAAAGGAAAACCAGGGGCTAAACCAGTATATTAATAATAGTCTAACCTTATTAGACCTGTCCATTGTGGTCACTTTTCCATTGTGGATATCCGTACAATGTAAACCTGTCCATATCAGATATCTTTCCAATAGACCACCTGTCCAATGTGGCCACCACTGATCTCTATTATACTGACTGGCCAGAGGGTCGTGCACTTTATTGAATCCGCTGGATGCCATGTTGCCACTCACATAAACCATATATTTCAATGCTAACAGCCTCCCATTGTATGAGCATTCCTTTTGTGTTCCTTTTAATATACGAGTGGTAAGATGGCTCATGGTGGCTTCACTTGTTTATTAGATACCAATGGGCGTACCCTTTATCCAGTCAGTAAGTGGTAGCTGCATGTCTATTGTGGCCACTTGTCCATTGCAGCCACCTGATAACAAAAGCAGCTGCTATTTATAATCCTTTAGATGTCAACATTAGACAGGATTAACTACATGTTAATTGACTAAGTAACACTAAAGGGGTATGTGATTCAAATTTCCATAGCAAAAGGCTTTCTATGTGGATCAATTTGACTATATTACAAGAAGCTAGAAAAGTAATAATGGAACATGGTGTAAGGGGTTTGTATAAGAGGCTACTTAACAGGAGATAATAATAATAATAATAAATGTGTGGACTTATATAGCGCACGTATCCACCAACTAAGTGGTGCTCAAGGCGCATTCTTTTTTTTTTACGTGCATTACACAACACACGGGACCTACGGCTTTACGTCCCATCCGAAGGACGAAGCAATTATGGTTAAGTACCTTGCTCAAGGACACAAGTGTCACGACCGGGGCTCGAACCCACACCCTGCTGCTGGCAACACCAGAACTTGAGTTCGGTGCGCTAGACCGCTCGGCCACGACACTCCATGGAGGCTACATAACCACAACTGTTACATACTCAAAGGTCTAAACTCATACAATAGCATATTGTTATTCTATTGCTACAAAACCATTCACCATTCATTGCATATTCATTGCCATTCAAATGAAATTATAAGTTATAAATCTGAAAGGATATTATTACATATACAGCATTATTTAAAACTGTACAATAGTTAATATTTAAAACTGTTAATAGTGAAAGATTAATGCAAGAACACCGCACATATAGGCCATGTCATAAATATTTAGAAGTAAATTACATATTCATAAGAGAATTTCATATTCATGAAGTTGATACATATTCATGAATGACTACATTACAACGGTAATATGTCTAATCGCGATATGCAGGAACATAGCATTTACGTATGATTTACACACATTCATATTATGTTTTATATATAAAATCTTTAAAATATACTAATGGTAAAAAGTGATTATTTTATAACTACAACTAGTCCACTATAAACTATTCTACGACTACTGAATATTATTGATATTTAACTGTTGATAATTGATATATCCTACTGTTCTCTACAGCTACATCATGGAATCATTTTTTAGGCAACTTGGAAACCCTTAGTTTTTACATAACACTTTGGGCACCTTTTAATAATCATAACATTTAAATAAATAATTGATGCACAATATCCCACTACCACCCCTTTGCACTCAATGAAATCTTCCCTGCTCACACTGGATGACAAGATTATTTTGATTAGCTTAGATAAGTATGGAAGATTCCATTTAGTTTTAAGGATGTATGGTTTAAAAAGATAGTGTATTTATGTGGTCAAAAAACTTTAGATAATTTAAGGGTATTTGTTGTTTCAAAATTAAAATCAGATGATCACGCATTTTATTTCCATAAAATCAAATGATTTTAAATCTATAATCAGGGACAAAGGTGTCATTTTTGTTTTGTTTATTTTGAGCCTGTGGCTACGGCGAATGCTATAACAGTACACACATTCCCTGCTGTAGATATCTTTGATGCCAGAGGTTTATACAGAATATAATGAGCCTCTGGCTAGTGAGAATGCCATAGGACTACACATATTCCCTGCTGTAGATATCTTTGATGCCAGAGGTTTATACAGAATATAATGAGCCTCTGGCTAGTGAGAATGCCATAGGACTACACATATTCCCAGCTGTAGATATCTTTGATGCCAGAGGTTTATACAGAATATAATGAGCCTCTGGCTACTGAGAATGCCATAGGAATACACATATTCCCAGCTGTAGATATCTTTGATGCCAGAGGTTTATACAGAATATAATGAGCCTCTGGCTAGTGAGAATGCCATAGGAATACACATATTCCCAGCTGTAGATATCTTTGATGCCAGAGGTTTATACAGAATGTAATGAGCCTCTGGCTAGTGAGAATGCCATAGGACTACACATATTCCCTGCTGTAGATATCTTTGTTATAACAACTTTTGTCTATAATTGCAGATTTATCACTTTGAAATCCACCATGAAAATGCAGAGTTTGGCCCACAAAAAATGGAACACCCACTACAAAATACACATCACATTTTACCATATCAAAGTATGTATTGCCAAGAAATATGTTAATATACAATATCTGAACACATAAATTCATGAACCAACTGTTCTTATAATAACACTTTATATACGTTACTCCATACACAAAATGTGAAAAATAACTTCTCAAAACAAATGTTTTACAATGCGCCAACAAACAAGCAGCTGCAAGTGTATCAAAGATTGCATTCTGGGGTATCATGTAGGTTGCAGTGTATCATACTCATATGTTGAAGGCGGAGATATGGTTAGGATGATAACTAGGGATTATGTGTAGGGGGTAAGAATGGCTGTGGGGATGGGCTTTGGTCGACATGCCAGGGGTAGGGAGGGTGCTGTAGAAGTAATGGGTAGGCGTACATTTTTGCATAGCTCAATGCATGAGTTTGAACCAGTTTTTGTGAGATTTGGACTTGATAAAAGAGAAAATGAGAATTGCTCCCAAGTTTTTGTGGTAACTGGTGCTTAATACGTGGTGAAAATGTGAATATTTGTCCCAATGTGTGCGTTAACACTTGGCATCTTTGGTGAAGATATGGACTATAGATTGTTTGCAAAATCTAATTAGTGGTACATGTACATGTGCTATATTCAATTTGTGTCAACAAATTTTTGTGCCTTTTATGTTTCATACTAAATTTTGTGTATTTGATCATCGTATGTGTATGTGCAGCATTACCTGAGAAAAATCAGTTGGATTGCATGTACGATTGGGGAGGGGGTGGGGAGGAAGGGAAGGGGTAGACCTAGGGCTAAGGGGTACAGAGCTAGGGCTAAGGGGTCAGTGCCAGGGCTAAACCTATTGCTAAAGGGGTACAGGACTAGGGCTAAGGGGTACAGGGCTAAATGGTACAGGGCTAGGGGTACAGGGCTAAGGGGTAGACCTACAATGTAGGGCTAAGGGGTAGACCTAGGGCTAAGGGGTACAGGACTAGGGCTAAGGGGTAGACCTAGGGCTAAGGGGTAGACCTAGGGCTAAGGGGTAGACCTAGGGGAAGTTATTCACCTTCTTTGGATATATAATAATTTATTGATTTCTTATTCACAATCATTTTCAGCCCTTTGTTGTCTGTGAGCACTGCTCATATCCAAGTATAACTCTGCAATCATTCAATTAAAAAAGCTGATAAAAACATGAACTTGCATTCACGAGTCCAGCTCGCTTGAGTGACAATCCCACTTCAAATATTCTTCTTTTTTCGCAATATATGAAAACTGTTTTAAAAAAAAAATCAAATCTTATGGTCTTAAAATGTGCTTATTTAAAAACGATTTTGACAAGGTACAAATTGTGGCTATGCTAAAACTAACAGATAAATGCTTTAATGAATAGGGATTTTTTGTAATGAAAATTATTTAAATTTGTATAAGTACTGAATATACAAGATTAAAATCTGTATGAATGAAAATCTTTAAATATAAATAAGAGTAAACTTTATGTATGTGTGATATTAAGTTTATGTTAACCTTGACAAATAAACAAAAAATAATAATTAATTATGGTAATTATCAATTAAACCAATTTGGTCATTTTATAGTGCTTTATGCAAACACATTGTGGAAATATTTGGTCTTTTTGAGGATTGGTGCTTTTTCTTTTATTTCTGACATAATTGAGCATAAATTTATAATATCACAATTAATTTACTAGATAAATAATTTGAAAAGAAACTGAATAATGAAAATATTAAATTATTCCCACATTCAGTATCGATTTTGTTAATATAAAAATGTTTACTAGTAATGATTTAAAGATGTTTCTTTCTTTTTAAACCACACCTCATGTCTTACAAAACATACACACATGGATTTCAGAATTATAAAGATACATTGTAGTGTTTTGTAGGAATAAATAATAATTTCATCTTCAGCACTTGAAATACGTCAACATTTTAAATATTTCGAGCAACGGAATGTTCATGCAAGTTTTGTTTGGCCATTATGAATAAAATTTGAATAACTATACATATATTAAAATTACAAAGGATACTGCTGAAATTGAGACAATGAGCTAATGTTAGGCAATTTAATTAATGACAAACATAACTTGATTCCACATACCCTATATATATATGCACAAATAGTTTGAAAGACATGAAAAACAGTACATTTTTGTACATTTAGTTTGTTGTGAATCTATCACTTCTGTCACGCTTGTCTCATACCAACTATCTCTCTCATTTGGTGGGTAAAATTCAACAAACACTTCAAATATTTACTAATATTTTACGATGTATATATATTTTGTTATGACAAAAGACAAAGAAAGGTCATACTCAGATGTATTGCAATGTGTTTTTCTTTACTATTTTACAAAGAAATGGTACATTATTTCAAAGATCTCTTTTCCATTACGTTAATTCAATTTGTACTTTTTTTCATTTGTTGATTACATGCCTGACCGTGATTGGACAACTAGAAAATTTGAATATCATGCATAATGAATATGTATGAAGAGTGCTAATTAATATTTACATACTGTGAAATGTCAGTCGAGATTCCTTGGGCTGACTTGAGTCACATGATCTAACCTTACATGTATAAGTCACATGATCTGATCTTATGAGTCACATGATCTGACCTTATGCGTTACATGATCTGACTTTTTGTGTCACATTATCTTGTAGTATCTGTTGTTAGGGTGCCATGTTCTGTGTAGTAATCACTCATTAAATAATAAACCACTGGCCCCATGTGATTATATTGACCTCTGTGCATGGTTCCATTGCTCATGTAGTGTGAATTCCACATTCCATCATAGGACTGTCTTATTAACAAGGCATGGTTAAGCCTTATTGATTTCCTCACATCTGTAGATGGAATTGATGTGTGCTTAATGCTGTCTCATTTCACTGTGTATAGAGCAGTAGCATGTCATGTGTTCCACAGTTTGGTCTCAGCATGCAGGTCATAGCTATGACAATTATTTCTTATGTGCATATGACATCACAAACTGAAGAGCGCCCTCGTTCAGAAGCAAAAGAAAGTAACTCAATGGTTGATGTGTTCATGGCCGTTGATGACATCAATGCATAATAAGGTGCATGTACAACCAAGTACAGTTTATTCATAGGAAGCAATTGATAGAGACTGCAGAATGAGCCTTGGGATATATGATGATTTTAAATGGAGTGTACACCTTTGGTTATTATCCGATAACAAAACTACTGAATTAAAATCTAAAAACCTAATTGATGTGAAGTTAATGATGTTTTGAGAAAATGTGAAACATATTACAAATAAAATGGATCATGGCTGTGATCCACATTAGAGAACTCAATAAACAATTCTGAATGCATTTACACTATTAAATAATGCATTACGAAATAAGCTGCAACTTTCACAGGATGGTTTCTATAAACATCGTTTCATTCTTATATGGATGCATTTACGTATATACATTTTATCAAAGGTGTACATTCTCTTCAACATTGTGTTGACATTATTTGATCATGTGTCTTGTCTGATGATATTGGCCCTCCAGATGGCAAATATGATGATAGTGGCTTTCCAGATGGCAAATATGATGATATTGGCCCTCCAGATGGCCATGATAATGATATTGGCCCTCCAGATATCCATATGGTGATATTGGCCCTCCAGATGGCAATATGATATTGGCCCCCCAGATGGCAATATAATATTGGCCCTCAAGATGGCAAAATGATGATATTGGCCCTCAAGATGGCAAAATGATGATATTGGCCCTTGGACTGCACCATACTGATGATCTGTGACTTTGGCTGATGACATTTGCCACCTCACATGATGCTAACATTCTCCTCTATGCATTCTCTGACACTGCACATCGGCAAACAGGGATCTATATTGTACAGCCACAGCTATGAACACAGTTTATAGATTGGTGATATTGTGCATTGGCTTCCAAGAAGGTGTAGGACTTATTTTGCTATAGCTAGCAAATTCATGTGCTGTGTCATCGTGTGATTATAGACAAGAACATATGAGGTGATTCAACATCAGTTGCAGACATTCTTCAAGCTGTAGATACATGATAGTGCACTGTGTCTATAAGTTTGGCCCTAAGAACAAATGGATTGTTGTAACACCCACAACATATATAATGGACCATTTTTAACAATCTGTGATGACAGAGTTCATCAACCAGGATAAACTGGGTTACTTTCCACAAGTGAGGGATGTCATTGATGATAATGTGGATGCTTGATGTGATGTGACCACAGAGTTCATCAACCAGGATAAACTGGGTTACTTTCCACAAGTGAGGGATGTCATTGATGATAATGTGGATGCTTGATGTGATGTGACCACAGAGTTCATCAACCAGGATAAACTGGGTTACTTTCCACAAGTGAGGGATGTCACTGATGATAATGTGGATGCTTGATGTGATGTGACCACAGAGTTCATCAACCAGGATAAACTGGGTTACTTTCCACAAGTGAGGGATGTCATTGATGATAATGTGGATGCTTGATGTGATGTGACCACAGAGTTCATTAACCAGGATAAACTGGGTTGCTTTCCACAAGTGAGGGATGTCACTGATGATAATGTGGATGCTTGATGTGATGTGACCACAGAGTTCATTAACCAGGATAAACTGGGTTGCTTTCCACAAGTGAGGGATGTCATTGATGATTATGTAGATGCTAGATGTGACCACAGAGTTCATCAACCAGGATAAACTGGGTTGCTTTCCACAAGTGAGGGATGTCATTGATGATTATGTAGATGCTAGATGTGATCACAGAGTTCATCAACCAGGATAAACTGGGTTGCTTTCCACAAGTGAGGGATGTCATTGATGATTATGTAGATGCTAGATGTAATGTGATCACAGAGTTCATCAACCAGGATAAACTGGGTTACTTTCCTCTAGAAAGGGATGTCATTGATGATGACGTAGACACTCTGTGATTAGTTAATTGCGCCTGATCAACTGTGTAATTTTTTACAAGCAAGGAATATCAGTGATGATACAGACACTCTGTGACCATAGGGTTAATCATCAAGGATAAACTGGGTGATTTTTTATAAGTACATGTAAAGGATTTCAGTGATGATATAGACGCTCTGTGACCATGGGGTTAATCATCAAGGATAAACTGGGTGATTTTTTACCAGCAAGGGTTGTCAGTGGTGCTAGTATAGATGCTCTGTGACCATGGATTTCATCAACCAGGATAAACGGAGTTATTTAGCACTAGCCAGTGACGACATTGACCCTTCCAATGATGATATAGATGCTCTATGACCGTGGAGTTCAGCTAGAGATGATGTATTGAATAGCTTATAGTAGCCAATACTAGGGTGAGATAGATCTAAATCATCTAGCATTATTTGAGCCACGCCCATGAACACTTTACGCTCCATCCTACCAAAGTCCGCCCATACCGTGATCTGAAATCAAAATATCAAACATAAAGAAATTTTTGTTGAAAGGAAAACTTTTAGCTTAGCTTAGATCAAAGGAATTATCTATAAAAAAAAATCAGTTATTACATAGATTTCAAAAGGCCCACTTGGATTACTTAAAAAACAATCTTGTAGGCAATCTATCTTTTCATATCAAATTTTACCAGGTCAATATTCAATGGCCAATCTCAAAGAATTTACCCTGTGAGTTTGTATCAACAGCGGCGGCGCTACGGGGGGGCAAATGCCCCCGGTTAATTTCTTTGCCCCCCCCCCCCCCGCCCAATTTTTTCCCCGATGGTAAGTCAATGCTTTTTCAGCAGTACAAACTTACATTAAAGATTAATGTTTGCCCCCTTAAATTTAAGCTTGCCCCCCCCCCCTCTTGCCCCCCAGTTTAACAGGTCTGGTGCCACCGCTGTGTATCAAAGGTCAGTCGCAAAGGTATTGCTAAGGTCACTCCAAAATGTGTCTCTCAAAATTCAATCTAAAGGGTCCATCACAAACATCAATCTCAACGGTACTGATGTAACGGTAAGTCTTGAAGGTAAAACTTGGGCAACCTGAGGGTCGCTCCAAAGGTCAGTAATTAAGGTCAATCCCAAAAATCAATTTCAATGTCAATATTCAATTTTAATGGTCCATTCAGATTAAACATTGACAGAGATTTGAAAGGGTTTTTCAAAGTTAACCTTCACTGGGGTTGACCTCAGTTACTGAGCCTCAACATTGATATTATCAATGCTCAATGCCAGAGGTCATGCCAGAGGTCATGCCAGAGGTCATGCCAGAGGTCATGCCAGAGGTCATGCCAGAGGTCACGCCAGAGGTCAATCCTGAAAGTCAACAGTCAACCCACCTGGAGTATTTTGTTGTGATAATCTTCTTCAAACTGTAGCACCTGTTGGTAGAGTGGGTCTAACGTCCTCCGGGCAATCTTGGTTTTCTTCTTACCAACGCAACGTTTTCCATCCATGAGATATACCTTAACGTATGGAGCTGGTTTGGGGAAACAAATTAACAAATAATACACAAGTATGTAATAACTGTATAATATGAATTTGACAACCAGTTTCTACACTGCATGAGAACAGGGTCGAATCAAGGATTCCACGTTGCAGGACTTACTGATAAAGAAAATCTCTGTTGCCATCAGGTGTGTGATTTGACAAAAGTAAAAAATCATGAAAAATGGGTAGCGGGCCTGGGTCTCCCTTTGGTCTCGAGGACAAAGCCCCCTGAACCTCCTGCGGGTAGCAGGCCTGGGTCTCCCTTTGGTCTAGAGGACAAAGCCCCCTGAACCTCCTGTGGGTAGCAGGCCTGAGACTCCCTTTGGTCTAGAGGACAAAGCCCCCTGAACCTCCTGTGGGTAGCGGGCCTGGGTCTCCCTTTGGTCTGGAGGACAAAGCCCCCTGAACCTCCTGGATGTTTAATTTTAGAGGATTTACAGACTCTCCACATCCCCACAAACAAGAAACTAGAGGTTTGGACACAATACAGGCTACTTCTTTCTTTCCTTGGTGGCTACTTCTCTTCTTTCAAGGAAATTTTGAGGCAAAGGGAGATTTGTAAAAAATCCTGAAATGAGGGAAAAATCCTGAGAAATAACAGACCTGTGCCATTTTTTACTGTGTTTGTTTATATACCCTTACAAAAATCCACTCCAGTTTTACTTTACAAAATACTACAGTTTAATTGCAGTATTATTATAGGAAAAAAACTACATGTAATTTTAACTTCAAATTTACTTCAATATACTATATTTATACTACAGTAGGCCTCGGCGAATAGTGAAATTTACTATTCGATTAATTGTGTGGCAACATTTCGCGAATATTCAACTATTCACGAAAAGTTGGCAAAATTTTTCGAAAACATGTGCTTTGATAGTAATTTCTGGCCTATGTGTAAGCTTCAGACATTAGACAAATACACACAGTGAGTTCTTGAATGCCTGTTGTTTCCTCTTTATTTCTTGTACTCAAAATAATAGAATTTGCAAGTGAAAATCCAATGATCGTCAGGTTATATAAGTTTGTTATTGCTTTGGCAGCGTGGGAAACATCCAGCACAATTAGCACATGCTAATTCACACGCATGGTTATGTTCATCCCATATCGGAAGTCCACCTAAACGTAATAAAATGAATGCGATCGATTTTGATAAGGGCAGTCAAATGACATCAAAATTCTGCCTTTAGAATGTGTACAAATGTGCTATGTACATATTCTTCTATGCACAATACATGTAGACCTGCCAACCTTTGGGACCACAAAACTGTATTCTGAAACTCCAAAAGTTGTATTTTTCATAAAAAACTGTATTTTTCAAAAATATGCCTAGACGAGCTTACGAACAAAGGTTTAATGTGGCTGCAATGCTCCAACTTTAATACTTGAAGTCATCAGAAGAGACAAACGGCATGTTACATGTATGTTCGATAACATACTCAGTCCATAAAGTTTCCGCTCTAATCACATCACAGTCTGCATTGAATGTAGATGGCATAAATTGTCTAATAGGGCGAATAGCGCTCTTAGTCTTGGCAATACTTCAGTGCTTGGTGGTTTCAATGTGGTGCGTAATGTCATACGATCCACTGTGAGTGATGCTGAAATCCTAACTACACAATGTACATCGTGCATGATTTTCTCCTTTCTGAGATGGCTGTATGAAATCCCATTTCTCCAATTATTCCGTTTTGTACGATTGCTTCCTTTTATCTTTTTTGGAGGTCGAAGCCATATTTAGACATTCATTTCACGCTCAAATTAGATCATAAAATTATCGTCTGCATGCATGGTCTGCTCTACTCAAATGACGGCCATTCATCTATTGTATTGCTTACCGCTTTTGTATACAATGTTCCGATTGGTTAACACGCCCGGTCCCAAATGCATTTGTTTACATCCCATGCACCAATCACGGACGCCCTTACTTACGAGATCGCGATGTAGAGTAGTGTTGAGCCTCGTGTCATATCTAGCGCCCTCTACAGTCACTCGCAGCCGTTTTTTTTATCTAGCATAATCTACACTCACAGGCGCTTTGAACTAGGATTTTTTCGGGTGTGTCAAAATGGTCAAAACCCGTATTTTATGGGGAAAAAACGTACGGTCGTATTTTCAACAAATTCCCATACGAAATACGGCAAAACCGTACTACATGTAGTTGGCAGGTCTGTACATGTAGCAACTCCAAGTACTGTGTGTGAAAGACAGTCTCGTTTGGATGATATCTTGCCCCCAAAAATGGAATATCATTAACATTTCAATTATTTTGACAGTTTTTTGTCATGAGATGTCTTACATGTTTGATGAAACAAACTGATGTGATTGGATTGCTCCCTCATTTACATAAATCAAGTATTCATTTGCAAAACTTACAATAATATAATATATCATTTGTACAATCAGTCAACCAAATTGTCAAAACTGGTACATAATATTGACTGAAATTACTTGAACAGCCATATCAGATATGAGAAATCCATTGAAATAATCATTGATGTTATTGGAGTTTTTCATTGGCATAAGTTAAATAATGTTTAGAAAAAGAACAAATATTTGGTACTTATGATGTATGATGGAATTCCATCTCATGGGGCAAGAAACAGCGAAACATCATCCAAACTTAAGCATCCCTTGTATCTATAGCTATTACATGCATAGAGCAAATAATACAGCTATTTGTAAACATTCTAATTTTTGATGAAATAATTTGAATATCATCAGGTGCCCGGTAAAAAGACGTAAGCCCACGCTTAACCTAATCCGTCTTATGTCCTTTTGGGCACACAACAATATGTAAGCATAAATACATTTTTAAGAAATGTTTTAGCCGTATTACCAAGATACTTTATGCAAGTTTACTTTTTACATAACCGGATATACTAATAAATGAACTGGGAGTGACCCAAGTTTTGAGATATTCTCTTACATACGAATATCATCTTTTTTACTCAGTTTGTTTGGATGGGGGTTTTCAAAGCAGAAATTTCCAAACAAAAATGTTACTGGACAGCTTTCAGGCATAAACTTACCAGGTAACAGCTTAGAGGATGACTTGGACATCAGACCTCTTGCCCGGATGACTTCAACCTCCAACAATCCCCGTTTGTCCTCAATACCTATCTGAATATCTCCTAGACATGGTGACCCTAAGACTTGCCGACCGACAAGTTGTGCTGGTCCAAGACCTTCTAGGAACCCATCAAATTGACCTTCAGGACCCATGCGGAAATTACCAGGTAGCCATAATCTAATTGGCAAATACAGACAATAAAATATAGTTAGAATAAGAATAAATATATATACATGACCGTGGATTCCTTATACATCTAAATGTCATTTCCCATTGAGTATATAGTGCCTTTGTCAGGTACATTCCTTTTAAAATGCATGTGCGTCTTTGGGTACATACATATAAATTTCTCCCAAAATATTACATGGGTGCCTTTGGGAACATCCCATACATTATATGGGTACATTTAGGTATATCCCATACATTACATGGGTGCCTTTAGGTACATCCCATACATTACATGGGTGCCTTTAGGTATATCCCATGCATTACATGGGTACCTTTAGGTATATCCCATACATTACATGAATGCCTATAAGTGCATGATATTATTCCCTATTACAGATTATTATGTCTATAGACGATGTGACCTTTGTTTACAAAATTGTGGCGTGGTCATGTTTTGGTTTAGGCATGACGTCACAGATCACATCGTCTCATTGATCTCTATCATCACTATAATAGAGATTAATACATCGTCTATAGACGATGTGACCTGCGATGTAACGCCTAAACAAAAACAGGATGGCTTTATTTATTACAGTAAACCTCTAGGAATCCCAGCAAACAAAGTGGGCAAGGGTGCTGGTGTATACATCCCATAAACATGATTGCATGGGTACTTTTAGGTATATTATACAATGCATGGGTGCATTTGGGTTCACCCCTGTAAAGTGAGTGGGTGCCTTTGGGTGCATTTCTATATGTCATGGGTATCTTTTGATATGTCAAAGGTACCTTTGGATATGGTCTACTCTTTCCTAAAGGTCATGGGTACCTTTGGGTACGTAATTTACATACATTCCAAAGGGTAATATATACGTCTGGGTATACATACATTCCCATGTCATGGTACATACTTTCCTAAAGGTCATGGGTACCTAATTTACATACATTCCAAAGGGTAATATATACGTCTGGGTATACATATGTTCCCATGTCATGGTACATACTTTCCTAAAGGTCATGGATACCTTTGGGCAGGGAATGTATTTTAGGCAGAAAATTTGATTAGCAAAGTGTGAATTTTGTGAAACATTGCTATGCGATACAAACAAAATCATTCATTGCCTTTGGGTATACACATATATTATTCCCCATACTATAGGTTCCTTTAGGTTAATCAAATGAGATTGGGTGCCTATGGGTACTATATCACAATTGCTACACACACTTTCATCAGTGCTTTCACAGCTCGCTTGTGTCTGTAAACAATTTCTCATCTTTGTAAATACTATTCAGTACATACATGTACTTGTCAGTACCTTTTGGCACATCCCCCATTTTACATGGGTGCAAGTGGGCACCAATAGTGTATTCCCTACACATTGCATAGGTGTCTTATGGGTGTACTACTTACTAGCTGGAGCTGTCACTACTGAAGCTACACACACTTCTATCAGTGCTTTCACAGCTCGCTTGTGTCTGTAAACAATGTCTCATCTCTGTACATACCATTCAGTACATACATGTACTTGTAAGTACCTTTTGGCACATCCCCATTTTACATGGGTGCAAGTGGGCACCAATAGTGTGTTTTCTACAGAGTGCATGGGTGTCTTTTGGGTACTACTTACTGGCTGGAGCTGTCACTACTGAAGCTACACACACTTCCATCAGTGCTTTCACGGCTTGTTTGTTTCTGTAAACGATTCCTCATCTCAGCAGCAAAGCCTACTTCTTCACTACGTACTATACTACTCCTTGGTTTCTTGCCTAAAAGAAATAACAGCATAAATATATAGAAAACTTAGCAAAGAAAACAGACGGAGTAAGATTAGAAACAATGTCAATGTCATCTATGTGGTACCATGGCCAAGCGGTTTAGCGCATCAGACTTGTGTTCTGATGGCTGAGTCATCAGAATGTGGGTTCGAATCCTGGCCAGGATCATGGTGCTTGTGTATGGAGTATCATAGCTGAGTGGTTTAGTGCATCAGACCTGTGTTCTGATGGTTGAGTCATCAGAATGTGGGTTCGAATCCTGGCCAGGATCATGGTGCTTGTGTATCGAGTATCATAGCTGAGTGGTTTAGTGCATCAGACCTGTGTTCTGATGGCCGAGTCATCAGAATGTGGGTTTGAATCCTGGCCAGGATCATGGTGCTTGTGTATGGAGTATCATAGCTGAGTAGTTTAGTGCATCAGACCTGTGTTCTGATGGTTGAGTCATCAGAATGTGGGTTTGAATCCTGGCCAGGATCATGGTGCTTGTGTATGGAGTATCATAGCTGAGTGGTTTAGCGCATCAGACTTGTGTTCTGATAGCTGAGTCATCAGAATGTGGGTTCGAATTCTGGCCAGGATCATGGTGCTTGTGTATGGAGTATCATAGCTGAGTGGTTTAGCGCATCAGACTTGTGTTCTGATGGTTGAGTCATCAGAATGTGGGTTCGAATCCTGGCCGTGACCATGGTACTTGTGTCCTTGAGCAAGACACTTCACTGTACAGTGCTCCTCTTCGCCCAGGAGTATAAATGGATACCCGTGAGGGTAGAGGTTGATATTGTGGTTGAAAAGCTTCTGATGCGCTACGGTAGCTCAGGGCTTTATACACCCCAGGGAGCTGAGAAAGTTTAAGGATTGATATTGGCCCAATGATCAGGGATAATAATGTAAAAGCGCCTTGTATCCTTTGCCAATTTGGCGCTCTATAAATCCAGTTACTATTATGTGTTCTAGCATTCATGCACAACTGCACTATGTTCTACCAACTGCGCTATCCAGTTTAATTATATGTGGTCGTCTCCCAAATTGTCAATATCTTTGTCAAGGCCAGGGTGCTTATAAGAAGTCATGAATCCCGGCCTACATGTAATAACCAGTGACCACGTTCAAACTTAACCACTCATGATCCACCATACCAGATAAGTGTTAATTTAGGACAGATAAGACCAGATAAGACCAGATATTTCACTGGACAATATATCTGACCTGACCAGATATCAAAGCAGACTGAACCAGTCAAGACCTGTGGATACAACATTTAGATACATATACAACCAGGCCAGACCAGATAAGACCAGATATTTCACTGGACAATATATCTGACCTGACCAGATATCAAAGCAGACTGAACCAGTCAAGACCTGTGGATACAACATTTAGATACATATACAACCAGGCCAGATCAGACCAGACCAGATATTTCACTGGACAATATATCTGACCTGACCAGATATCAAAGCAGACTGAACCAGTCAAGACCTGTGGATACAACATTTAGATACATATACAACCAGGCCAGACCAGATAAGACCAGATATTTCACTGGACAATATATCTGACCTGACCAGATATCAAAGCAGACTGAACCAGTCAAGACCTGTGGATACAACATTTAGATACATATACAACCAGGCCAGATCAGACCAGACCAGATATTTGATCAGACCAGATATTTGATCAGACCAGATATCTGACCTGACCAGATATCAAAGCAGACTGAACCAGTCAAGACCTGTGGATACAACATTTAGATACATATACAACCAGGCCAGATCAGACCAGACCAGATATTTCACTGGACAATATATCTGACCTGACCAGATATCAAAGCAGACTGAACCAGTCAAGACCTGTGGATACAACATTTAGATACATATACAACCAGGCCAGATCAGACAAGACCAGATATTTCACTGGACAATATATCTGACCTGACCAGATATCAAAGCAGACTGAACCAGTCAAGACCTGTGGATACAACATTTAGATACATATACAACCAGGCCAGATCAGACAAGACCAGATATTTCACTGGACAATATATCTGACCTGACCAGATATCAAAGCAGACTGAACCAGTCAAGACCTGTGGATACAACATTTAGATACATATACAACCAGGCCAGATCAGACAAGACCAGATATTTCACTGGACAATATATCTGACCTGACCAGATATCAAAGCAGACTGAACCAGTCAAGACCTGTGGATACAACATTTAGATACATATACAACCAGGCCAGACCAGATAAGACCAGATATTTCACTGGACAATATATCTGACCTGACCAGATATCAAAGCAGACTGAACCAGTCAAGACCTGTGGATACAACATTTAGATACATATACAACCAGGCCAGATCAGACCAGACCAGATATTTCACTGGACAATATATCTGACCTGACCAGATATCAAAGCAGACTGAACCAGTCAAGACCTGTGGATACAACATTTAGATACATATACAACCAGGCCAGATCAGACAAGACCAGATATTTGATCAGACCAGATATCTGACCGGACCAAATATCAAACCAAACTGAACCAGTCAAGACCTGTAGATACGACCAATTAAAACCAGGCCAGATCAAACCAGGCCAGATCAGACCAAACTAGATATATATCAAACCAGACTGAACCAGTTCAAACCAGATATGACCAGTTACAACAAGACCAGACCAAATCAGACATTAGTCCAGACCAGATAAAACCAGACCAGACAAGATTAGTATCAGACAAAACAGATAAACGAGATATATTTAAGACAGATCAAAGCCAACCAGAATCAATATCCGACCCCCACAACCAGATAACATATAAGACAAGACCAGATCAAAGCCGACCAGAAAACAAATTGAATCACGCATAAAATGAAAGGACCAACATTACCTGCTAAATTTGATGTACTGTTACTCTTCTTGGAAAGACCAACGAGCGACGCCATTTTGTATCCAATGCTTGCTCTACGTTTCTTGCCCTCTTGTATTGTCGTTTCAGCCGCGGAGTCAGATATACTTCCCTCATTTCGATCATACATGTACATATCAGCACTGCTATTACTTCGGTTCAATTGTTTCTTCACAGGGGCGGTCTCTTGCATTTTAGCAGTAAAGGCACTAAGGTGGGAAAAAATGTCAAACAAATGAACATGGTAACATTTAGCTCTGTGAACTTTTAGCTCCATGTTCAGTACATAACATTTAAAAATACACTCTGTTCATTCATCAAAGCAGATTACATGTTCAAAAACTTCTCTGTATTAATCCTAACCCACTAAGGTATTCTGGCTAGGAACCTTCCTGAACCCTAATCCCCTATAGGTATTCTGGCTAGGAACCTTCCTGAACCCTAATCCCCTATAGGTATTCTGGCTAGGAACCTTCCTGAACCCTAATCCCCTAGGTATTCTGGCTAGGAACCTTCCTGAATCCTCCAAAATCCATCAGTGCACTTTTGGAAACAAGCCCTTATCTTCAAAATGCACCATGCATTTTCGTTGATCTTTCATATTCAGCACTTATGGCCTGTACTTCTTGCCAGGTAGTAATTTTGTCCCATTTGAAGAGGTGAAAGTACCAGTTTCCAACAGTGCTGAATTTGTTGTATATTTATTGTATATATGAGTTGATGTGTTTTTTCTTGTATTTATTGCAATAACAGATAGTAATATTAACTTGGTTGCAAATCATATGGTAATGACATTCACGCTTAGTTGCGTTTGCCAATAATGATTTACATTAATATCCATATTTATAGTTTGATGAAATTCTTTCGACGGGTGATAAACAATCGATTTAATTTTGCCCTACACCAACGTGTGTATAGCACTGTATACTCAGTGCTCAGGGCACGAGTCGCCTGTGAAGTTTTTTCTACAGACACTCGGAAAGCACCGAGTATACAGTGCTATACACACGTCGGTGTAGGGCAAAATTAAAATCAATTGTTTATTACGCAACGCAAGAATTTCATCAACTATAAATGTCGCGGCACCCACAGCTATATAGGATTCTAGCCAGCCAATCGTCATCGGGCAAGCTCGGTGATTGAGAGGTTAAGACGTCTGCACTAGTAAGTAGGAGATCGTGGGTTCTAATCCCGCCCGAGTCGCTTGTGAAGTTTTTTCCACAGACACTCGGAAAGCACTGATGAGTATACAGTGCTATACACACGTTGGTGTAGGGCAAAATTAAATCAAATATCCATATTATTAAAACTAACTGTGATATTGTGATTGGGGTATTGCCTGGCTGCAAAATAACTTTATTTTTTCATAAACTGTTTAATTGTAAATTATGAGTAAAGTACCTATTTGTAATATTTATTGTATATTTATTGTATATTTATTGTATATTTATTGTATATTTATTGTATATTTATTGTATATATATTATATATATATATCAGTTGATGTTTTTTCTTATTAGTTAAATTTGTGTAATACTATGACCCATGTGGATTTTACTTCTGGATGGATCATCAAGTTAAAAAAAAATGATTGAATTGATCAGAAATGAGTAATTAATCAATGATCAATCCAATATCAATAATACAATCTAATAATAAATAAAGTAAATGTAGTTTATAGTAAGTAATTTACTAACCCTCCTATGACTGCAAGAGTCAAAATCAGTCAAAATAGTGATATACTTGCCAAGGTATATCTAGTGCACTTAAAAGTCAAACACTGTCAAACCTTACATGTAGTAAGTACATTTACAGGTCAAAATGAGTTGACCGTTTTTGACTGGTAAAAGCATTGTCTGGTATTGTTCAGGGTGGTCAAAATGACAGTAAAATCTAGTCAAAAATGCCCCTGTGTGCACATTTGGGTCAACAGTCAAAACAGGCAATTGACTGATTTTTACCACTATAGCTACTTGCTACTAAAGTTCAGCTATAGTAGGAGGGTTAATATTTGTATGCAAAAATATACAAAACACCAACTCACCGTTTCTTGTTCTTGATGTTGTACAATAAATAATAATACAATCTTATCTTTACAATTTTTATGCCGTATTATTAATACAATTTCTTAAAATGTCTACAATTGTTGAATGTCTACAAAGATTAATTTAGCATGATGCATTTATGGACAATCTATACTTGTTTGTTTTTTTTCTTAAAGGGAAAATATCGTCACGATCAACAGAGTATGGAATTGGAGTGCTAGTTTTAGATAAGCTTAGTGAAAACAATCTTTACATATCATTGTGTCAGTGCAAAAACGTTGTATCTCCTAAAATAGCATTTAAATTACATTTGAGTTTGAACGTGCGCAAAAGGTTGTATCTCGCTTAAAATAGCCCGGATGTACACACAAAAACAATAGGCGCCGAGATACAACATTTTTGCACGCCGCATTTTCGTGTGAGATACGACGTTGTTGCAAAATCGAGATACGACGTTTTTGCACTGATACGATATCCTTTTCACCATGCAAAGCTACAAATATTACTCAATTCTCTATTTATGAATAATAAATCATTAGGGTCGGCATGATTTTGAAGTTGGGGTTGGTAAATGTAACTAGAAAGAAAACTTATTTGTTTGGTTTCATTGGTTTAATTGTCTGAATAAAGCATTGTACAATGTATATGACATAAAACACAATAAAAGGGGCCAATTTGCATCCGTCACGTTAGCAGTTTTTCCAATGGTTGTTATTTATTTTTAAGTACCTCAAACCGACCAAAAAGTGTTTCAACATGTGAATGGACATGCAGGCTTATACTAGAACTAATTTGAGTTGATTTATTTTATTTATTTTTTTTTAAATGTATTTGTTCACCCTCAAATTTCCATAAAAATAGGATGGAAAAAGTTACCTCACTTTTCCGTCCATTTGTTGATGGAAATTTTAGGGTAATTAAAAAAATAATAGTAATAATCAACTCAAATTATCTTTAAGATAAGCATGCATGTCTATTCAAATGTTGAAATTCTTTTTGGGTGGTTTCAGATATTTAAAAAAAAATTACAACCATTAGAAAAACTGCTAACGTGACGGTAGGAAAGTGGCCCCCTTTATTGTGTTTTATGTCATATACAATGCAGTGAGCCATCAGCATAAGAGTCATGTTTTTAATTGAAAAATATTCTGTCAAGATTATATTGCACATGATTACAAAAACACGATACATAAATAAATCAAGTGTCAGAAAAACTAACATGACACTGAAATTTCCTGACTTGGTTCCATTTTGGTAAATGGATTAAGAAATGTTGATATTTCAGAATAAACCTTATTTCTCTTGGACTACAATATATTATTTAATTTTAATCATTTTCAACAAACTAAACATTTTACTGAAACGTTGATACATGTATGTTATTTTATGTATTATAATTTTGGACATTTACTGACATACATGTAGTACCATTGCTGTCCATATATGTCATAAAATTGTATATGTACTCTTAAATAAAATGTTGAATCAAAGACAAACACCATATATATGTCTATATATATTGTACTTGTGTTCACAGAAGTCTATTATATTAAGTTGTCCCAGTCATGCAATAACATAGTCATCCACTGCATAATATACTCCAAGAACAATGAATGTTAGGTATTCATGATTTGAGGCATTCATTAACTCCCCCCCCCCAAAAAAAGTGCGTCACTGCACCGATTTGAAGCCAATCTATGACTAGAAACTTTTTTTATTTCATTCTAACATTGAATTTAGGAAAGAGTACTCTTTCCTAAATTGGAACTTGACATAATTTCACATAATTTGACAGCACAAATTCTTCCATCATCAGCTTAACACCAAGTCAGTTTTTCATTACAATTCAATATTTTTTTAATTGTGAATTCCATACACGTACATGTACCTTAAATTATATAAGACATAAAACACAATAAAGGGGGCCACTTTGCATCCGTCACGTTAGCAGTTTTTCCAATGGTTGGTATTTATTTTTAAGTACCTGAAACCGACCAAAAAGTGTTTCAACATGTGAATGGACATGCAGGCTTATACTAGAACTAATTTGAGTTGATTTATTTTATTTTTTTATTTATTTTTTTACCCTCAAATTTCCATAAAAATTGGACGGAAAAAGTTACCTCACTTTTCCGTCCATTTGTTGATGGAAATTTTAGGGTAACTAAAAAAATAATAGTAATAATCAACTGAAATTATCTTTAGGATAAGCATGCATGACTATTCAAATGTTGAAATTCTTTTTGGGTGGTTTCAGATATTAAAAAAAAAAATTACAACCATAAGGAAAACTGCTAATGTGACGGTAGGAAAGTGGCCCCCTTTATTGTGTTTTATGTCATATATAATTGGAAGTCAGGAACAAAAATTAACTAAAGTAATTATCTACTTTAAACAATTTTAATAAAAGGTCTGTGCAATGTGTCCATTTTAAGGATAACAAAATAAACGTAACTGATTTAAATTTGCTTTCAGTGCTTTCCAAGCGTCTGTGAAAAACTTCACAGGCAACTTGGGTGGGATTCAAACCCACGAACTCCTGCTTACATCTTAAGATGTCTGTGCTTGTAAGCAGGAGGTCGTGGGTTCGAATCCCGCCCGAGTCGCCTGTGTAGTTTTTTCACAGACACTCGGAAAGCACTGAGTATACAGTGCTCTACACACGTCGGTGTAGGGCACAAAATTAAATCAATTGTTTATCAACCGACGCAAGAATTTCACCAACCTATATATATAAATATACAATAAAAGTAGTTATAGTTTTATATAAAAAAAATATAAATACGCTCTTCTTTCTGAACAAATAAATAAATTTATTGCATTTTAAAATATATATATAAATATACTGGAGTAATACTTCATCAGGTAGAAAAATAAATACACGTATAAATAATTTAAGATTTTAAAAAATCCTCAAATATATTATAGGCCTACCTACAAAATTAGATTCCCCCAATAAAAGGAAAAAAATGGAAACCATCCCCCCCCCCCACGAGAAAAAAAGTGTTTATTTTATTTTTTTTCCCATGACGTTGAAACAATATCAATTAATCAACTGCACAGAAATGTAATGTTTCCCCCTTCATAAAACCTCTTTAATGTTTCACCAATTGAAGACATTTCACAATCCAAAGAACATCTTGGAATAGTCTGGCCTTCTGTGGACTTGAGTGATCTGGTAACAGCCTCAAATAGGTTCTTGTCAGTTGCTTCATTCTTTCTGTAAGTTTTAACATGATTTCTGATAACAAGTGCATACATGTATGTAGATCATCGATGGTCAAATTGGGAATGTATTTTGAAGGGGTGGAAAAGGAATACATGGGAAATGGAAAAATGGAAAATTGAACAACAGACAAAAATGGGATAGGTATACAACAAGTACACATGTATTACAATCAAGATGATCACTAATAAATTGTTTCATTTCAAATGATTTTCAAATCCAATGTTCATAAGCATGGTTTACTATTCATAACCATGGTTTATTATTATTATATTCGATTCATAGTTTGCAAGGATAGAAAGTTTTCCCAAATGCCATTCACAAGATCGCTAATTTCAAAAACTTGAAATTACGCAAATCTTTAGTCATCCTTGATGTTATTGTAATAATCAACGTAAAGTTCTTCAAACCTTTTCGCTGGTAACCGATTTGGAAATTCGAAAAAGCGGTAATCTCAATCATTACAAAAATCTAAATTCTTCAGAAAAATTATTTTTCAGTATTTTACTCATGTATATTCCACAGTTCCAACAACATTATGAGAACATGTACATGAAATGTAACATACAATATGTCCAGTGTGTATATTTCTACACATGGAATGCACACTTGACAATGAGTGCCAACAAGACATTTATGGATGTGAATTTTTGGTTATTTTTGGAACCGAATACCTGAAATCTTTGGATACCAGGTACCCAAAAACAATTTTGTAAAAACACATAAATACTCCTGAATGCATGCAATGTGAACACAAGCTTCTCTTGTTTTATTAGATTCACAATAAATGTGAACTTACTGTAATAATTTACTGCCTCTATATTAAAACTGACTCGTTGCATTCCCATTCCCCACACACATTCTGTGAACAAAAAATCGGATACTTTCATTTGTGTGGCTTAATGTTCAGTCGGAATTTTAAGAAGTACAGGTAATTGGAACTGACAAATGGAACCAGGTAAAGACAGTTTTGATTGGTTATCCGGGTACCTGGATACCCAGCACAGTACTATAATAATAATTTCTGTAAATGTTTCTCAAAATTATCGGGTTGAACTGTTGAAGAACTCTATCTTGATTTTATTCATTGTACACTGTATAGGTGTCAATTTATTAGTGAACATTTCCAGAAAGTGCAATGTACAGTACATATAACCATTGATACACCACCATACACTCAATCAACCATGCAACTAAGAAAAACTTGATGAGGCTAACAGTAGTAAAAACACAAACCACATGCAAATAAACATCATGTGTATCAGACAAGTCAACTTTATTTAGTCCAATGGACAAGGAAATTCAAGTTGTGGTAATACGAGAAAGAAAGTGTTCATTTTGCCTTGTGAAGTGCGCATTGTGCCTTCCATTGAGGCACAGAAAGTGCTTGATTGAGGCATGCACTATGCCTCATTGAATCATTTGATCAAATCTCAGCATTATAATTCACTTTGCATTTGCATGAATCAAGTCTTCATACATGTAATTGCACGTTGGTACATGTATAAGACCGAGTTGACCTGTCTGGCTACACGTTTAAGAAAAAGATGGCAAAAAACATGAAAAAGATGCACAAACAATTCACAATCATATCATCACTGTACACACAACCATGCAATAGAGAAGGAAAGAATGATCCATGCATTATGTAATGAAATAATAACTGACTAATGATGAGCTGCTTCTCATGTGATAAGCTTTGGAGTAATACCTTGACTTCTGCCACTACAGAATGCTTCAGTTATGCAAGAATGTCAAATGACATCCCTGACTTCAAAATTAATGCTTAGCAACCTATACTATAGACTGGTCCCCTGCCTTTAACCTCTCAAGGATAGAGATAGGCTCCGGGCGTACCATGCAATGGGTTTCTTTGGATACATTGTGCCAAATATCTACAGTCATGCTTTGAGGCTCGCGAATGAATGCTACACTAATACACGCGTGTACTTCTGCCATTGTGCCAAATATCTACTGTCATGCTTTGAGGCTCGCAAATGAATGCTACACTCAAGTTCTGCGTGTTAGCAGCAGAATGTGGGTTCTGCCAAATATCTACTGTCATGCTTTGAGGCTCGCAAATGAACGCTACACTAATACACGCGTGTACTTCTGCCATTGTGCCAAATATCTACTGTCATGCTTTGAGGCTCGCAAATGAATGCTACACTAATACACGCGTGTACTTCTGCCATTGTGCCAAATATCTACTGTCATGCTTTGAGGCTCGCAAATGAATGCTACACTAATACACGCGTGTACTTCTGCCATTGTGCCAAACATCTACTGTCATGCTTTGAGGCTCGCTAATGAATGCTACACTAACACACGCGTGTACTTCTGCCATTGTGCCAAACATCTACTGTCATGCTTTGAGGCTCGCTAATGAATGCTACACTAATACACGCGTGTACTTCTGCCATTGTGCCAAACATCTACTGTCATGCTTTGAGGCTCGCTAATGAATGCTGCACTTATGCGCACACGTACTTCTGCCATCCAAATATCACTGGAGATATTGCACATGGATGCCCATCATCACGAGCAAGGTCAAAGTTGAATATCGGGGAAGATAAAATGGCGGCCACGGCCAGTATCTGGCATAATTCACGAGCCTCAAAGCGTGACGTCAGATCTTCAAGCTATATATAATAGAACTGTTTAACTTGAAGCGCCCTCTTGTGACAGAATAAGGATGTATAGTAACCAACACCAATAGTTAAAATGAACAGGAAGCTTTTAACAAGCTAAAAACAATTAAAAAGAAGAAAAGAAACACCTACATAACTAAATGTACATACATGTAGCTATAAGTTGATCAAGAAGGCAAAGGGTTGGATGTGGTGTCATGAATGGCTGGCAACTTACATGTATATTAACACCATCCTACACATGGAGGCCACTCTGATCCACTAAATTTTCAATATGTTCTTCACCAACCTTTAGTACATACAAGCCTGCTGTCCTTTCCAAGTAATCTTACAAAATCAACTGTGTGCCACCCAAGGCCACTGTAAATGTTTGAACATATTAGTATGGCCTGCAATGTATCAATGGGAGACCACCTTACCCTGCAATCTCAGTGGTGTGACAGTGCACAGAAGGGTAACCATAGGAGGCCACTGGCAACAGCTAATGGCTTGGAGTGGCCTGAATGGGTTGTGTCAAAAATTGCACTGATTGTAGGAGGGTTAAAAGATCAAACGTTTTGCCAAGGAGGTGTACCTAGGGTGCCAACAGGAAATAAAGGGAAATAAAGGGAAATAAAGGGAAATAATGGGAGCCAATGGGAGCCAACGGGAACAGGAATCACAGTGCCAGGAACTACCCTGTTATGACTATTTTAAACATTTGAAAGTAAAAATTGTGGGAGAGGGTTACAGATGATGTTTCTGACTACATGTACATGTATCTCGACCATTGTCACAACTCCTTTGTACCTTAAAAAATGTTCATCTGTTTTGACATCTGTTGATTTAAATGTTCCCTAAACCACTAATCATGCAATTCCACCATTTTTTTTACAATCATGCCACAGTGTACAAACAATACAATGAAGACAAAATATCAGGGAAAAGACAGAGGTAGGATATGATGTGAATGAACAGGTCTTGTTTCTAGGCTGCTTGGCCGTCAAATGGAGCTTTAGAATCCCTTGGTATCCTCATGACAATAAGAGAGATGGGAAGAGACCTAGCCTTTCCCATAGTTCTAATTCCTTGGAGTTGGCCAATGGGTCGATACCCTTCAGAGGACTGTAACTTGACATCATGGCACTGACTTACATGTATTTAAGTTAAAAATATGCTTTGTTACACTATGAGTAAAGGTACAACTTTGATTTTTGTAAATAACATTAATTATAACCTTTAGTTTTCAAGAACCTTATCAACAAACAAGTTTCATATCAATGTGCTCATGTTTTTGAGAAAATGACTAAAAACTGTTTTTTCTTTTACGTTTTTATGTTTTAAAAAACGTTTCTAAAAATGTCTTTTTAATTCAACACAACAATTCCTGTTTTGTTGAAAGCATCTCAGAAGAGAATAATTTCTCAGGATGATTGATACTTGAAAATCAACTTTACACCAATTAACTTTATAGATAATAATTTGATAATATAACAATGTTGTACCTTCCCTTTAAAGGGGCAGTCTTGTCAATATCAACAGGGCATGGAATCGGAGTGATAGTTTTAGATTAACTCAGTGACTGAAAATGATGAGGTCATATTACTGTTGCTTCTGCATAAATAAGCCAGTAATTTTCAGTCACTGCATGTGTTTATTGATTCCATGCCCTGACCAATTCCATGCCCTGTTGAAAGTCTACTCTGATCATGACAATATTGTCCCTTTAACCCTCCTACTCAAGCTGCACTTTAGTGGCAAGTAGCTATAGTGGTCAAAACCAGTCAACTGCCTGTTTTGACTGTTGACCCAAATGTGCACACAGGGGCATTTTGACTGGTTTTTACTGTCATTTTGATCACCCTGACTTTTAAATGCACTAGATATACCTTGGCAAGTACATAAACATTTTAACTGATTTTGACCCTTGTAGTAGTAGGAGGGTTAATCTTAAATATTTAAACAATACATGTACATGATGTACATGTACATATATATATTGATGCTAGCCTGAGTATATAATTCAATAATTCCATTACTGCAGAATATATTAATGGCTGGAACAGGCTACATGTCAGCTATATCATACATCTATTTACCCATTACTCCCACATTAACCCTAACCTTCCCAAGTCCTCCAAAATCCTCTTTGCTAAAGTGAAGGATTTTGAAGGATTGATGTTACATGCTCTTTGCTAAAGTGAAGGATTTTGGAGGATTGAGGTTATAAGACATACTTGCCTTTCCATGGTACATGTACATCCATGTTTGTTGTAGTGATTGCAAGGTCAGTGCTTGGGTCAGTGGATACTGTTTATTGCTCCATGCATGCAGGGAGGGTCCCTGGCCATGTATGTACATGTACATGTATCACAGATTAGAAACACGTGTGCATACATGTCATGTGCTTGCTTTACGACTGAAGGATTTTGGAGGATTCAGGTTATGTGTAAGCAAATGGGCCTAGGGAGTTAGAGTTAATATACATTTAGTCTACATGTATTGTATATACTATAAGCAGTATGTTTCACAAAATATTACCAAAGACTCTTACAAAATCTTCATTAACATTGTAGCATAGCGAAAGCCCTATTTTTATTCTGTTCACCTAACAACTAGATTTGTTCAATTTTAAATTACATGATTCAACCATTTTAAATTGATTGCATGAATTCATGATTAATTTACTACATGGGTAACTAATCTAAAAAAAAATAGGCATAAATCAGCTGTATTTTATGTTCTTGTACCCAAAAATTTCTCACACTTTAATAGGCCTTATGCATATGATGTCACAAACTGAATATCGCCCTCTATCAGAGGCTAGAGAAGGTCACTCATTGGTTCATGTACGTGCGCTGTGCGTATGCGCTGTGCGTATGCGCTGTGCGTAATGCGCTGTGCGTACATGTATACGCACGCACATGAACATACATGAACCAATGAGTGACCTTCTCTAGCCTGATAGAGGGCGACCTTCCATTTGCGACGTCATATGCAAACGGTTTATTCATAATTCTGAAAGAAAAAAAAGAGTTTTAAAGGACATTTTGTACAAAATATAAATATTTTAAAAATATTTTGTAAAATTTGCCATTTTAAAGTGTTTTTCCTTTCAAGAAAAATCACAATTTTCGATTAGAGTGATAAAACACAGGTGATACATCTTTGAATTCAGAGCAGATCCATTATTTAACCAGGGGGATATGTGTGCATTCTTAGTATTAAAGGTTCCCATCTGACTACATATATGTATTTAGAGATTTACAATTAGATTTACTTCATCTTTGACACTCCCTTCCTTACAATGGATCGACCCTGAATACTGTAACTCATGATGGTGATGAATATTTATAGCTGATGAATATTTATAGCTGATGAATATTTATAGCTGATGAATATTTATAGCTGATGAATATTTATAGCTGATGAATATTTACAAGAATGTATGAATTATTTTACATGATAATAATGTACTATTTGCATAGTTAGATTGTGGATTGAGCATGATGTTAGTTGTAAAGAAAAAAGCAGAGCCGTTAGAGCTTTCGTTGCCAAGGAAACACAGCAAATATTTATGAAGAAAGTGTGAATAAAGTGTTATTTTTGATAAAACGTGTGTGATGTTACGCACACTGCAATAAAGTGAAACTATACTCATAAATGGTTAATGTGTATTAGTATATGTGGCTGGCATTGTGGGTTTAGCTGTGTTAAGTAAAGCATAAGTACTGAGAACAGTATCTTTCAGACACTTTCAAACTACAAACAGACAACATTTATTTCCTCTTAAAAATCACATTCCACATTCTTGCTTTCCATTTTTTATCTGTCTCTCATAGTTCACATGTTTTCTGCCCATTTACACAAGGTATAATCCATCATTATCACAACCTGAGCAGTGAAGCCAAAGAGGTCCATCTTGTACTATTTATAGACTTCTGCTAATATGTCTAGTGTGTTTGTACTCATCTCATAACTCATTGAAACTCATGACTCATTGACACTCCTTACTCACTCTCAAGCTTACCTCAGTTTTCTCGTAGGCCGCCTCTCCGATTGGGTAGAGAAAGCACTTGCTGTGCTTGCTTGCGTAATGGCCGACACATCGCTGGTACTCGACACATTACTATCAGATGACTTGATAGATATATTATCCGGGCTCTGCTTCCTCCCTGGGTGGGGCGGAGCCTCATGGATGGGCCCGACTCCAGATATCGTTGAGACTGACCCATGCGGCGAGAGGGTGTTAGCCGATGCAGCTTGTTTGTATTGATTCAGTTTCATCTTCAGTTTTATCTGACGAGCTCTCTCCTCAATTTCAGCTGTTCCTAAGAAAGGTCAAAGGTGTATGAGAGACTATGAATTAGTTAAATAACTTGTATGGCTGCTCAATATGGCTGCTCAATATGGCTGCTCAATATGGCTGCTCAATATGGCTGCTCAATATGGCTGCTCAATGCTCAAACTTTGCATAGAACATATTTCCTATATATTGTATGCATTTAATCCAATCGAAAACTAAAAACTAAACTCTGATGATGATTAGAGCACGTTAACCGAAGAAGTCCCCATGGACAGTTGAGAAACGAGTTGCCCGATATTGGTTCTCTCCTGAACCATAATCTCACTTAGCGACAATTGAGAAACGAGTTGCCCGATATTGGTTCTCTCCTGAACCATAATCTCACTTAGCGACAGTTGAGAAACGAGTTGCCCGATATTGGTTCTCTCCTGAACCATAATCTCACTTTTCATTTCATTTTCATTTCATTTATCATTTCTGGTAATGAAACCAAGGGATGCCTCAGAAAAGCGCACTTAAGCACTGTAAGCTCGAAAGCCTGAGGAAACCTGTAAACAAGAGCGCTTGCAATGTGAACCAGAAACACCGGGGTAAACCCCTTACACTTCCACGATAAGTGTCCTGGGTTCTTTTACGTGCATTACTTAATCTAGTACACGGGACCTACGGCTTAACGTCCCATCCGAAGGACGAAGCAATTATGGTTAAGTATCTTGCTCAAGGACACAAGTGTCACGACCGGGGCTCGAACCCACACCCTGCTGCTGGCAACACCAGAACTTGAGTTCGGTGCGCTAGACCGCTCGGCCACGACACTCCTTAGCGACAGTTGAGAAACGAGTTGCCCGATATTGGTTTTCTCCTGAACCATAACCTCACTTAGCGACAATTGAGAAACGAGTTGCCCGATATTGGTTCTCCTCTGAACCATAATCTCACTTAGCGACAATTGAGAAACGAGTTGCCCGATATTGGTTCTCTCCTGAACCATAATCTCACTTAGCGACAGTTGAGAAACGAGTTGCCCGATATTGATTCTCCCCTGAACCATAATCTCACTTAGCGACAATTGAAAAACGAGTTGCCCGGTATTGATTCTCCCCTGAACCATAATCTCACTTAGCGACAATTGAGAAACGAGTTGCCCGGTATTGATTCTCCCCTGAACCATACTCTCACTTAGCGACAATTGAGAAACGAGTTGCCCGATATTGGTTCTCCCTGAACCATAATCTCACGTAGCAAAAGTTGAGAAACAGGCTGCCCGATATTGGTTCTCCCTGAACCATAATCTCACTTAGCGACAGTTGAGATACGAGTTGCCCGATATTGGTTCTCTCCTGAACCATAATCTCACTTAGCGACAGTTGAGAAACGAGTTGCCCGATATTGATTCTCTCCTGAACCATAATCTCACTTAGCGACAGTTGAGAAACAAGTTGCCCGATATTGGTTCTCTCCTGAACCATAATCTCACTTAGCGACAGTTGAGAAACGAGTTGCCCGATATTGGTTCTCTCCTGAACCATAATCTCACTTAGCGACAATTGAGAAACGAGTTGCCCAATATTGATTCTCTCCTGAACCATAATCTCACTTAGCGACAGTTGAGAAAAGAGTTGCCCGATATTGGTTCTCTCCTGAACCATAATCTCACTTAGCGACAGTTGAGAAACGAGTTGCCCGATATTGGTTTTCTCCTGAACCATAATCTCACTTAGCGACAGTGGAGAAACGAGTTGCCCGAAATTGGTTCTCTCCTGAACCATAATCTCACTTAGCGACAATTGATAAACGAGTTGCCCGATATTGGTTCTCGCTGAACCATAATCTCACTTAGCGACAATTGATAAACGAGTTGCCCGGTATTGATTCTCCCCTGAACCATAATCTCACTTAGCGACAATTGATAAACGAGTTGCCCGGTATTGATTCTCCCCTGAACCATAATCTCACTTAGCGACAATTGATAAACGAGTTGCCCGGTATTGATTCTCCCCTGAACCATAATCTCACTTAGCGACAATTGAGAAACAAGTTGCCCGGTATTGATTCTCCCCTGAACCATAATCTCACTTAGCGATAATTGAGAAACGAGTTGCCCGGTATTGATTCTCCCCTGAACCATAATCTCACTTAGCGATAATTGAGAAACGAGTTGCCCGGTATTGATTCTCCCCTGAACCATAATCTCACTTAGCGATAATTGAGAAACGAGTTGCCCGGTATTGATTCTCCCCTGAACCATAATCTCACTTAGCGATAATTGAGAAACGAGTTGCCCGGTATTGATTCTCCCCTGAACCATAATCTCACTTAGCGATAATTGAGAAACGAGTTGCCCGGTATTGATTCTCTCCTGAACCATAATCTCACTTAGCGACAATTGAGATACAAATTGCCCGATATTGGTTCTCCCTGACCCACATTCTCACTTGGCGATAGTTGAGAAACGAGCCGCCCAATATTGGTTCTCCTTGAAGTAAATTTCAGTCACTGTGTTCTTCTTAAACTAGGACACCAATTCCATGCCCTGTTGAAAGTCTGCTCTGATTGTGATGATACTGTTCCTTTAACCCTAACTACCCCAAATCCTGCAAAATCCTCCAAGGGGCATTTTTTGGGAAAAATTCAGCACTGTTGGAAACTGGTACTTTCACCTCTTCAAATAGGACGAAATTACTACCTGGCAAGAAGTACAGGCCATAAGTGCTGTATATGAAAGAACAAAAATGCATGGTGCATTTTGAAGATAAGGGTATGTTTCCAAAAGTGCACTTGATGGATTTTGGAGTATTCAGGAAGGTTTCTAGCCAGAATACCTAGGGGGTTAGGGTTAAGGAAACTACAAAATACACTAGATGAGGGAAACACCCAAGTGAACCTTCTCAACAGACCATTCTTACCATGTTTTAACAGACAGTTTGAGTCTCTCAGCTGAATTTATGTTCTACTTACCCTTATCAGATTTGAGATGTGCTGGAACCTGTGGCAATTGTCTATGCTTTCGCGGTGTGGAAGGCGTCGATAAAGGGCTCCCTCTACCACCATGGACTGGAGAGTTTGGCAGACTGGAAGCATCGATGTTTGGCGTCATTTGACGTGCATGTGACCTGTACTGTCTGTCATAGTCTATTTCTCCTCTGTTTTCTGATCTTGTCCTCCGATGGGGATCATTATGATGAACATCACCCCGCCGGCTTGGGGAGCGCGATCGTCTACCAGTCCGTTGATCGTAATCATAGCCAGCTGGTGGGGATAATGCACGGTGGGTCCGTTCTTGTGAGTCCCGTTCCAACATCTCACGTTCCATTAACTCTTGCTCATTTATCTCCCGTCGATTGCGCAAGTCCAGATCATGAGGAGGGCGATCACGAAGGTCTCTTTGATCTCGATTCCTGGGCTCACGATTCCTGGGCTCACGATCTCTGGGCTCACGATCTCTGGGCTCACGATCTCTGGGCTCACGATCTCTGGGCTCACGATCTCTGGGCTCACGATCTCTGGGCTCACGATCTCTGGGGTCACGATCTCTGGGGTCACGATCTCTTGGGTCACGATCTCTGGAGTCATGATCTCTCCGGTCATGTTCTCTTTGATTCCTGATAGGGGGAGATTGACGACTCTCTCTGACTGGCTCGTCGGCATAGGAGGCAAACCTTGAGGGCATATCTTGATGTTTGCGGTATACATCTACAGGTTCTGTGCTCATACGTTCTCGTCTGGTTGGTGAGGGGCTACGAGGGCGACTTCTTGATGCTCTCTCTGGGACAGCTAGAGTTGTTGCTGAACCTCTACGTTCTCGCCTATGGGAAGATAGTTCCTCTTGTTGGGGTGGTATAACTAAAAGAACAAACATAAAAAACAATTATTTTAATAAAATAATTTGTCTACAAAATATGACTTTTTTGAGAATACTTTTATGAGTGTATAAACAAATTATTTAAAAAATTTTTACAACGCTTAAATGGTTTTTAAAGGAAGATTATTTTTTATAATTAACCTTTTAATTCCCACTAGTACGGTAAAGACTGAAAAGTCGTTTTGACCCAACTGCCGTACTAGTATGTACTGGGTTTCCTACACTGTGTATCTTCCAATGCAAGATCCACTGGGAATAATGTACAATATGTTGATAAAGTATTCTGGATTCTTTCTGAGTAATGACGGATAAAAACAAAATTTTGTGGGGAAACAATTATTAAAAGAAACTATTAACAGTTGGGAAAGAAAGGAATCATAAATCATATAATATTTGTCATTAGTAAAACATAACTTTTATATTTCTGATAAGCACTGTGCTTAAACAAATCATTCATAAATGCCCAAGGCAGTTTAGACAATCACGTGGAGGTGTATTAACAGATGGTATAGACTGGCTTATCAAAATTAAAACAGCGCGTATGTGCCAGCTGTTTTGTGCGACACATGACGCGAATTTCAACCAATCAGAGTGACGAAGATTGGCATCACGCATCTGACTCGTGGCCGAGTGTCGTGGCCGAGCGGTCTAGCTTACCGGACTCAAGTTCTGGTGTTAGCAGCAGAATGTGGGTTCGAATCCCGGCCGTGACACTTGTGTCCTTGAGCAAGACACTTAACCATAATTGCTTCTCTCCACCCAGGGGTTAAATGGGTACCTGTGAGGGCAGAGTTGGTTGATTAGCCCTATATGCGCTGTAATGGCAGCAATTGAGCTGTATACTCCCCATGGAGCTGAGATGGTTTCAGGAATGATTTATGAGCCTTCTGAGCCTTATGAGCAGGGGTAATAATATAATGCGCCTTGAGCACCACTCAGTTGGTGGATACGTGCGCTATATAAGTCCACACATTATTATTATTATTATTATTATTATTATTCGTGTGTCCCCAAAACGTCAATTTGCCAAATTTCTATTTGGCTTTATTCAACAAAAACTACATTTTTTAAAACATTTTTTTGGTAGTTTGGCACTTGGTCTTTACCGCAGGTTAACGATTGGTTTTGTGTATGGTCACGGGCGATAAGAACCGAGCCGAAGGGTTAATGGAATCAAAGTTGCCACCATCTTAAATGTTGAATGAAGACAGCTGATTGGGTGGACATGGGTGATGGTGGACCTAGTTGAAGATTGTTGGGAGGGTTGAGGGGATTTGACAATTTGGCAACAACCATGATCAATTTGTGACAAATCTTGAAGAGGCAATATCATCACAATCAACAGGCCATGGAATCGGAGTGTTAGTTTTAGATAAATTCAGTGGCTAAAAATAATATCCCACATGATACATGCTGCATAAATGAGACAATAATTTTCAGTCACTTTGTTCATCTTAAACTAGGACACCAATTCCATGACCTGTTGAAAGTCTGCTCTAATTGTGATCGTACTGTCCCTTTAACAAAAAGGTAATATGTGATTATGTTATGAGTGGTGGGGAGAGGAAGGGATGCTTTCAACCTACCAATTCCTGATCGTCGCTGGGCTGTTGGTGACCTAGGACAATCTTGATCATGAAGCGGGGGATCTTCTTCACTGGGTGGTGGTGGACTGCAGCTACTCCCAAGAGAAGAGACACTGGCACCATCTCCGATTCCAACAACTGATGAACCTGTAGAGATACAAAGATGACCAAATATAAACTTATGAGTATTTGTTTGACATTTATGAGTATTTGTTTGATGCAAGTGAATTCTTAGACCCTTTAAGTGCATTGGACTTGTTTTTTGATGGCTAAGTCGTGAGAATGTGGGTTCGAATCCTGGCCAGGATCATGGTGCTTGTGTATGGAGTATCATAGCTGAGTGGTTTAGTGCATCAGACCTGTGTTCTGATGGTTGAGTCATCAGAATGTGGGTTTGAATCCTGGCCAGGATCATGGTGCTTGTGTATGGAGTATCATAGCCGAGTGGTTTAGTGCATCAGTCTTGTGTTCTGATGGCCGAGTCATCAGAATGTGGGTTCGAATCCTGGCCAGGATCAAGGTGCTTGTGTATGGAGTATCATAGCTGAGTGGTTTAGTGCGTAAGACTTGTTTTCTTATGATAAAGTCATGAGAAGGTTTGAATCCCAGCCAAGGTTCATGGTACTGAAGCAAGAACTCACAATAAGTGATTTTTTCAACCCAAGGTTATCTGTGAGGGCAGAAGTTATTATTGTGGTTGATTAGCTTCCAAGCACTATGGCAACCAGTGCTATGCAATTACCATGGAGCTGATAGTGGTAACATGAAGTGTGCTAGCCTGCTATAACCAACAACACGGCGTTGTACTCCATGCGCGCGTTGTACTCCATGCGCGCGTGCACTCCTTCTTTGTGAGACCTTTGCGCGTCATTTTGTGGAACAATACGTCATGAATCGCCCAAACCCATTGCTCTTGGAGTACTGTGCCATGGACTAGGTTACTACACGAGTGGCACACTTCATGTAGGTAATAGACTTCTGGTACTGTGCCGTGGACTACATGTAGGTTAATACACGAGTGGCACATTTCGTGTAGGTAAGAGACTTCTGGTACTATGCCGGGGACTAGGTTAGTACACGAGTGGCACACTTCATGTAGGTAATAGACTTCTGGTGCCGTGCCGTGGACGAGGTTAGTACACGACTGGCACACTTCATGTAGGTAATAGACTTCTGGTACTGTGCCGTGGACTAGGTTAGTACACGAGTGGCACACTTCATGTAGGTAACAGACTTCTGGTACTGTGCTGTGGACGAGGTTAGTACACGACTGGCACACTTCATGTAGGTAATAGACTTCTGGTACTGTGCCGTGGACTAGGTTAGTACACGAGTGGCACACTTCATGTAGGTAACAGACTTCTGGTACTGTGCCGTGGACTAGGTTAGTACACGAGTGGCACACTTCATGTAGGTAACAGACTTCTGGTACTGTGCCGTGGACTAGGTTAGTACACGAGTGGCACACTTCATGTAGGTAATAGACTTCTGGTACTATGCCATGGACTAGGTTAGTACACGAGTGGCACACTTCATGTAGGTAATAGACTTCTGGTGCCGTGCCGTGGACGAGGTTAGTACACGACTGGCACACTTCATGTAGGCAATAGACTTCTGGTGGTAATAAGGAAATGCTATTTCAGCATCACATCATAATTATTATGAAAAAAAATACTTCATTGAAAGAAGGGAAGGAAAAAAGGAAGCAATGATGGATGAATGGGGGAATGAGAAGTTGTACTAGAAGTATATGTCATGTAGGAGAGGATTTGATATATCATTCAGGGAGTGCAAACCCAAGACAAATAGCTTATAATATATTCAGAATAAGATGCTGTTAGTATAAAAAGTGAATAATTCGGAACAAAAAAAGAAAGTTGGTGGTGATATCTGAGATGGAAGTGACACAGTGGAAACAAATCAGAACAAAAACTACTTGCGTTTGTAAATTCTACATTTGCATAAACTTGTGCATCTACAGGAGTGACAAAACATGTATCGGATCTTTCAGTCAAACTAAAACAGTTCAGTTATGGTTATGGCTAACATGATATGTAAGAACAATTGATTTACATAATCTGTTTTACATATGGGCCATACAAACAAAGTTACTTTTTGAAGCCTTATGTAAAAAACATTATTTTAGTACAAATAATGAAAAATGGAAATCAAACAAATCTCATAGAACCAAAATCTTGAAAATATAAAAATAAAATAAAACATCAGAAACATACAAATGTCCAAACAAATTATAATAAAATGAAAATAACACAAAAAAAGGATTTTTTTCAAATTGATTATAAAGTGATAATTTTAAAATGCCTAACTAAAATAACATTTGACAGGACCAAGTGAATAACAACAAACAATTATGATGATGACAATAAAAAGAGAGAAAAATCAATGAGTAATGACAACAAATCGTCACAAATCAATGATAATGACAATGAAAGAAATACAAAAACACGAATGACAATGACAATATGTACATGCCCTTAAGGTCCTTGACATTTAGTCACCAACAAAAGAAACTAAAAATAACTTTAAAATCAATTAGTTGTGATGGTTTCTAATTCTATCTAGATGCTGCTACAATGATGATATCAGTTGGAGTGGAGGGAAGGGAGGTCAAATGCGTCACAAACAATTTCAATTTGACTGGTCTATCACCTTCATTCACTGGTGGTATACCTTCATTCACTGGTGGCGTACAGCAACGCTCACCGAGCGAAGAGGCACCATCACCGACTCCCACAACAGACGCCCCTATGATAAGGTGTAGATATTAAATGAGGTTAGATAGGGCAGGGTACCAGTGATGCTAGGAGTACGAATATATGGGATGTTATCAGATGCCGAATGTTAGTAAGAAAACAAGGAGAAAAATAATTACCGTAATTTCCTGCGTATAAGACGCTCGGTGTATAAGGCGCATTACCCCAGAATCGGGGGAATGTGATTAAAGTGTCAACGTACAAAGCGCACCGCCGTATAAGGCGCACCATGACCGCTGACACAGAGGCCAGCTGGGTGCCACTCATTGTCGGTACATCGCCACAAAGGGGTCATTGTGTTGCGCCACTCCCTGAACTGATCTGTGTCCTTTCTCTATGGTGTGCCACAATAAAAACTATTCAATTGGACGAAGGCCGAGTTTAGTGTTTAGCAGAAAATGTTCCCAGAAAAATGTAGCCCTGTCGATCCAATTGTATTGATTTTTTAATCGGTTAGCGAACGTGCGTGGGGCTGGAGATCGGATTGGTTTCAGAAGTATAATTCTCAATATAGTTTGTTTCAAATGAACTATAGCCATCAACAAACACAAATTCGTATAATTATCGTGTCATGTGCAATGCATCGGAAACGATGTTATTGGTATACACGTTAAATTATTTGCTTACCTCCATGCTTGCATAAACAAGCCATTTTCGCGACGTGATCCCGCGAGTCGCATCCCGCTCATTTCATTCATAAAAAGTGGCAACCATAAATTGTCCAATAAGCATGCAATACGTACGTGCACGTGCTTCTCTCCATTGCTCAGCCCGGGATTCCCCCTTAATATGCAACTTTCCCAACAAACCTTGTTCCCAACGTTTACCTGAAGGTCTCGAATGTGGATTCAAGACCCATGGGGACGAGCTTGGTCATGACCTGCAGGGACACGTGGACGATGATGACATCATAATTCCAGTGCGGTCCAATCAGGTGCCGGGAAAGACTGGCCACACACTGCCCGATGGCTTATTTTTTTTCCGTACCACACGCTGGCTATGGAGTCAACAGTAAAGGGATAGAAAGAACTCTCTATCCCTTAACTGTTGACTCCATAGCCAGCGTGTGGTACGAAAAAATAAATTGCGTCCTGCTGCCCGATGTGATGGCACTTTCCGAATTAAAACACACTGAACAGATCTCGAAGACATCGTGAATTTGTATTCACGGTTTGGGTATTAAATTGTTTTTCAACTATTTTGCTGTTGTTTGAAAATGAATAAAACATGGCTTCTTCCTTTTCCCCATATATTAAAATCAATTTATTTTCATTCCCGGTTTAAAAAGTTTTTGTTTAGATATCGCTTGTGCTTTTTTGATTTTTTGTTTGTTTTAAGATTATTACTTAACCACAGCACGGCCGTAAAGGTGAATGAATGCATGAAAATCTTGCGCTAACGACCTTCATTGGAAAACACGGCCGCTTTGTTAGGTTGAGGTCCACCGAAAGTTACACAAGCGGTAATCATCACTTTGATCTCAAGCGACACCAGATAAGGCGCACCGTTAGATAAGACGCAGTGACGTTTTCGTACCTTTGAAAGTCAGATAAGCCGCGTCTTATACGCAGGAAATTACGGTAATCTTGTGCTCTATATCCGAAGCAATTTTTTTCAGTATATCAAAATAAAATGATAATGCCAGGGTGAGGGGATCAAATGTGACAATGAATAATGTAAATTTGATTGGTCTATCACCTTCATTCACTGGTGGTATACCTTCATTCACTGGTGGCGTACAGCAACGCTCACCGAGCGAAGAGGCACCATCACCGACTCCCACAACAGACGCCCCTATGATAGGGTGTAGATATTAAATGAGGTTAGATGGGGAAAGGTACCAGTGTTAAAGGAAAAGATGGGATGTAATGAGATGAGTGTTAGAATGAAATCAGATAAAGACAAGAAAGATAATTCATGTTAAGAAATGTTTGTGCTCTATTTAAAAAAATTAAAAAAATTCCCGCAGTTTACAAGTTATTTACAATTGGTAGGAAGTGAATAACGATCAAATGTAATTCAAAAAAACAAAAAAATCTACCGACCAGCAATTAGGTTATGGTGCTGCCTCATAAGTACATACATGTATTTTCACTTACTCAAGAACATTATGTGAATTTGTTATCTTAAATGCTTATTTGAATGTGATTTACTTTTTTTACAAAGAAAAGAGCAATATATCAATAACAAAATAATAATTTGAGCTCAAAATAGCCCCCCAAAAAAGAACAAAGATGTTATTACCCCTCCTACTATAGCTGCACTTCAGTGGGTTGTTGCTATAGAGATCAAAATCAGTCAACTGCCTGTTTTGACTGTTGACCCAAATGTGCACACAGGGGCATTTTTGACTGGTTTTTACTGTCATTTTAACCACCCTGAACAATACCAGACAATGCTTTTACCAGTCATAAACGCTTGACTCATTTTGACCTGTAAATGTACTTACTACACGTAAGGTTTGAGTGTTTGACTTTTAAGTGCACAAGATATACCTTGGCAAGAATATCAACATTTTGACTGATTTTGACCCTTGTAGTAGTAGGAGGGTTAAGGAAAAGCATTAAAAATTTAATTTACCTGGTTTTTATTAAAAACAATGTTTTAGTGTTAACAATGGCTATTATTAATCCACACTTAGCAAGAATCTGTTGAATTACTTTCAATGTTAGCAGTTATTGTGTAAGATGCTATACACAACAGCAAAAGAAACGTCACCCCCTAAATTTTGATAAGTCTGAGAACGTGTTTAGCTTATGTGTCCTCAGACGTCATGCATGACGAATTTTGAGGTCAACCAAATTTGCCATTGTTTTCGTGTTACACTCCATACTCATAATATTCTTCATTAAACAAATTATATTAATTATAAAATGAAAATAATAAATATTTTTGGGGTGACGTTTCTTTTGCTGTTATGTATAATTATATAGAAACTAGGCAATATATATAACTATATCAGAGTGTTAAGTAAGACTAATTGCGGTGACACCATGTAGAATCTCAATTGAGTAGTAATTAGTTCTGAAAAAAACTGGAGGTACAACTCTGGTATATATCAGGGTGTGATTTGACAAAAGTAAAAATTCATAAAAAATGGGTAGCAGGCCTGGGTCTCCCTAGAGGACAAAGCCCCCTGAACCTCCTGGATGTTTAATTTTGGAGGATTTACAGACTCTCCACATCCCCACAAACAAGAAACTAGAGTTTTGGAAACAATACAGGCTACTACTTTCTTTCCAAAGGACAAAGGGGGAATTGTAAAAAAAATCCTGAAATCGGGAAAATCCTGACAAATGACAGGCCTGATATGTAAAAACCTTGATCCGTTTTGCAAAAGAAACCATCTAGCCTTTGTGTGCTATAGCCATTGCAGTGTTCTTGCCAGGATACATATTAAGTCTAGATTACCCTGACCTAGTTGAAGTCACGAAGAGAAGCTAATTTATTTTGTCACATGTCATCACCCCCAATACAAGCAGAACATTTCTGAAAAACAAAATAATCTCCACCGATGCAATTTAGCATCCTCATGAATGAGCCAGACAAATCTTCAAACACCCACTATAATTATATCTCAAAAAAAAAATCTCTTAGATAATTTTCAAATCATAGAGTAGTCCAAATTATTTGATATACATTAGCATTATAACTTGTGTGATCTCTGGCATGTACAGACAGCATGGATTCTCATTAGTGCCCCCAGAACAGATATATTGCATTTGGGAATGTGCCAACCACTTGCGTAGATTGATAGCTCAGTTAGTTGAGCAACATACAGCAGTCCATGACTGATTCAAGTCATGCTTCAGTAATCTTGTTCTTGTTTACCGCAAAATGTATTCTTTACAATGCTATGGGTAGGTTTGATAGAGCACTTACATGCAAGACATTTATAGACTTACATGTATACATGCTTTTAACCAGTTCACGTCGGGAATAAAAAAGTTTTTCTGGGCCCCTGTGGCGGGTTTCTTTTTCCCACACACACCGTGAATGGAAGCTTCCACAGCGGGTGGCCGGCACTTCCGAGCATGTCACCGTGCACGCATGGCTCAACCGAGCATGCATACAAATATTCCGGAGTTTCCTGTGGCGTGTTTAGACGCTCTCCGATCCGTGGTGCAAAAAAAAATTGCGTGAATACACGGCCTCCGACGCGAACTGGTTAACAGGGGGTGTGATTTGATAAAAAGGACAAAAATCCTGAAAAATGGGTAGCGGGCCTGGGTCTCGGTCTCCCTTTGGTCTAGAGGACAAAGCCCCCTGAACCTCCTGGATGTTTAATTTTGGAGGATTTACAGACTCTCCACATCCCCACAAACAAGAAACTAGAGGTTTGGACACAATACAGGCTACTTCTTTCTTTCCTTGGTGGCTACTTCTCTTCTTTCAAGAAAATTTTGAGGCAAAAGGAGATTTGTAAAAAATCCTGAAATCAGAAAAAATCCCGAGAAATCACAGGACTGTTTTAAGTAGCAAAAATATCTGCTGAGCAAATTGATTAACAGTCTTACCTGTTACAACTCCGATTCCGTCATCATAGTCTGAGAATTCACTGTCAGTAATTCGTCCACCGGAGGCCGGTGAAGATAACTGCTCATGGCTTCCGTTGTCACTGTTACGATGTGAGTGTTTGATCTGGTGTCTGGCAGGGACAGGAGAGGCAAGAGGAAGAGGGATTTGCTTGTTATGGCTACGGAGCGCGTACCAGTGTGGCTCATCATCTAGGGGAGCATTCTCAAGATTCACCATCACCTGATAATAGATCAAATAAACAAAGTTTATTCCAAAGAGCAAAACCTGATGAATATCAATCCCAAATGTAGAAAATATGCAAAAAGTTCACAAAAATGTCTTTCTCTTGATCAGAAGCTGTAACAGACAGGACAAAAATGCAACTTTACCATGGAAATGATTGCTAGAAAATTAAAATCTGCCTATAACGCCATAAGATTCTGAATGAAGAAACTATATACTCATGAATATTCATATGACATAAAACACAATAAAGGGGGCCACTTTGCATCTGTCACGTTAGCAGTTTTTCCAATGGTTGTTATTTATTTTTTAAGTACCTGAAACCGACCAAAAAGTGTTTCAACATGTGAATGGACATGCAGGCTTATAATAGAACTAATTTGAGTTGATTTATTTTATTTTTTTATTTTTTTATTTATTTTTTTACCCTCAAATTTCCATAAAAATTGGACGGAAAAAGTTACCTCACTTTTTTGTTGATGGAAATTTTAGGGTAATCAAAAAAATAATTGTAATAATCAACTCAAATTATCTTTAGGATAAGCATGCATGTCTATTCAAATGTTGAAATTCTTTTTGGGTGGTTTCAGTTATTTAAAAAAAAATTACAACCATTAGAATAACTGCTAACGTGACGGTAGGAAAGTGGCCCCCTTTATTGTGTTTTATGTCATATCTCACTAGCATGACACTTACACCTGCAAATGTACTATACAAAGTGTTCCCAAATTGTCGCTAACTATTTTAATATGAGTGCCTAGTGCCCAATGTCATAGCACACAGACAAATTATCCTTAATAGCAGATACAGGTTAGTAGCCACAATGTCATGTACCACATATTGCTTAAGGCAGGTTCTAAGCTGATGTTAGCTCAGCAGATCAATTTGCTGTGCAATATTTGTGCCCAGCTGAAATCTATTTTTATGAGAACCAACTTATTCACAATAAGACCTATTTGAGTTTAATTTGGGAAAACAAATCCAAAAACAAACCTTGTTTGAAACTTACCTCCCCCAAAAATTCTTTAGCACCATAGTGTTCAAAGTCCCATACGGTGACCTCCAGTGTGTTACCTTTGAACTCTGACCTCTTGAGAGGTCCATACAGGAAGGTCTGGTTCCATTTGGGATTCAGGGTTTTGTGGAGAGTTTTAGTGCGTCGTTTACTCTCATCACTATGGAAACAACAGAATATAGAAAAGGTAATCAATTGTGAAAATCTTTTCTCTTCCCTCTGTTACAGTATATTAGACATAAAACACAATAAAGGGGGCCACTTTGCATCCTTCACGTTAGCAGTTTTTCCAGTGGTTGTTATTTATTTTTAAGTATCCAAAACCGACCAAAAAGTGTTTCAACATGTGAATGGACATGCAGGCTTATACGAGAACTAATTTGAGTTGATTTATTTTATTTTTAAAAAATTTTTATTAATTTTTTCACCCTCAAATTTCCATACAAATTGGACTGAAAAAGTTACCTCACTTTTCCGTCCATTTGTTGATGGAAATTTTAGGGTAATTAAAAAAATAATAGTAATAATCAACTCAAATTATCTTTAGGCTAAGCATGCATGTCTATTCAAATGTTGAAATTCTGTTTGGGTGGTTTCAGATATTTAAAAAAAATTACAACCATTAGAAAAACTGTTAACGTGACGGTAGGAAAGTGGCCCCCTTTATTGTGTTTTATGTCATTATTATAATCCAAAACAATCACTGCAGGACATAGAAAAACTATGAAGGATGTAGCTGGATGTAGCTTTCAAGTTGTCAAATGCCTGTTCAGCTCCTTCCATATGGAATATGATACACAAACAAGGAGATCCTCAAGTCCCATTTACTTATATATCCCATTCAGCTATAAGCCCTGAGGTACCCAAATGGGACAATTCCTCACCTCCCTCTTACCAACATCCCATTCAGCCCAAAGCCCTTAATGTACCCAAATGGGTATACTTCCTCACCTCCCTCTTACCAATATCCCATTCAGCCCAAAGCCCTTAATGTACCCAAATGGGTATACTTCCTCACCTCCCTCAATATCCCATTCAGCCCCAAGCCCTGAGGTACCCAAATGGGGATAGGTTCTCACCTCCCTCTTACCAATATCCCATTCAGCTATAAACCCTGAGGTACCCAACTGGGGATAATTCCTGACCTCCCACTTACCAATATCCCATTCAGCCCCATGACGCCTGAAGTACCCAAATGGCGATAATTCCTCACCTCCCACTTACCAATATCCCATTCAGCCCCAAAGCCCTGAGGTACCCAAATGGGGATAATTATCTATCTCCCACTTACCAAAATCCCATTCAGCCCCAAGATGCCTGAGATACCCAAATGGGGATAATTCCTCAACTCCCACTTACCAATATCCCATTCAGCCCCACGACGTCTGAGGTACCCAAATGGGGATAATTCCTCAACTCCCACTTACCAATATCCCATTCAGCCCCACGACGTCTGAGGTACCCAAATGGTGATAATTCCTCACCTCCCACTTACCAATATCCCATTCAGCCCCACGACACCCGAGGTACCCAAATGGGGATATTACTCACATCCCATTCATCCCCAGCCCTCTGGGATATGGTACCCACCAGTCACCGCATAATATACAGAATGGGATTAAGACTTTGGAACACACCTCCTATCTGGAAGTAGGTACATCTTAATGTAAGGGTTACGAAGATCCCCAGTTTTCTCTCTTGGTTGTAGTCCTTGTATGCTGAGAATTGTGACTCCAATTTGGTAGTTGCCATTATCATACCACAGCTTCATCTACAAGAAATAAGAATCAAAAACAGGATATTGAAAAGGAGACCTTGTGCACCTGTGTCGGATCAATGACATGGTTGTGACATGGCCATTTTTGTGATCATCTCCTCAAAAGAAAAGCACATCACTTGACTGTATAAGGTACACATTCAGAGCCACAACTTCATCATCGGTTCTGAAAAAGCCAAACTTTTATTAGCTATTTATAAATGTTTTTTGGTTGAAAAGAAACACTGACTAAACTCAGAATTCAATGATCATTTTCTGGTTAAGCCAAAATTTTGCACTAGCCATGTAAGCAGCGAATCCCGAGTTACGCACAAGCAGACATTCTTAATTTTACAAGAAATGATATTTGTAAATGAGCTCCATGTATGGTGTGGTTAAATAGGACTCCAATCCTTACTGGCCATGACAGTGTGTTTGCATATAAATGAGCTCCATGTATGGTGTGGTTAAATAGGACTCCAATCCTTACTGGACATGACAGTGTGTTTGCATATAAATGAGCTCCATGTATGGTGTGGTTAAATAGGACTCCAATCCTTACTGGACATGACAGTGTGTTTGCATATAAATGAGCTCCATGTATGGTGTGGTTAAATAGGACTCCAATCATTACTGGACATGACAGTGTGTTTGCATATAAACGTAGAAGTGTCAATACTTAATGACCATACTTGTTGCTTCTGAGAATCTAAGATTACAGTCTGTGCACACTACAAATATGTTGTCCATCAATGGGTTAAATCAGAAGTCTATTACCTACATGAAGTGTGCCAGCCTGCTGTAATCCATACCATGGCATTGTACTCCAAATGCACACACTACTAACTAGAGGCTAATGTACAACATAGTTAATGTGGCCTTACTTGTATCAGAAGTCTATTACCTACATGAAGTATGCCAGCCTGTTGTAATCCATACCATGGCATTGTACTCCAAATGTGCACACTACTAACTAGAGGCTAATGTACAACATAGTTAATGTGGCCTTACTTGTATCAGAAGTCTATTACCTACATGAAGTGTGCCAGCCTGCTGTAATCCATACCATGGCATTGTACACTACTAACTAGAGGCTAATGTACAACATAGTTAATGTGGCCTTACTTGTATCAGAAGTCTATTACCTACATGAAGTGTGCCAGCCTGCTGTAATCCATACCATGGCATTGTACTCCAAATGTGCACACTACTAACTAGAGGCTAATGTACAACATAGTTAATGTGGCCTTACTTGTATCAGAAGTCTATTACCTACATGAAGTGTGCCAGCCTGCTGTAATCCATACCATGGCATTGTACTCCAAATGCACACACTACTAACTAGAGGCTAATGTACAACATAGTTAATGTGGCCTTACTTGTATCAGAAGTCTATTACCTACATGAAGTGTGCCAGCCTGCTGTAATCCATACCATGGCATTGTACTCCAAATGTGCACACTACTAACTAGAGGCTAATGTACAACATAGTTAATGTGGCCTTACTTGTATCAGAAGTCTATTACCTACATGAAGTGTGCCAGCCTGCTGTAATCCATACCATGGCATTGTACACTACTAACTAGAGGCTAATGTACAACATAGTTAATGTGGCCTTACTTGTATCAGAAGTCTATTACCTACATGAAGTGTGCCAGCCTGCTGTAATCCATACCATGGCATTGTACTCCAAATGCGCACACTACTAACTAGAGGCTAATGTACAACATAGTTAATGTGGCCTTAATTGTATCAGAAGTCTATTACCTACATGAAGTGTGCCAGCCTGCTGTAATCCATACCACGGCATTGTACTCCAAATGCGTACACTACTAACTAGAGGCTAATGTACAACATAGTTAATGTGGCCTTACTTGTATCAGAAGTCTATTACCTACATGAAGTGTGCCAGCCTGCTGTAATCCATACCACGGCATTGTACTCCAAATGCGTACACTACTAACTAGAGGCTAATATACAACATAGTTAATGTGGCCTTACTTGTATCAGAAGTCTATTACCTACCGTATTTTCCTGCGTATAAGACGCGGCTTATCTGACTTTCAAAGGTACGAAAACGTCACTGCGTCTTATCTAACGGTGCGCCTTATCTGGTGTCGCTTGAGATCAAAGTGATGATTACCGCTTGTGTAACTTTCGGTGGACCTCAACCTAACAAAGCGGCCGTGTTTTCCAATGAAGGTCGTTAGCGCAAGATTTTCATGCATTCATTCACCGTAAATAATACTCACGAAAGACCTCACTCGTGTGTGACGTACCAAAGCAGAATTCCCTGTTTCTGAAAATAGCATGCCCAACATCGTACACGATCGCGCCTTTTTATCTACAACGCTTTCTAATGACTAAGTCTCTATGCGATGTGTGCAAGGTTGTCAACTTTTGCCGTGTCTGTTTTTCACCTCGATTATTAATCACAGTGTATTACGCACAACACCGCGGGATCACTTGGGCGCAACCAGACTACTTTCCTAGTACGGCGGCGTGGTGGTGGCGGCATGGTCGTGCTATAGCGCTTCTGGCATGCACTGCACTGCACTACTGAGCGGTCATGGTGCGCCTTATACGGCGGTGCGCCTTGTACGTTGACACTTTAATCACATTCCCCCGATTCTGGGGTAATGCGCCTTATACACCGAGCGTCTTATACGCAGGAAAATACGGTACATGAAGTGTGCCAGCCTGTTGTAATCCATACCATGGCATTGTACTCCAAATGCGCACACTACTAACTAGAGGCTAATGTACAACATAGTTAATGTGGCCTTACTTGTATCAGAAGTCTATTACCTACATGAAGTGTGCCAGCCTGCTGTAATCCATACCATGGCATTGTACTCCAAATGCGTACACTACTAACTAGAGGCTAATGTACAACATAGTTAATGTGGCCTTACTTGTATCAGAAGTCTATTACCTACATGAAGTGTGCCAGCCTGCTGTAATCCATACCATGGCATTGTACTCCAAATGTGCACACTACTAACTAGAGGCTAATGTACAACATAGTTAATGTGGCCTTACTTGTATCAGAAGTCTATTACCTACATGAAGTGTGTCAGCCTGCTGTAATCCATACCATGGCATTGTACTCCAAATGTGCACACTACTAACTAGAGGCTAATGTACAACATAGTTAATGTGGCCTTACTTGTATCAGAAGTCTATTACCTACATGAAGTGTGCCAGCCTGCTGTAATCCATACCATGGCATTGTACTCCAAATGCACACACTACTAACTAGAGGCTAATGTACAACATAGTTAATGTGGCCTTACTTGTATCAGAAGTCTATTACCTACATGAAGTGTGCCAGCCTGTTGTAATCCATACCATGACATTGTACTCCAAATGTGCACACTACTAACTAGAGGCTAATGTACAACATAGTTAATGTGGCCTTACTTGTATCAGAAGTCTATTACCTACATGAAGTGTGCCAGCCTGCTGTAACCCATACCATGGCATTGTACTCCAAATACGCGCACGCACAACGAGCATGGTTACGAGTTTTGCTCCCCCTGCCTGGCCTGTCATAAGGCATCATGGGATAATAATAATAATAATAATGTGTGGACTTATATAGCGCACGTATCCACCAACTAAGTTGTGCTCAAGGCGCATTCTTTTTTACGTGCATTACACAACACACGGGACCTACGGCTTTACGTCCCATCCGAAGGATGAAGCAATTATGGTTAAGTACCTTGCTCAAGGACACAAGTGTCACGACCGGGGCTCGAACCCACACCCTGCTGCTGGCAACACCAGAACTTGAGTTCGGTGCGCTAGACCGCTCGGCCACGACACTCCATTAGACGCTTCCATGCGAAACTAGTTCCTAGAGAACTAGACGCAATCTTAAACAAGACACGGGTGAACCATCAGCTGTGGGGAGAACGCGCAAATGCTAAGGTAGTTCTCTCACACACTGGATTAGTCTCCCAGACTGCACTGCTTCTTTTGGAGACATTGCACGTCAGTCTGTGGAACAATACATCATGAATGGGCCAAAATACATTGTTCTTGGAGTGCTGTGCCATGGACTCGGTTAGCACACGAGTGGCACACTTCATGTAGGTAATAGACTTCTGGTTATATGTGTCATATGACGACACTGGAAGAGACAGAATGCTAATTACCTGTAGCTCCCCATGAACCAGTGGTGATCCATTCCGTCTAGTCATCCCAGGGCTTCCAGGTGATGTAATGGTTACTGACGGTCGTTTATGTCTAACCTGGGGTATCTCTTCTTCTTCTTTGTGTTTAGTTGTGGATTCATAGCCACTAGAGCCTGTACAGGCACAAACACAGACACCTACACATCTTACAAAGTAATAGCCTCGGCAAGTATATTACATACTAGACAAACTCCAGTTTGACATTTCGTCGGGTCAGCGCAGAAAGGACTTATAAGGCCTATAAATTATGTGCAATTCCATTATGTTAAGAAAACTTAATTATTTGGATTTATGTTTTATTTAACAATGGGAGGACTCATAATTTATATTTATCACTCAAGACCCATTATTTTGAACTTAATTAGGTAATTACACTTAATTAATCATACAAGACCTTTTGTCATTAAACAGATAAAATTGTCATCAAGTGCATATAAGTCCTTACTGCTCTGAGCAGACGATTTACAAATCTCAAGACCGTATAATTGCAATCGTATGTCAAAGATGGTCGCAGGATACATCCACTGAAGAATTAAAAGGTCACAAAGGATGCCCTCGTGAGGTCTTCTTTAGTCAGTTAATTCAAATAACATACATTGTATCATTGATTGTGGCAAGAGTAGATGAAACAAACATATTAAATATCAGCTTTACCATGCTATGCTTAATATTACTATACCTCATACATATTCATCGCGCGCCCTAGCTACATACACATGAAAAGATGGCGGCACACGTAAATGTCAATTCGCATTTTCCCGAGCTCATTATTATTGTAATGGAAACTGAATATGTATGAGGTATAGTAAACCAAATATAACATGATTTATTTCGGGTGGACAGTCGATATTAGCTCCCCTTGGTATTGGAAGTTGACAAACTAGTTCCAATACCTCGGGGAGCAAATATCGACTGTCCACCCTCAAACCATGTTATATTTGTATACTGTTCCAGGGATGATATTGTCAGAAAATGAAAAGGTAGGAAAAATGTTTGCCATTATCATTAGGCATATACTAGCCTATAGCGGTTTACCTCTATAGCCATGTACATGTATAGCAAGGAAACTGTTTATCTTGGTATTTACAATAAAATGATACACAAGGAAAGTTTCCATGGTCTGAAGTTAGTCGGAACCCGGTTTCAGGGTAGGATTTTCAAAATCAAAAGGTAGGATTTCCTACAAAAGTAGGAAGCATATCATGCCTGCTCTGTTCATGCTCTCCTATGAGTGACCAGTTGTGATGGATATTGCAGGGCGTCTACAATGTTAAAGAATACAATTGAACTTTACTGGGGGAAATCGTACATCAGAGTCCATAGTGAATGCATTTGTACAAGAGGTCACTAGAGCAGAAGGGAGAAATGTAAGTGGTTTCTCAAAATGCCAAATGCCTTCTACATTCAATCTCATTCAGTTGAAGATTTATAATAATAATAATAATAATAATAATGTGTGGATTTATATAGCGCACGTATCCACCAACTAAGTGGTGCTCAAGGCGCATTATATTATTATCCCTGCTCATGAGGCTCATAAATCATTCCTGAAACCATCTCAGCTCCCTGGGGAGTATACAGCTCAATTGCTGCCATTTCTAGCGCATATAGAGCAAACCAACTCTGCCTTCACAGGTACCCATTTAACCCCTGGGTGGAGAGAAGCAATTATGATTAAGTGTCTTGCTCAAGGACACAAGTGTCACGGCCGTGATTCGAACCCACATTATGTTGCTAACACCAGAACTTGAATCCGTTAAGCTAGACCGCTCGTCAAACATGCAGAAAATGCCCGTACCATCTGGTGAATGTGACACAGCCACCATTCAACACTGGTTTAATCTACTCTTGCCAGTTGTAAATTACTGTATGTAAAATATATAAAAATGAGGATAACAGTAACGTATTGGAACCATGACTTTCCTCAAGTCATTGGAAACACAGTTAATTATAGAGAGGGATTCAATCCTTACTTTGACTTGATCGCTTAGTGATGGAATCTGGGCGATTTGATCGAAACTGCTGAGCGATCTTCTCTCTAGTTGTCTGGTCCATTTCATTCCTGTGATAGGAAAGAAATATAAAGAAATCAAAATACTTTCTTAAAATAACGAAACACATACATGGGTCTTACACTATGAATAACTTTACCCTAAAAATGCCCTGAAAATCCGTTTTACTGTGAAATAAATAGTTCACGGCAATTTAACAATGACACAACACCGTGAAAAAGCCATGAAATACTCTTGGGATTCCTTCGCTGTGAAAACGCCATGAACTTCTCGTGGCAGTTTTGGGGCAGCTCATTAATTCTCGAGAACGCCGTGAATTTGCTGTGAAATCACTGTGAACACTATTGCCAATATCTGAGAGGAAGAGACACCGTGAAATTGCAGTGAAATTACGGTGAACTGTTATTTCAAAGCAAATGGATTTTCAGGGTATTTTCAGCGTGAAATTGTTCATAGTGTTATCACTGATTCTTGCAAGCACTATTGGCTTTATTTACATTCAAGTAATAACAATTACAAGATGAGTTTTCAACTGACAAACAAACTTGGGCGATGAATGGCCAATGAAAATCTGTTTTTTTTTTCCAGTTAATTACAAATCTTCATGCTCAATGTTAAAACCGGCTAGATGTTCAACAACATACCAACATGTAAGATATTTGGGCAAGAGGATGGAATGCAGCAGTAAGTATTTCCAGTTTGTATACAAAAATTACTTTATTTAATCATTCAAGTGACATAACTGCGGCAATTTCACTGTATACATTTGTATGTTTACAGACCATAAAATGGCTCTACAAAATGCCCCAAACTCAGAGGCTATGTTTATTTTCACCGCTATGTACTTGTAGCATAGTATTTAGGGACAAGGGCCAAAGTCATGGTACAGCCAAGCCTTTGAGAAGCCCGGCCAGGCCCAGGCTTTTCACCTGCCTCCTGGCCTATATAATGAGCTCTGCTTGCCTGGGCTAGGCCCTCCAGAAGCCCAGGTTATGTTGATTGGCAGGTACTGTATTGTTACAGGATTAGGACTCACAAAAGACAATTAGGAGGCCAGGTAGCCTAGGCCTGGCTGGGCTTCTCAAAGGCTTGGCTGTACCATGACTTTGGCCCCCTAACATAAACCGGTTTCTGGTCATCGGTCGGCTTCAAAATTGGTGCGGTGACACATTTTTTATTTATTTGGTTTTTTTGGTCATCTTTTTTTTTCAGGGAATAACATGGTGTCCCCACAATTAGTCTTACTTATCCTCTTCACCATGCAAAGCTACAAGTTTTACATAGGGAAAAACATGACACATGTACATGTATGTGGAGAACAAATTTCCCATATACAAAGTATGGTGGCTAAAATAAAAAAATGCTGATGTGTGGGACCGAGGGGATGTGCGTGGAGACCAGACACCGCAGACTTTTTTATGACCTAAAGGATGAATGCTAGTCTTTCTTACCCAATTGGTCTGGCAACAAATAGCTCAACTTGTGGTTCACTCTTTGACTCAAAGATGACAGTATAAACCTCATTGACGTCTTTCCCCTGTAAGTTATGCCCATTCCATGATAAAACCTCATCACCTGAAACATACAAAGGCAAGAAATAAAGTGAGTTTCGTTTTCATTTTTTTAAACAGAAATGACAAGACTTTCTGCTGATGACAGCTACATAAATGATTAGTAAATGAAGTATTTTAATCAGCAGTTACTATGGCAACTAAGGAACTTGTGATATTCATCATTACCTGCACGAAACAAATGCAACAAATATAAAACAAGAACAATTAAGAAAGCTAATGTGAGTTTGCCTAGGGAACTAGGAAAGCAATGACGTAATGATGGTTTGTAAAAGTACAGAACCATTTTGAACCATTTCGTACATGTAATTATAGAACAATGATGAAACAATAACAGAGTTTGACTCATAGAACCTCTAGCTAAATTGAAATTATATACAGTATTTTGCCCTTACTCCGACGTATGTATGGAGCACTGTATACTCAGTGCTTTCCAAGTGTCTGTGAAAAAACTCCACAGGCGACTTGGGTGGCTTTCGTTCCCACAATTACCTCCTGCTTACTAGTGCAGACATCTTAACCTCTCAACCATCGAACTTGCCTGATGGCGATTGGCCGGCTAAAATCCTATATAGCAGCGGGTACCGCAATATGTATAGATTGATGATATTCTTGAGTCGGGTGATAAACAATTGATTTGCTTTTTGCCCTTCCACCGACGTAATGTATCAAGCACTTGTATACTCAGTGGTTTTCGAGTATCTTTGAAAAAAAAAAACACAGGCGACTTGGGCGGGATTAGAACCCACGACCTCCTGCTTATACCAGTGCAGACGTCTTAACCTCTTGACCACCGAGCTTGCCTGATGACGATTGGTCGGCTAAAATTCTATATACCATAATCTCTTCTTCCAGCTCAAAACTCATCGCACCTCTATCCATTCATGTGTAATCCCTATTTTGTCTGATCCCAGGACCAGTACCTGACTCTGCTTGTTGTACAATTTTCTATTGTGTTTATTTCACACCTGACTAATTTCCACTCCCTCTTGTATTCATGAATGTATTCTGTCTCACTTTGCCTTTGAGAAAGAACCTGCTAGGTTCAAAATGTAAAACCAATAACCATTATTTTGCATTTATACTACAGGTCCTTTAGGTTGGTAAGCATTTTGCTAACAGCTAATTCTCTATTCATTTTAATTATAATTAGTATAGTGATATATCCACTAATTATTGACCTAAAAGAGTAATCGGTTTTATTTTATAGTTTGCAATGTCAGTGATTTCTAACACCCTAGTGGAATGGCTTAATTATATCCATCACTATCCAATAATATCACGCCACAACACTACCACTCACATAATCCCCTTTGACATTTATAACACATAGTTGATGTATATGCCCACACATTAATGAACAAATTCATTATGAGCCGGACACGTCGGTCGATCATGTCTAGCTCATCCAACCTAAAGACGAGCACAAATGTACAAGGTGGGGGAGTTTTATGAATAGGTTTTCAGTGGTGAATGTCCTTTTTTTGCTCTTGGGATCATAGCTAGATTGAAATAAGTGGGAGGTGTTGGGTTCAAGTTGAGTTCAACTTTACCTTATGGGCAATCCCATGGTTACTCACGTTACATTTTTGAGGTACTGGGCCCACTCTTAATGCCATAACTTCCTTACTTATATATTTGACTTGTCAGTTTTTTTCACAGTAGTTACATTATACCCGGATCATACTCGGCACAAAAAAAAAAATTCATTTTCTCTATGTAAGAGAAAAATGCTGGTTACTCACGTTACATTTTTCGAACATGCATAAAATGTCACATTTTCTCTTATACAGCATACTTAATAATAATAATGTGGACTTATATAGCACACCTATCCACCAAACTGGTGCTCAAGGCGCATTATATTATTACCCCTGCTCATCAGGCTCATAAATCATTCCTCAAACCATCTCAGCTCCCTGGGGAGTATACAGCTCAATTGCTGCCATTTTGGCACATACAGTGTATAGGGCTAATCAAACACAACAACCAACTCTGCCCTCACAGGTACCCATTTACCCCTGGGTGGAGAGAAGAAATTATGGTAAAGTGTCTTGCTCAAGGACACAAGCACCATGGTCGCGGTGGGGATTCGAACCCACATTCAGCTATCAGGACTCAGCTATCAGAACACAAATCCGATGCACTAAACCACTCGACCATGGCAGTCCATACATGTACATGTATAACAAATTTCTTAAATTATTATTTTGTGCTGAGTAAGGTCTGGGTATAATGCAACTACTGTGTAAAGACTAACGAGTGAAATATAATGGCATTAAGAGTGGGCACAAAACCTCAAAAACGTAACATAACCATGAAAATGCCCCATGATTAAGGTTCTCAGTGGCGGATTCAAGGGGTTGAACCATCAAACTAACAAAGAAAGGACTAAAACCTCCTTAGATGGGCAGTATCGTCATGATCAGAGCAGACTTTCAACAGGGCATTGCATCGGTGTCCTAGTTTAAGATGAACACAGTGACTGAAAATTACTGGCTCATTTATGCAGCAGCAACGGTGACATGACCTTATCATGTGGGGTATTATTTTCAGCGCTCCTAGCAGGGCCACCCAAGCCAGACAGATATGGAGTGCCATGGTCGAGTGGTTTAGTGCATCGGATTTGTGTTCTGATGGCCGAGTCGTCAGAATGTGGGTTCGAATCCCAACCGCGACCATGGTGCTTGTGTCCTTGAGCAAGACACTTTACCATAATTGCTTCTCTCCACCCAGGGGTAATTGGGTACCTGTGAGGCATAGCTGCCAACATTTCAAAATTCCAATTCGTAATCAACCCGCGCGGTCATTTTCAACTATGCGTACATTACTAAAAATAACAGTGCATGTACCGTCAGTGCATGTATGTATACAAAATACATGCTGTTTGTCTTTTCTTGACGTTGTGATGAACTCAAATTCCTTTCCGTATTTTTCACTGTAAAACTGTCCCTTTTTGGTTGCCTTGGAAGTCATGACGATATCGCTCACAAAAACTTAAGTTTGAAAAAAACGTTTCGTGAAAACTACGAACTTCGAAATTCACATGGCAATGTTTTGAGCGCCATTTTGAATAGCGATCACACGCTGGTTCCCAGTCGTTTTTACATATAATCACGAATTGCTGGTGCCTGCAATAATATCGATACTACACTAACCGGCGATTGTACGACAAACACGCTGGTTCCAAGTCGTTTTCACCCATGTAATCTACGAACTGACTGGTGCCCTGCAATAACATCGATACTACTAACCGATTTTGTGTGTTTCGGTTTTGTTTGCAATGAAATCAACGTAAGTACATGAGAAAAAAGAATCGATCTGAATCCGAATTCCGTGAATTTGGTTGTCAAAGCAAACTTTGGGGCAGAAAATTTGAAAATCGTAACTTTCAAGAGTAAATTCGTATTTTCGTATTTTTTTCATTAATTCGTAATAATTACTATTTTTTCGTAATAGTTGGCAGTTATGGTGAGGGCAGAGTTGGTTGTTGTGTTTGATTAGCCCTATATGCGCTGTAATGGCAGCAATTGAGCTGTATACTCCCCAGGGAGCTGAGATGGTTTCAGGAATGATTTATGAGCCTGATGAGCAGGGGTAATAATATAATGCACCTGGAGCACCAGTTTGGTGGATAGGTGCGCTATATAAGTCCACATTATTATTATTATTATTATTATTATTATTATCAAAGGGTAGAGACCAGAGGAAATGTAGCCCAATGCTGAGAGTACGCGTCAAGGCAGAGACCAACAAATTGAACTACAAGCAACTCCTGCAACCTGGCATAAACGGGATAGACTGGACTAGTCTAGGAGAGGGCCACTCTGAAATCAAACCAAATCCTGGGATCATGTAATCCCCTGATCCTCCAGGGGGATTGGACATGGGTCTAACACCCACACTCCATAAAAAAAAATTTGTTACAGAAACTGCAAATTTTTATTAAAAATTTTTTTTTTTTTAGATGCGGCCTTATGTCCCTCCAGGGATGAAGAGGATTGATTGATTGATTTTTTTCAATCACTGAGTTAACCTAAACCTAGCACTCCAATTCCATGCCCTGTTGATTGTGACGATAGTGTCCCTTTAACACTTATTGAAGGGTCAAATAACAAGCAATATGACCCAGATATAAAATAACAACGTATGAAGCTAATCACGTACCTGCTCGTAAATGGCCGACAGTATCTGCAATACTCCCACGTTTCACTCTGGAGATAAATGCCCCCAGTTTACCAGCTTCTTTCAACTTCCCACCTCTGACCTTTAACCCCAAGATGGCACTGGAGTCCTGTGGCATGGCGTTATCTCCCTGACTCTTCTTCAGTATCATGTGACCTATTAGTCTGTTGTTATCCAGGTCAGGTGTCCATGTGACTGGGTGCTGAATATTCATGAAGGAATATTTAATGAGGTCAAGGGTTAGTTATTCTATTAAAAATGAAGTTATAATTTCCAAGTGTGGAATAATCAGTGATATTTCTATGCTACTCAAAACAATTTAGGGAACACCGGAATAATCTCAGTTAAAGCAAGATCATTTATTTCAGATAAATGTTTCACAGAATTTATGAGAAACAAATGCACAATGAAACAGATGATAAAGGATGCATGTAGTGATTACACATTTCATGACATGACTACTGAAAGAGAGAGAGGGTTGCAAATGAAAATCCCAGTTCATGGAACATTTCAAACCTATTTGATGTTAAAAATCCGGTGTTCCCTAAATTGTTTTGAGTAGTATATTTTAATATATAAAAACCGTCCATCATGTTCACTGTTTTCAAAATAGTAGAGAGAGTACTGTTAGAGGACAGGGGATGTTAATGTACATCTTTGAAGATGCAGTTAGAATGCAGAGACTAATATAGGAATTTCATTTGAAAAGTAATAATTTGAGGGGAGGAAGAAGGTCTTGAAAAGGCTTGCTCTTTGTACTACCTTAAAAATAATGAAATATTTGGACGACTCCTACATGTACATGTAATATAGGGCTATTGAAAGAATAGTCATAAAAATAAACCCAGAAAGGACTTAACACTTAAAAAAGGGTCATTTTAGAAACATATCAAATTGACAAATATTTGAACTAATTTTGAGCTCAAAATCAATGGTTAATCACATCATAATCTGGTTAATCACATGAAACATGAAATCTCCCACCTTCCAGTAACATTAGGCAAGGTTTTTTGTGGATAAAAACTATGCCGTTATAATGAACCACTCAACTAATTTTGGGAACCTACAATCAAAATAAATGACATATTTTGAAAGGACAAGTAAATTAATGTGGTTCATATCAATGAATATAAAAAAAGTTATTTCATGACAGTCTTTCTGATTTAAAAATAACACATAATGATATTGGTTTTATGCGTTGATCCAAAACTAATTGTGTTTATTAAATATGGCGGCCCATCACTGAACTACAGCAAAAACTTCCGAGCCATTTTCTGTCAGGCGGCTTCAGAAACATCTGTTTCTAGAATGACTCTTATCAGCAAAAACAAATGTTTACACTATACGCTATGTACATCAGTACACCATAGATAAAGACAGATTGATGAAAGCTGTTTATATTTAAAGGTAGTGTATAGAGCATTGTGCAACTGTAATATGAAACTTATTTGCTCTTAAGCTGACAATGATATCAATCTTCCCTTTTAACCAGTTCGCGTCGGGAATAAAAAAGTTTTTCTGGGCCCGTGTGCGGGTTTCTTTTTCCCACACACACGTTAATGGAAGCTTCCACAACGCGTGGCCACGTCTTCCGAGCATGTCACCGTACACACGTGGCTCAACCGAGCATGCATACAAATATATCGGAGTTTCCTATGACGTGTTTAGACGCTCTCCGATCCGTGGTGCAAAAAAAAATTGAGTGTATACACGGCCTCCGATGCGAACTGGTTAATATTTTTGTCTAAGGTGCTGTCACTTTCAGAAAAGAGAAATAACACCCAAGTTAAATTTAGGAAAGAGTACTCCTTGCTAAACTTTCACAGGCTGGTTGTATAATACTCGTAAAAGCTATTTTTCTAACATTACCAACTGTTGTATGAATTAAAGGGACAATATCATCCCAATCAACAGGGCATGGAATTAGATTAACTCAGTCACTGAAAATAATACCCACATGATAAGGTCATATTACCGTTGCTGCTGCATAAATGATCCCGTAATTTTCAGAAACCGTGGTAATCTTAAACTAGGACACCGATTCCATGCCCTGTTGAAAGTCTGCTCTGATTGTGATGATACTGTTGTTTTAACCAGTTCGCGTCGGAGGCCGTGTATACACACAATTATTTTTTGCACCACGGATCGGAGAGCGTCTAAACACGCCATAGGAAACTCCGATATATTTGTATGCATGCTCGGTTGAGCCACGCGTGTACGGTGACATGCTCGGAAGACGTGGCCACGAGCTGTGGAAGCTTCCATTAACGTGTGTGTGGGAAAAAGAAACCCGCACAGGGGCCCAAAAAACTTTTTTATTCCCCACGTGAACTAGTTAACAGGTGTCTACAATGTCCAGGTTTATACAAATAGGTTGAGAGATGGAATACACAGATGGGAGATCCAAAGGGGACAGGGTACATGTACACAAGTAACTTGCCCACTTTTTTTATCATCATTTTTTAAATATTTTTTTTCCCCCCTATGCTATCATTGTATATTGTTTGTAATTCATGTTTTTCTTTGTTTCCGCACCTTGAGCGCCCAGCAGGGTGGATATGTGCGCGCTAAAAATCTATTATTATTATTATTATTATAGAGTAGATTTACCACTTGTATCCCTCATTTTTGGCATAGTGCACCCCTTGCATGATCCAAGTCCCCCCCCCCTACCATCCTGGATACACCCATATACATTGGAACCCATGGGTACAATCAAGTTATAACCAATCTCTCTCTGATGGTCCATACAAACTTAAAGGGGCAATATTGTCACGATCAGAGCAGACTTTCAACAGGGCATGGAATCGGTGTCCTAGTTTAAGATGAACACACTGACTGAAAATTACTGGCTCATTTATGCAGCAGCAACGGTAATATGACCTTATCATGTGGGGTATTATTTTCAGTCACTGAGTTTATCTAAAACTAGCACTCTGATTCCATGCCCTGTTGATCATGACGATATTCCCCCTTTAAAGTAGCTAACTATAACCTGAACACTACAGACAACTGTAATATGGAAAATTCACAGGTAACACCAAAATAGTAAAACAAATTAATAATTTATATTAAAGGAAAATTTGATCAGAGGTTTTAACAAGGAAACAGCGAAAAAAAATTACAAAAGTTATTAACTTAGTGTACACTGTGACGCATTACTTTTTCCATGGTGTTTTGATGTAAATATGTATATAATTAAAATAGCCTTGAATGAGGTTGTCAATTTGTTCACCATAGTTTATCAGGCCTGGACCTTAAGGATTGAGAGAGCATGGCCACTAAGCTTGGGCGGTAACACGATAATATCGAATATCGCGATACCTTTTTTTTTTTTATTCGATTACGATATCGAGAACCTTTTTAAGTTATCGAGATATCGGCAAATCGTGATTAACAAGAATATATCGAGATTAAATAAAATCGCCATTGTGAATAAAGTTGGAAATTCCATGGAAACAAAATTAGGATGGTCTTTTCAGCTTTTGGAAGTGAGAAACAAAAAGTGGACTACTTCAGAAGTACATACACATTATGCAAACGAATTTATGATTTATTGTGACGCTTTTTGAGGGGTACATACATGTACCCGTGGTTATCGGCTCTAAAGCAATCATGCATGAATGAAAAAAAATAATCGCGATACTATCGAAAATCGCGATATACATGTATGTTTGCCGATATATTGTGGATGAAAATAATCGATATCTTTGATGGCCACTTTGGCCTTGGTGTTGGCATTACGGCCAACTTGGAGGGCCACCATGGCAATGGCCGCGTTGACCTTGGTTAAGATCGAGGCCTAGTTTATGGTTTGGTAGGGCAGCAACTGGTTATAAGACCTGACTAGAATGGCCTTACACTGTATAATGTGTCCAGACCATGTCCCCAATAAGGAGAACGAGTCTGTTTGAACACCACAGTCTGTATGTGGTTGTCATACTGGGTCCTGATGCAATAGGCCATCTATCACTGTATGAGCTTAGCAGAATCAGTGATTTCACTAACAAGACAGCCTCAGTCAAGGCTAATTAATACACAACAAAATGTCAGACAAAAAAAGCAATGAAAATGAATGAGATAAAACTATAAATGAAAGGTAAAAATTGTGGGGGGAAATAGATATGGGAGAAAAAGAAAAAAAAATTGCATTTGACCACACTACAGCAGCAGGACAGACGCATGCATGGCAACTCTCTCCATAGCAACAATGTATTTCAGCCAATGGCAACTAAGAACTGACTTCTAGTTTGTACCCAGCATGCAGTGCATTGAGGTCAAAGGTCAGTGTTGGTGTCTCCTCGATCTTATATGTACCTTAACTACATAAATATAAATACTATTTTTTAACAGATAAAATTAAATTTACCAAACTATTTCCGATTTTTTAAGTTTATATTTGTCATGCACCTTAAACAAGATGAAAATTTACTCATACAAATCAATTTTTTAATTGAAAATGTATTTTTTTTAAATGATTTAAAACATTTCAAAAGGAACATTCAAAATGGATGACATTTTATCAGGAATATCCCGTACTCTGAAATGTATGTTTAATATTTTAAAAATAAAATTGCATGAAATCAGCTTGTTTACATGACAGAACACACTGATTTCAAATATCCCTGTAAAAATAAATATCAACATTTATGAATGACCCAAGATGAATATATTGTTGACATTAATCATAACTTTACACTATTGTATATATTCACGTCAATTTAATCTAGCTGATATTTGTTTTTGTTAAACAATATTAACATATTTTTCAGCCACAAAAATTTAGATTATTTGGCCAAGAATTTTAAGTGATAGAGTCCTTTATCAAGGTTACAACTTTCCATGTATTATACTATATTATGTTTTGAAAAGTCCATGCTAGTTATTTTAATAAAGATTTGATAAACATTTGTTTTTAAAACAGCAAGTTTTGACATTAATTTAAGGTGTCCAACTCATTTGTATTGTGTATCATAATTCTTTTGCAATTTATGTTTTTATCTCTAAAATATCACCAACTCGGGCAAAATTGTTAAGGATATTTGATATCATCACCATTTTTCCTTTAAATATGATTTCAGGTTGATATGAAATATGTAATCATTTTACTATTTTAAAATTTTCTTCGAGAAAATTTCACCAATTGTGTAAAGAGATATTTTGAGATACATAAACCATTTATTTGGGTTTCCCTGTTACAATTACAGGAGTGTCCAATTAGAATCTCCAAACATACTATTAGTTCTAGATGAATCTGCTTTTAGCAAGTTTAGATGAATAATGTGTTTGTTTAACCTGTGCTTGGACAAACAGATGATAATGGTGACAGTTATAATTAAACGATGACTAAGAATTATCTTATGGTGCCTTAGTCCATTAATATTTCAAACATTTTTTCTCATCCCATTATGGTGAATATTTCCTATACAGATAACCTTGGAGTTTATGTACAACTTGTGATGAACTTAATTGGAAATAAATGAAATGCTATTATCAGTCGTCTATTCTACGGACGCTGCATTATAATAGCTGTTGTGTTTCGAATTGACGTCACTCATATTTATAATGCTAAGAAATAAAAATATGTCATTGGTTTGTGTAGTGTGTGTCACTAAGAGCTTGAGTTTGCATATGTAAGTGTAACAATTTTGGGTTTAGTATGCTGAACTGATTTTTTTAAAGTGAACTACAATCAAAGATAGTTTTCTACATTTCTAGTAATATCCAAAAACCTAAATTAACCTTCCAAAATCCTCCAAAATCCTCTTTGCTAAAGCGAAGGATTTTGAAGGATTGAGGTTACATGCTACATGCTCTTTGCTAAAGTGAAGGATTTTGGAGGATTGAGGTTATTAGGCATACTTGCCTTTCCATGGTACATGTACATCCATGTTTGTTGTAGTGATTGCAAGGTCAGTGCTTGGGTCAGTGGACACTGTTTATTGCTCCATGCATGCAGGGAGGGTCCCTGGCCATGTACATGTATCACAGATTAGAAACACATGTGTGCATACATGTCATGTGCTTGCTTTACTACTGAAGGATTTTGGAGGATTCAGGTTATGTGTAAGCAAATGAGCCTAGGGAGTTAGGAAGGATTCAGGTTATGTGTAAGCAAGTGGGCCTAGGGAGTTAGGAAGGATTCAGGTTATGTGTAAGCAAATGGGCCTAGGGAGTTAGGAAGGATTCAGGTTATGTGTAAGCAAATGGGCCTAGGGAGTTAGGGAGGATTCAGGTTATGTGTAAGCAAATGGGCCTAGGGAGTTAGGGTTAATGGAAATAATACACTAAATTAATTGTTGCAATTGGGCAAATTATCCGTTGATTTTTTTTCTCTGAATTTGCATTGACAATGAAATAAATATAAAATTAACATATGAAATTAACAAAGAAACAAATGAAACTAGAACAAATCACTCAACCAAAATATGATACACTGAAATAATGTGATTAAGCTGAAATTGGGTAAATTGGATTGTAAAGGTAAATTGCTTAGCAGAAGGGAAACAAATCAAAGCTTGCTTTAACACTTATCAACATACAATGACACTGTCCTTTAAATTTGATACTGCTTGTGTAAATTAGCTAGAGGTGCACAATTGAAAAATAATCCCTTAAGTTGCTATCATAGTGAAAAGTAATAAGACTGCACCTTTAACTTGTCTGGTGTTGTGTAATCTACAAGGGTGCTCCTTTAAAGCTGAAGCCTATTACTTTAGTCTCTGATGCATTTGGTTGAACATAAGGCGCAGTGTCATGCTTAAAAGATTGTGTTTAATTAGCAACGGCATAAGGGTGTAAGGCCAGAATGGAGTATACACACACGTGAGCTATACATGGGCTGTTTAATTGGATCGTCACAAGATAATAGTAAAAACAGTTTTTGTATGGGCAATGGGGCAGTAGTGGAATTTTAATCGTATTTCAATATGTTTAGTCATGTGAATTGTGTCCATGGCAACAGCTGTAGAAACAAAGTTTAAATTTGTAATTTTCATTATCACTTCAATTTGTATTGATTTATATTAAAATATGACACTTGAAAATTTGTTTATTGTTAAGCGTTAATTTTTTTTTTTATCCTTAACAATATTTACATAACAACTTCTCCACCTAAATCTGTTCAAATGTTGCAACGGTTGATATTTTAGCTAAAATCAATTATTTGTAAAATTTTCAATGATCAATATACATTTGTGTATTAGCTGAAAGTATAACTTGCTAAAATCCATGATGATAATAATAATAATAATGTGTGGACTTATATAGCGCACGTATCCACCAACTGAGTGGTGCTCAAGGCGCATTATATTATTACCCCTGCTCATAAGGCTCATAAATCATTCCTGAAACCATCTCAGCTCCCTGGGGAGTATACAGCTCAATTGCTGCCATTACAGCGCATATAGGGCTAATCAACCAACTCTGCCCTCACAGGTACCCATTTAACCCCTGGGTGGAGAGAAGCAATTATGGTTAAGTGTCTTGCTCAAGGACACAAGTGTCACGGCCGGGATTCGAACCCACATTCTGCTGCTAACACCAGAACTTGAGTCCGGTAAGCTAGACCGCTAGACCGCTCGGCCACGACACTCCATGATGATTATTCACAATATAGCCATCAGAAATTGCCTTTTCCATTTGAAGAAGGAAAAAAAAAAAAACACTCTTCAATGTCAACGGTGATATTTCATCCTGGTTTTTATTCAGTGATATCTATTCTAATAGAGACCATTGTTTTATTTCTTGACTCACATAAAATATGCATTCATATGGTGACGTTTGAGTAAAGGTTATAAGATTTTAACTGATAGAAAAATGACATGTGACCTTCTAAATTATACATTTCGGGTATATTTTTAGAATTATTTATAGAAGAGTTGATGAATGTTGTAATTTTAGACTTTTTTGCTGTGTAAAACAATAACAGAAGTCATGAGAATACGTGACAAGCTAGCATGACTCTTTAAAAGATAATCCAACGCTTCACTACACACTACATCCTGTATGTCTGCTGTAAACTCTACTTGAAAAGATGTCCTTGTCTCATGAATACATCTTACGTATACCGTATGGCATTGCATTCGTGATATTATGCAAAATGGCTGGATATCCGTTAAATATACTAACAGTGTTTGATTAGATGTCTCATACACTCTAAGAAAATCAGACTGTCTGTACTGTTTGCCAAAATCATTTTAGGGACTCAATTTATATTAAAATGGAGATTAAGAATGAATTTAACTTGGGTTTCCGGATGAGATGAAATGTGTTCCCTAAATTATGCCGGGCATTTTGGTTGCTGGGGGATACCTATAGGTGAAGTCCTCACACATGGAAGGTCTTTGGAAGTTACATATATGTAACAATAATACAAGTACAATTTAGCCAGTAAAATCTTAATCGTTAATTATATGTCAATAAATGTTGGCAACATTAACCCTAACCTTCCCAAATCCTCCAAAATCCTCTTTGCTAAAGTGAAGGATTTGAGGATTGAGATTATTAGGCATACTTGCCTTTCCATGGTACATGTACATCCATGTTTGTTGTAGTGATTGCAAGGTCAGTGCTTGGATCAGTGGACACTGTTTATTGCTCCATGCATGCAGGGAAGGTCCCTGGCCATATACATGTATCATAGATTAGAAACACGTGTGTATACATGTCATGTGATTGCTTTACTACTGAAGGATTTTGGAGGATTCAGGTTATGTGTCAGCAAATGGGCCTAGGGAGTTAAGAAGGATTCAGGTTATGTGTAAGCAAATGGGCCAGGGAGTTAAGAAGGATTCAGGTTATGTGTAAGCAAGTGGGCCAAGGGAGTTAGGGTTAAGTCATGTAAATACATAAATTTTCTATTTTAAATTCTATTTATCATAATTTTTGGAATATAATATGTATGTTTGCTTTTTTTAATCATGTTAATGTAAAACTGTTGATGGTATTAATTTTATATTTTATTGAAATATTTTTAAGTGATTAAAATAATTTCCAGTTCAAATTTATATGTTTCCATAATTCCACATGATAATTGTCTTTGTGAACGACACAATGTAATAAGCTTAAACTTTCACAGGTTGGTTGTTTAATGTATCAAAGAGAGTAAGCATACTCACGGAATCAGTTTTGCCAACATTACCAATGTTGTACCTTCCCTTCAATGTATATCTTGATTCAAAGAGAGTAAGCATACTCATAGAAGCAGTTTTGCCAACATTACCAATGTTGTACCTTCCCTTCAATGTATATCTTGATTCAAAGAGAGTAAGCATACTCGTAGAAGCAGTTTGGCCAACATTACCAATGTTGTACCTTCCCTTCAATGTATATCTTGATTCAAAGAGAGTAAGCATACTCACGGAATCAGTTTTGCCAACATTACCAATGTTGTACCTTCCCTTCAATGTATATCTTGATTCAAAGAGAGTAAGCATACTCATAGAAGCAGTTTTGCCAACATTACCAATGTTGTACCTTCCCTTCAATGTATATCTTGATTTAAAGAGAGTAAGCATACTCGTAGAAGCAGTTTTGCCAACATGACCAATGTTGTACCTTCCCTTCAATGTATATCTTGATTCAAAGAGAGTAAGCATACTCGTAGAAGCAGTTTTGCCAACATTACCAATGCTGTACCTTCCCTTCAATGTATATCTTGATTCAAAGAGAGTTAGCATACTCATAGAAGCAGTTTGGCCAACATTACCAATGCTGTACCTTCCCTTCAATGTATATCTTGATTCAAAGAGAGTAAGCATACTCATAGAAGCAGTTTTGCCAACATGACCAATGTTGTACCCTCCCTTCAATGTATATCTTGATTCAAAGAGAGTAAGCATACTCACGGAATCAGTTTTGCCAACATTACCAATGTTGTACCCTCCCTTCAATGTATATCTTGATTCAAAGAGAGTAAGCATACTCACGGAATCAGTTTTGCCAACATTACCAATGTTGTACCCTCCCTTCAATGTATATCTTGATTCAAAGAGAGTAAGCATACTCATAGAAGCAGTTTTGCCAACATGACCAATGTTGTACCTTCCCTTTAATGTATATCTTGATTCAAAGAGAGTAAGCATACTCGTAGAAGCAGTTTTGCCAACATTACCAATGCTGTACCTTCCCTTCAATGTATATCTTGATTCAAAGAGAGTAAGCATACTCATAGAAGCAGTTTTGCCAACATGACCAATGTTGTACCTTCCCTTCAATGTATATCTTGATTCAAAGAGAGTAAGCATACTCATAGAAGCAGTTTGCCAACATGACCAATGTTGTACCTTCCCTTCAATGTATATCTTGATTCAAAGAGAGTAAGCACACTCATAGAAGCAGTTTTGCCAACATTACCAATGTTGTACCTTCCCTTCAATGTATATCTTGATTCAAAGAGAGTAAGCATACTCGTAGAAGCAGTTTTGCCAACATTACCAATGTTGTACCTTCCCTTCAATGTATATCTTGATTCAAAGAGAGTAAGCATACTCATAGAAGCAGTTTGGCCAACATTACCAATGTTGTACCTTCCCTTCAATGTATATCTTGATTCAAAGAGAGTAAGCATACTCGTAGAAGCAGTTTTGCCAACATTACCAATGTTGTACCTTCCCTTTAGAAGCCGTTTTGCATAAGAAATGTTGTACCTTCATTTTAATATTAAAGTTTCAAATAACGTTGAAATTTAAAAAAAGATGCAGCTTACATTTTACACAAATTGGTATCTTGCATACTGGTTTGTATGTTTTGTAGCAAAATATTTTCGGAGTTTAAATTTCCTAAACAACATTGGTCAAAATGACATTACTTGCATGACACAGTTCGAATTAAAAAAACATGTATAAATAGAACCCGACCTTTACAAATGTCAATTCAATAAGCTCGGTAGCGCTCATGTTTCCGAGAAAATTGTAAAAATTAATTATACAATGTTTGACCAATTGAAGTGAACTGAGAATAACATATCAGAGAGAAAGAGATTAACATCCCCCTCCCCTCCCCCTCATAAATTGAAAGTACAAAGCAGTTGATGTGATGATCCAAAAATCAAATTATTTTGCATAAAAAAAGCACAGGTATATGGCACAGTAAATGTCCCAGAGTTAGCTCAATGGAAAAGCTAGTGGCATGATTGAATGGGAGACCATTCCCTGAATTGTTGATGATTGCGTGGCTAGTCTAGGCGCATGGTAGGGCCCTATAATCAGGGTCTGCGTCTTTCGGATGGGACGTAAAGCTGTACGTCCCCTGTGTTGCGCAATGCATGTATAAGAACCCAGGATACTTATTGTGAAAGAGAAGGTACTTGCCCCGGTGTTTCTGGAATGGCAGCAAAATGCGCCGTAAGAGCTTTGTAATGCTATGGTCCCACAGAGATTTCGACTCTCTAGATCGTGTTTCGTCAAGATTTTAGATTTTTTACAAAAATTTTTCGAGAAAAGTCGAAATAGTTTAAAGAGTCTAAAAAAATCGAAACTGTCGATATTTGTTGAGAAAAAAAATCATTAATCGAAAATTATTAAACCTGACCAATATTTTTCGATAAAGTTTCGATCAAATTTATCGAAATTTTGTCGACATTTTATCGAAACTGTCGACAATGAAATCGAAATAGTCTTAACAGTCTAAAAGTTTGAAAACCAGTCGAAATAAATCTAAACTCTCTAAATAGTCTAAACAATCGTTACAGTCGAAATAAATCGGAACATTTGTCCAAATTTTTTAAAACAATCGAAAATTAATCGAAAAAAAATCGAACTCAATCTAAACAGTCTAAACAGTCGAATTTTGTCGAAATGCCAGTCGAAATGATCTAAACAGTCGAAAGTCGTCGAAATAAAATCGAAAATGATTCGAAATTGTCGAGAAAATACAAAAATAAAAATTTTATCACGGAAAACAGATATTTTGTCGATATTTATACGAGATTTTGACGAAATTATTAAAAATAACAACAAAAAAAAGAATCGATATATATTTCGACAGAAAGATCGAAATATTCCTGTGGGACCATAGCATAACCTTTGGGGGAAAAGTGCTATATAAATGACAGTATCTACCTAAGTTTTTAAATAAAGTGACTATATTAACCATAGTATTAACAGGCATGCAACTGCAGTTTGGCGCAAGAGAGAAAAGTGCCAGCCACACGCAGCCAGACTTTGTAGTATGTTTTTCAGTTTTCAATGGCACAGCTGAGTAACCAAAAAAGAGGGAATCAGCTGATCAGCTGAAAAGTTGCATGCCTGTATAAACTAAAAGTTAACTCGGTGTGGCATATGGTACACTGGCTCACCATTCTGAGAAATTAATGTCTCAAAGTTTTCATTTGAGAGAGAATAGAAAACAGAGTATTGCATTTTTAGATTTGTATTAGTTATTGCTACAGTTTAGTTGTAAGTAATTGTAAAATATTTCCATATCTGTGAATGCATCTGTAGTGAAATTCCAGGGACATGCCAGCACCAGGTGTTTCGTTAGAATCAAGAGATATGTACAGAAACCAACCAATGTCTGTAAATGCATCCGTACTTGATGAGAATCAAGAGATATGTACAGAAACCAACCAATGTCTGTAAATGCATCCATACTTGATGAGAATCAAGAGATATGTACAGAAACCAACCGATGTCTGTAAATGCATCCATACTTGATAAGAATCAAGAGATATGTACAGAAACCAACCGATGTCTGTAAATGCATCCATACTTGATAAGAATCAAGAGATATGTACAGAAACCAACCGATGTCTGTAAATGCATCCATACTTTATAAGAATCAAGAGATATGTACAGAAACCAACCGATGTCTGTAAATGCATCCATACTTTATAAGAATCAAGAGATATGTACAAAACCAACCAATGTCTGTAATGCATCCATACTTTATAAGAATCAAGAGATATGTACAAAACCAACCAATGTCTGTAATGCATCCATACTTTATGAGAATCAAGAGATATGTACAGAAACCAACCAATGTCTGTAAATGCATCCATACTTTATGAGAATCAAGAGATATGTACAGAAACCAACCAATGTCTGTAAATGCATCCATACTTTATGAGAATCAAGAGATATGTACAGAAACCAACCAATGTCTGTAAATGCATCCATACTTTATGAGAATCAAGAGAGGTGTACAGAAACCAACCAATGTCTGTAAATGCATCCATACTTTATGAGAATCAAGAGATATGTACAGAAACCAACCAATGTCTGTGAATGCATCCATACTTTATAAGAATCAAGAGATATGTACAGAAACCAACCAATGTCTGTGAATGCATCCATACTTTATAAGAATCAAGAGATATGTACAGAAACCAACCAATGTCTGTAAATGCATCCATACTTTATGAGAATCAAGAGATATGTACAGAAACCAACCAATGTCTGTGAATGCATCCATACTTTATGAGAATCAAGAGATATGTACAGAAACCAACCAATGTCTGTGAATGCATCCATACTTTATAAGAATCAAGAGATATGTACAGAAACCAACCAATGTCTGTAAATGCATCCATACTTTATAAAAATCAAGAGATATGTACAGAAACCAACCAATGTCTGTGAATGCATCCATACTTTATAAGAATCAAGAGAGATGTACAGAAACCAACCAATGTCTGTGAATGCATCCATACTTTATAAGAATCAAGAGAGGATGTACAGAAACCAACCAATGTCTGTGAATGCATCCATACTTTATAAGAATCAAGAGATACGTACAGAAACCAACCAATGTCTGTGAATGCATCCATACTTTATAAGAATCAAGAGATATGTACAGAAACCAACCAATGTCTGTAAATGCATCCATACTTTATAAAAATCAAGAGATATGTACAGAAACCAACCAATGTCTGTGAATGCATCCATACTTTATAAGAATCAAGAGAGATGTACAGAAACCAACCAATGTCTGTGAATGCATCCATACTTTATAAGAATCAAGAGAGACGTACAGAAACCAACCAATGTCTGTGAATGCATCCATACTTTATAAGAATCAAGAGATACGTACAGAAACCAACCAATGTCTGTGAATGCATCCATACTTTATAAGAATCAAGAGATACGTACAGAAACCAACCAATGTCTGTAAATGCATCCATACTTTATAAGAATCAAGAGATGTACATGTACAGAAACCAACCAATGTCTGTAAATGCATCCATACTTTATAAGAATCAAGAGATATGTATAGAAACCCACCAATGTCTGTAAATGCATCCATACTTTATAAGAATCAAGAGAGATGTACAGAAACCAACCAATGTCTGTAAATGCATCCATACTTTATAGAATCAAGAGATATGTACAGAAACCAACCAATGTCTGTAAATGCATCCATACATTATAAGAATCAAGAGATATGTACAGAAACCAACCAATGTCTGTAAATGCATCCATACTTTATAAGAATCAAGAGATATGTACAGAAACCAACCAATGTCTGTAAATGCATCCATACTTTATAAGAATCAAGAGATATGTACAGAAACCAACCAATGTCTGTAAATGCATCCATACTTTATAAGAATCAAGAGAGATGTACAGAAACCAACCAATGTCTGTAAATGCATCCATACTTTATAAGAATCAAGAGATATGTACAGAAACCAACCAATGTCTGTAAATGCATCCATACTTTATAAGAATCAAGAGATATGTACAGAAACCAACCAATGTCTGTAAATGCATCCATACTTTATAAGAATCAAGAGATATGTACAGAAACCAACCAATGTCTGTAAATGCATCCATACTTTATAAGAATCAAGAGATATGTACAGAAACCAACCAATGTCTGTGAATGCATCCATACTTGATAAGAATCACGAGAGATGTACAGAAACCAACCAATGTCTGTCAATGCATCCATACTTTATAAGAATCAAGAGATATGTACAGAAACCAACCAATGTCTGTAAATGCATCCATACTTTATGAGAATCAAGAGATATGTACAGAAACCAACCAATGTCTGTAAATGCATCCATACTTTATAAGAATCAAGAGAGATGTACAGAAACCAACCAATGTCTGTAAATGCATCCATACTTTATAAGAATCAAGAGATATGTACAGAAACCAACCAATGTCTGTAAATGCATCCATACTTTATAAGAATCAAGAGATATGTACAGAAACCAACCAATGTCTGTAAATGCATCCATACTTTATGAGAATCAAGAGATATGTATAGAAACCCACCAATGTCTGTAAATGCATCCATACTTTATAAGAATCAAGAGATACGTACAGAAACCAACCAATGTCTGTAAATGCATCCATACTTTATAAGAATCAAGAGATATGTACAGAAACCAACCAATGTCTGTAAATGCATCCATACTTTATAAGAATCAAGAGATATGTACAGAAACCAACCAATGTCTGTGAATGCATCCATACTTTATAAGAATCAAGAGAGATGTACATGTACAGAAACCAACCAATGTCTGTAAATGCATCCATACTTTATAAGAATCAAGATATATGTACAGAAACCAACCAATGTCTGTAAATGCATCCATACTTTATAAGAATCAAGAGATATGTACAGAAACCAACCAATGTCTGTAAATGCATCTATACTTTATAAGAATCAAGAGAGATGTACATGTACAGAAACCAACCAATGTCTGTAAATGCATCCATACTTTATAAGAATCAAGATATATGTACAGAAACCAACCAATGTCTGTAAATGCATCCATACTTTATAAGAATCGAGATATGTACAGAAACCAACCAATGTCTGTAAATGCATCCATACTTTATAAGAATCAAGAGATATATGTACAGAAACCAACCAATGTCTGTAAATGCATCCATACTTTATGAGAATCAAGAGATATGTACAGAAACCAACCAATGTCTGTAAATGCATCCATACTTTATGAGAATCAAGAGATATGTACAGAAACCAACCAATGTCTGTGAATGCATCCATACTTGATGAGAATCAAGAGATATGTACAGAAACCAACCTGTGAAAATTTCAACTTATTTCTTTGTGTTGTAAATGAGAAACTAAAGAAAAATGTATTGAGATTGTTTGTATTCAACATTGAAATTCGGTCTTCAGATGACAAAAATTCATTATGATAATTATTTCACTTGTTTAACTAGCACTATGCGAAAAATATATTTCAAGAGATGTTTGACGCCATCCTATTTATATCAAGTTCAGGCCTCGATCTTAACCACCGCAGTCATTGCTGTGGTGGCCCTCAGAGTTGGCCTTGAAGTTTTGATGCAGCCAAGGCCAAAGTGGCCATCCCCTCTCAATCCTTAAGGTCCAGGCCTGCAAGTAAGTTTTTTTTGCAAAACTGTGATCATTTAGTTTCTCAAGATTACCAATATTGCATAGTGGTTTGTAGAACACTACCTTCCCATCTTTTTGCAAAAATGTATGGACTGTAAGGGAGTATTCATAGGTTTACATGTAGTTTCTATAAACTGAAAGGTTTGCGGTGACACCATGTGATGAGTGAATCTCTCTTTTGAGTATGTGTGGTTCCGAAGGAACCGGTTGACTCAACGTTTCCGACAGTATGCTCTGTCCGTCGTCACATACTCAAAAGAGAGATTCACTCATCACATGGTGTCACCGCAAACCTTTCAGTTTATTGTTCTTCCACCATGCAAACCTTCAAGTCTTATTTATGTAGTTTCTAAATTGTGCTGAAATTGGGCAAATGTACAGTGAGCGTTGATTGAAGGTACAATATCGTTACGATCAACAGGGTATGGAATCGGAGTGCTAGTTTTAGATTAATTACAGCGACTTTTTATTTATTTATTTTTTTTTTAAATGCAAATCGCCACACACAAGGCCAATCCAAGATGGGGGTTACTAAGTCATTGAGTTGTTACAACAACTCCACACTGAAGAAACCAGCCCGCTCGCACCGAAACAAGACAAGTTAATAACCAGCCTCTTCACGGTGCGAATAGGACTGGGAGGGTAACTAGTCCAGAACAAGGCAGTTGTTAAACTGCCTCTGAAAACAATACCCCACATGATACGGTTATATTACCATTGCTGCTGCATAAATGAGCCAGTAATTTTCAGTCACTGCATTCATCTTAAACTAGGACTAGGATTCCATGCCCTGTTGAAAGTCTGCTCCCTTTAAACACATGTGGCAGACCATAAAACGAAAGTATGCAAGATGTACAAATGCTGTATAAGTAAGTGGTACATGATACACAAATATCAGCACGTACATCACACACATATGATCAGCACATTTTATTCTCCGATCAGATTCTGAAACTTTAGCATTAGTGCAATCAATTTCGCGCCAAACTTAATGGGAATTATTATCCAAACGCTAACTTGATGTGAAGTTGGCAAAAGTACCAATCACCCTGAAAAACTATTCTGCCTGAAGTACTCTCATTTCAGAGAAAGCACGAAAAAAAATAAGCACAACGGAAAAAAGTTTCCGTCTAAGTTGTCAGACGGCAACTGTGAAATCTGTGAATGCTTTTAACACTTTCTCATGACTTAAGACTCTGCACTGAGCTGAAACATTCACAAGTTGGTTGTTTAACGTATAATATGATTCAAAGAAAGTAAGCATGAGCCTACTTATAGGAGCAGTTTTGTCAACACTACCAATATGTCACCTTCTATCGTTCAACAAATAAATCATGTCATTATTTCTGCTTAGCAAATTCATTGTGATTTTTTAGTAAAATACAAATAACAACTTAACTACTTTAGGTCAGTGCTATCATGTTTCCTGGAAAGCAATGTTAGTGACCACTTAAAATACCATGACTCAATGATTTGAGATTGTTAGTCATGGATATTTGATAGGCCTGGTCACCTACCTATGAGAGTTGCAACTTCAAAATGGCTACAGTATCGCGAATAATCAATTTATAACTTTAGCATCACAAACCTCAGATTGTTATTCAGTTTCCAGACTTTAAAATAAAGAGGTTTTCAGACTTAACTTTGAGATCTTATTTTTAAAATAGCATTCTTGGATTTCAAATTTGAAATGATGTTTATTAATGCTTTATTTTTATTTTGAATATTTATGATAGTTTGAGTTTGACATTTGTTTTGTTGGTATTACAAGAGCATGTCAATAATTAATTTGACACGGTACAGAATATGCCTAGAAAAAAAACAAAGCTGTTCCCATCTATTTGTTAATGTATACAAAAGAAATAAAGAAAACGAAATAGAAAATAACAATAATAATAATAATAAAGATTTGTAGAGCGCACATATCCACCCTGCTGGGCGCTCAAGGCGCAGAGAATATGAAACACAAAACAAATAAATCCTTTTTAGAAATCTGAACAAAGAACTTTAGTAAATTAATTTTGAATGGTCAGATGGTTATTCACAATTTCTATGGCTATACAAGTAAATCAAATTCTCCAAACATGTGACACATTAGCAAGAGTTCCTTTCATTATATGTGGTTTGTATGCATGAGAAAGAGAGAGAAAGGTTAGGAGAATTGAAAGAGATGACAGTTTTAATACAAGAGTCTGACATGACCATGCAAGTATTGGTCTAATGGACCTAAATTTGATTTTAAATTGAATTGATTTTTTTAAAGAATTTGTTAATGTATGTTTGTCATTGCATAAATTTCTGTTAAGTGTATCTCAATGCAAATTGGGGAAAATTGGGTTTTTGATGTTTCGTAGGGGTTTTTTTTCAGGAAAATAAACTATTTGTGATTATTTTAATTTTTAAAATATTATTTAAGTGGTTGACAAATTTTATCAATTTATTTTATATATTTGTTACTATAATTTAAATAAAACTGACATTTTATCAGAAAAATTATGATTCTTTAAATAAAAATCATACTATGTCTTGTTTTTATATTTCTTCATTATTTAAATTTTCTATAACAATTTATTTATATATTAGATCTTACAAATTATCTTATAGTATTTTATCATTTAGAGTTCAAGTTTTTAATTCACAAAACATCAAAACAATAACTACTTATTTTCCATTGTTAAATCGTCCCACATTTTTAATATTTTTATTTCATATAATAATTGATTTTTTTTATCATCATGCAGCAAGCTTTTCAAGATGCAAAAAACATGCAAATAGTAATGAGAAAAAAAAATTATGAAAAGAGGCATTCTAAAATCATCGATGTCTCCGCAAGCATACAAACTATATTAGGGGATGGGCGGGGCGAACAAGAAAAAGAGGAGGGACTGTGATTTGTGTACGGTTATACCATCATATATATCCAAATATTCCTCTTCAAATACCTGGGGAAGTGTTATATTCAAGATTTCATAGTAAGACAGTATACATAAAAGAAATATAAAATATTGCTTAATGCATTGACGTCATTTCTTAGCCTTGTAAGAAGACAAACAATAGGAAAGCAACATTGATCTCTATTATAGACACAACAATGGAGATTAATGGAACGCACTCAAAGGCACGACACATGTGCGTATACATGAACCAATGAGTTACCTTCATTTGTGTTTTCAGTTTCTATGGGTTTGTGACATCAGATGCTTGATCACTGCTCTTACTTTGAAGCTCGTTATACCATTTTCAAAGACTGGTGGTATTCTTACTCCATTTTCTTTGAATAAACAGTTTTTCTATTCTTTTCTTTTTGTCTTCTTGATAATTTGATGTTTAAGGAAACCTTTTTTCAGTAGGAGAAGGGGGTTATAGACTTCAAAAATTAATCACTCTGTATGCTTGAAAAAAACATCAATAACTTTGGATACCCCCTTAAAGTTATGAGGATATTGGGAGGAAATGATAAAAAGTGCATGCACACGAGACATCAGAAATAGATTCTCTGTGCAGAGTATTTTGATTTAAGTTTACAGTTGTGTCTTGTAATACCTAGTCCATCCCTACATCAGGCTCTGTACTAAGTGAGGAAGGGAATGAGTACATGAAAAGACTCCAGCGTTCTACAAATAACCCAGCAGCCTCAGTGTTATGATACAGGTATTAAACCCCTAACAAGTTGTCTACTCCTCCTCAGTAAAACATATTTCAGACCTTAAAACTATTAAGTATCCCTAGCAATCCAGTACATGTATGTTATAATTGTCAATTACTTCATCCTCTTTATACCTATCTGACAGGATCATAATGTCCATTAAACTACAGATACATGTACATGTATCGATTTGTATGTGTACATGTATATGGCCTAGCTACATGAACCCCTCCTACCTGTCTTAGAATATCTATAGATGCATTTTGTTTAAATATGCAAATCGCCCCACACAAGGCCAATGGCATTAAAACCCTCTCTATCCCTGTCCAATGAGATGGTCACCTTTCCCTAACACAATTTTCTGTCTCCATCCCAACATACATGTTGTCTCTTGTAATGAGATCTGATAAAGGTCATACCAACCTTACATGTACCATTTCCCCTATTAACAGTATATGCCTCCTAATGAGGCTAAATACATGCCTCCTAATGAGGCTAAATACATGCTTCCTAATGAGGCTAAATACATGTACATGCCTCATAATGAGGCTAAATACATGTACATGCCTCATAATGAGGCTAAATACATGCCTCCTAATGAGGCTAAATACATGTACATGAGGCTAAATACATGCTTCCTAATGAGGCTAAATAAATGCCTCCTAATGAGGAGCGCCTTGAGTGCCTAGCAGGGTGGATATGTGCGCGCTACAAATCTTTATTATTATTATTATTATTATTATTATTATTATTATTATTATTATTATTATTATTATTATTATTATTATTATTATTATTATTATTATTATTATTATTATTATTATTATTATTATTATTATTATTATTATTATTATTATTATTATTATTATTATTATTATTATTATTATTATTATTATTATTATTATTATTATTATTATTATTATTATTATTATTATTATTATTATTATTATTATTATTATTATTATTATTATTATTATTATTATTATTATTATTATTATTATTATTATTATTATTATTATTATTATTATTATTATTATTATTATTATTATTATTATTATTATTATTGTACCCTCTGCTTGTTCTCAAGCAATATCATGCATAAAACCTCAATACCTATCCCTATCAAACAGGGAGCTAACTACACCTATACACACTCACCTGCATGTATATCACATGTACCTAAATGGACGTGTACCTAAATGTATGTAAATTTACATGAACACATTTCTAATGCCGTGTTAAATCAAAACTGAAGGTGGCCAATGCTAACAAGCATTCCTAACTTGGAAGGAGACTGATTCACAAGTGCTGTAAAGCATCGTAAGTCATGAACACAAGAAACAGGATGTGATCAAAATGCAGCATTACTATGGTCATCTACATATACCTATGTGTCTCTTGGCAAACATGTACACTCTTGAATGCCTAATTATGGAATACATTAAACCCTCTTCATAACCCTCTGTTGAAACCTGATCCTGTTGCCCATATCAACTTTCTTGTTCTAACTCTACATTTATGCATTTTCCTACAGTACCTGTGAACAATTTGTTATCTGACAAATCATACTGTGCAGATCACTGAAGCCCAAATGCTTGTTTTTCTTTTAATTATAGCTATACTCTAAGGCACATTTCATTTCCTTCTACTGCATACATGCATACAAGATGTACGTCAAATTGTACCCTCATGAACCTTAAATACACTAGTGAACTGAATTTCACTGGATGAATACAACATAGAATTCAACATTTGATGCACCTCAAATACACATTTGATGCACCTCCAATACAGCCTCAGGAACCTCAAATACAACCTCATGCACCTCACCAGAGCACCTCAAATACACTACTGGCATCTTAAGTGTTCCTTGACTGCTTCCAAAGTACATTTACTGCATCCTAATGCATTTTTATACACCTTGTTTAAATAGTGTTCATATTCCCCTATGTAACTGAAAATTGAATTTTAATTTTGTCAATGTACATGAACTGTACATGTATGGCTGCAATCTTCTTTTTTAATTAATCTATTTAATTCAATTTAAAAAAAACAATGGTTAAACAAAGTATGATGTACCGTAATAATATCTACAAACAAGAAACAATCTGCATGTTACAACTGCATATCTTTTACTGTTCCTTTCTTTAAGTTGGAATGACTTTCTTGGTATAATGTGAGGTGAAGTGATGTGCAGTGAGGTATGGTGATGACCAGTGAGGTGCAGTGAAGTGTGGTGAGGTTCAGTAAGGGATAAGCCTACTGCTACATTTTAGCAACTGAATAATGTACTTTTTCTTTCCAAAAGCAAATCATGCAAGATGGAATTGATTTCAAGAGAGGTAGAGCTGGAGAATGGGTTTTAAAAAAGACAAACTTTTGAGGATGAGTTTCAAAAGAGTAGATACTGTACATGTACATTCATGATTAAATAAAAAACAGAAACAAAATTATAAGGAATTGTAAGGTATAGGATTAAGGATATTAATGAAAAAATATATGATGTCTCGGGTGCAATAAGAAGAAATGCATAGTTTCTACATGATGCTTACATAGCCAAACCCAATTTCACAACCCGAGTACAATTTAACAGAAATTGCTTTCTGCTTTTAATAATAAAGATTAATTGCTATCCTGCTCATTTGAATTCAAAGTACATGCAGCTAATGTCTTACCAGTTTTGATAACCAATTACATTTATTTCATAGAATGGTTGACAGATGCAGAAGCAGTTTTGTTCTGGCTGGTAATTACGGCTTAGAAAAAGTGACATTACAGTATAAATCAAGTACATGAATGTACCATGTCAAATAGGTAAAATATGGTTGACTAACTGGATCATGTTTATACATTTATAATTTTTTTAATTTTTTTAATTGATCACTGGTAAGTAGCATTATGACACTGGTTTCCAAGTATGTGAAATTGGGTTTGGGATCATTTTGTGCTCAGAGATCTAAGGTGTGTGTGTGTTTCACTACAAGCATGACTGTGTGGTTTTTATTTTGAATAAGACTACGTAGGTTGATCTAGGTCTAACCTTGGGAGCCAGACTGTGCTCCTCATTAAGCGTTGTACTGCTACCAGTATCCACCCCAGAGTCTTTAATTTGAGGCTCGGACCATTCCGGGTCTTCTTCCATGGAACAGCCCTCCCCCCGGCCGAACCGAACTATTTTCTTTTTGGCCGAGCTCGCTAGCTCCGATTCGGAATGGTGGTCGCCATGGTCCACATGGTCGCCACAGCTACCATGCATGGTCTTATCCTTGCTGCTGTTTGCACCACTGGTCCCTATCTCAAGTTCACCAGAACCTGAGGGGTGGTGGCAATGATTGGAAGAGCAGGGGAAATGAGAAACAAAGTGTACAGAAAGTTGCAAGTATAACAACATAGATAAATAGTGAAAAACTTTGCCATGAGTCGCTAGGTCTCCATGCCTTTAATATTTGTTATCAATGATTTTCAGACATTTGAGTCTGGTTCTCTGATGTCATAATTCCTTTCAGTTTTGTAAAAAGATGTCTTCAGGATACATGACTATTTGTCTGTTATCAGATGGACTATCATTACCTAGCAACTTCATACCACACAAGGTCTTTCACATTGAAACATAACAAAATACAGTTTGACGATGACTTGATGACATCATGATGACATCATCATCATCGTCCCATGATCTCACCAGGGTCAGTGATGGTCCGTCTTGGTCATGTGACCATCTGTCCTCCCAGGCCTCGGGCTCTCCTGCACATAATGAATCTTTAGTGAATAGGAACTACGTTTTCTTTAGACTTTGCAGGATGTATCTGGGGTTGTGGGGATGGGTTGCTGGGATGGGTTGTGGGGATGGGTTGCTGGGATGGGTTGTGGGGATGGGTTTCTGGGATGGGTTGTGGGGATGGGTTGCGGGGATGGTGATGGGGTGGGGATGGGGTGGGGGTGGGGATGGGTGATGGGGATGGGTGATGGGGATGGGTGATGGGGATGGGTGATGGGGATGGGGTGGGGATAAGGGTTGGCTTGGGGAAGGAGTTAACATGTATTTTTTCAGTATCTACATTTTGTATAATTATTTTACCATAGGTCCTCTGGAAGACAAAATTACTTCATGGTTTTTACACTTCTGTGGATGACATTATCTTAGGTGTAAACCATAGTATTAGTCAGCAATACCTTTGGGTGTCTTTTGGATGCCCTGTTTGCTAAATGGACACCATGTTTACTAAATGGATGCCCTGTTTACTAAATGGACACCCTGTTTTATTTGTAAAACACATGCATGCAAAAGTATTGGAAGTCAAACATTTGGACAATTACGGAAAAAGACTGGGTGTGTGTGTGTGTGTGTGTGTGTGTGTATTGACATAGAATATGATAATGGCAATAATAAATGTAGATTTTTTTTTTTATTTATTTATTTTTTTTTATTATTTTTTTTTTATAGTTCTTTCGGGTACACCATGTACTGATCTCTTTTTGGAAAAAGTGATGGCTTTTTCCAAAAATAGATCATTACATGGTACCCGAAAGAACTCAAAAACATCTATCTCCACCATGCAAAGCTTCAAATCCTTCAATACTAAATGTAGATACTGAAAATGTACAAAGAGGGAACTGAAGGGGACCTGTAGAGTGTAAAAAGACAATGTAATGTTCATACACCTGCAGAGGAACAAATTGTAACAAAATGCACAGCCAATCATTTCTTCACATGAACACATTTGATATTTCTGGATTCTTCTACCCTTGGAAATAGTGAGTCAACCTTTTTATATATATGTCTTTTAATGAAAATGGATGGGTGCCAATTTGTGCTTCTTTGGAATTTGAATTGCATCAGTAATTTTGCACCATTTTGTAAGGACGGAAGTTATTGCCAATGTCTGTGGACGTGTTATTATATTATCATTGATTGACGACTGTACAATGTACATTCTACAGATACAGGGCAAATAATTCACAATTTGATACATTTGAGATAAATTTCAAAAGAATGATAGTAATTTGTCTTGTTTCAAAAGATGGGGAACAGATTTTCTATGTAAAGCCTATATAAACTGTTTGGATCAAATTTAAAATACATGTAGAAAAGGAAATAGGTGCAGGTATTGGATGATAGAAGAGTTGAAGAAATCTCAATGGTAATGATGTTGTATGTTATCAGTCAATCATTAATAGGTAATAAATGGAATAATATAAAACAAATACTGGAACTTAGCCCCCCCCCCCCCAAAATAATAATAAGTCTCTGGTTACTGGTCTCTACGTGCTTCGTCTCAGACCCGCACGTCTGCATTTTTAATTTTCTTTTTTTTGCTATGAAACGATGTCCAATTGCAGCCAAAATTGCTGGATCGATTGGAATTCTGCCGTGCTGTGTTGTAAATGACTTTTTCACATAGGGGTGCATGAACGTTTGCCCACTTTGTGAGGCCTCTCTTAGCCACCATACTTTATACATGGACAATTTGGTCCGAGTGTATACATGTATCACATATTTCATTGTGGCAAAAAAAAAGATTATCAAAAAAAAAGGGGGGGAAAAAAAAAAGTGCATCACCGCACCGATTTTGAAGCCGACCTATGACCAGAAACCGAGACTTATTCCATTTTAGATCTCCAGACTTGTACATGTGCAATGTACATTAATACACATGTACTTAAGTCGCAGAACATAAGCTGATTGCAGAACATAAGCTGATTAGTCTCGCTGCATTGCATTGCTTTGTGTCTGATAATGGCTTTAACACTCATTCCTAGTCTGTACATCTGCAGATATTTTAATATCACAGTCACAGTTGTGTTTCAAGGTACTCATATACATGCTGTTGGGTCTTCCTGTGCCCAACATTACACAAGATGAGATTTACATGTACATCTGGAAAGATCTATTAAAACTAAGTAACTAAGGCTTTACATGGTGAAAAGTGACATTGAAATGGAAGGTTGGCAGTGATGCAATGTGACAGTAATCTCTTGAGTTTAATATGCTTGATTCTTGATGTTTGTATCAGTGAGTGACTTAGCCTAAATATGGACTCCGTCTCTGTATACAGTGAAACGGAGTCCAATCAGCCAGCAGGTCAGTCGCCGCACAGAAAATGTCTTCTGTGACATTGTTTAAATCTTACCTGTGTGGGGAGGCTGAAACTCGGTACTAAACTTCCATGAACAACTATAATGACAAGCGCTAAGGTTCGAATTTCAAAATATCATTTTTACTAAAGCCATTTTATTGAATGAAAATCCAGATGTAACGTTGAAGAAATGAGTTTCGATGGTTGTGCATCATTTCAAAGTCCATTTAGCGTATGCACGTGTAGCAACAAAATGGCTGCGTATGTGCATAAAATATTCCACGCAGCAGGTTTTATGTGTGCTCGTCACGCTCGTATTTACGCCGACACACTGGCGTACTTTTTGTCGTAACGCTCAAGTGACAAACGGCCATCAAAACTAAAGTAATTCTTTAACGTTAAATCTTGGGATTATTTCATTAAAAACACTTATTGATAATGATATTTTGAAATACAAACCTCGCTGACATGAATTGTATTTGGTCATGGGATTCTACTGCCGAGTTTCAGCAGCTTCACACAGGTTAAAAAATTCAGCAATTTATGATTTTATGATATTTGTTTTCCGTATTGCAAATTTTGTGTTAAATCCTGGACGTCACCATAGTACACAATGGTGAATGTCCAACCTGGGATATGAGTGACTGACTCTTATGCAGCGGCGTAGCCACGGGGGAGGGCCTGGGGGTGGGGGGCACGGGGCCTGGGGGTGGGGGGAACGTGCCCCCCCCCAGGTGCACCCCCACGAAAAATCCTGATAGTGCCCCAAAAACAGAAAAGAAAAAGAAAAGGGAAAAACCCATACCCCCTGGGCCCCCCACTAAAAAGCAATTACCCACTGAAAAAGTCCTGGCTACGCCGCTGCTCTTATAGATGAAGCTGCAAAAAGAAAGATTTTGGCAAACTGATTCTGAGAGTATGCTTACTATCTGAATCATAAACATTTAATGAGCAACATGGGAAAGTTTGATAATGCATTGTCTTTAGGATTAGAGGCTTTGCATGGTGGATTGAGTTCTTTTGGGTGACACCATGTAATAATCTCTTCTTGGAAGAAGTGATGGCTCTGAGAAGAGCCGGTTGGTTTGTTCTCAATGTTTCAACTAGTATGTTCAAGCCGCCATCATGAGACTGAAGAGATTGAAGAGTGTTCTCAATGTTTCAACTAGTATATTCTAGCCGCCATCATGAGACTGAAGAAATTGAAGAGTGTAGGAGCTTTTATCTTGTGTAGGAGGATCTTGCTGTAGGCGGGAGCTTCAGTCTCCCGATGATGGCTAGAGTAAGCTAGTTGAAACGTTGAGAATGAACAACAAGCTCTTCTCAGAGCCATCACTTCTTCCAAAAAGAGATTACATGGTGTACCCGAAAGAACTCTACAATAATGCATTGTTTTTAATGAGAACAAATGTGATTATGCATTCAGATTTTTCCTATTAACCCAAATGTGGAATTTTAATAGAAAAACATACTTTTTCCCAAAAAAACTTTTATTCAAATTAACAGCAACTCAAATTTTGATTACCAATAACATTTAGGTGCCATATCTTTTAGAAGCGTTACTTGGGACCCTGCTGAATTTATTTTTCTTTTCCGTGGCTAAGAGAATAACCACCATGCCAGGACTTTTGGTTTAGTTTAGCAGTCTTGTTTGCAGTAGTAGTTTTACCAGATCTTTCCAGTCATTATCATGTATACGTATGTGCATATCTCATCTTGTGAATGCCTAGTGAAGGCCGATACCTAGCATCAGCTAAGTGCGCTAATCACAAAACTTTTAGTAAGGAAAAGAAAACTACAAACCTCTTTCACTGACACTCTCGCTCTCTATTTCTCCTTCTTCACAGCTGGTGTATTCTGGTGTGGATCGGATCTCTTCCTCTGAACTACTAAGAGAAAATTGTCGGCGCTTATTACGTGATCCCTTGGTCTTATGGGGCTTAGGGGGTGGTGGCCGGACACACTCACTTTGATCCGAGCTCAATGAATCGTTCCTAATCATAGAGTCTGCTTTATTGTTCCTTGTCTCTTGTTTGTTAGCTTTCATCGCAGCAGAACTAGGATCTAAATGTTGCTTTGGACCTAATTCAGGAATACGACTAGCAGCACCATATGACTCGGCAAGAAGAGCCCGCTCCCGTTGTGCATCCACATCTTCCACAGTGATACTGTGTCTGGGAGAGCTGCCCGGTCGTTTTAGAGGTACACTCTCCTGGGGATATTGCGAAGCACCCCGGCGGTATTCTTCACTGTATCTCTCATCATTTCTTGGGGAGGTCCGCTTTGGGTCTCCAGGACTGCGGTCTCGGTCTCGCCGTGTACGTGATATCCTACGTTCACTTGGATGACGTTCAAATTCACGGGTTTCTATTTGAGCACCGACCCCTTCTCTGCGTTCTGGTACATCCCTGTGGTCCATATCCCTATGGTCAGATAATTCCCTACGATCGATCTCCCTTTGATCAACGTCCCTTCTTTCCCTGTCCGAGACAGCATGCTCAGGATAACGTTCATGTGGATAGTGTGGGGAAGGCGGGTCATCCCCGTACATCCTTCGCTGACGATCTAAAGTTCTCCCGCTTGCTTGCCGTGTTAGCGGCTCTTTTGAATAATGACGCCCTCTCTCATGATCTGCTGCATAAAACCTCTCCTCTTGATAACCACGTCTATCTGGACTTTCATAACCATGAGTAAATCTCTCCCTATCCTGATCCCGTTCATGATCAGCGTATCTCACATGATCCCTACAATGGTCCTGGTTTTGAAACCGACGTGGTTCCTGGTCTGTAAAGTGTTCACGTTCAGGACCGTATTGCTTATCGCGTCCACCATATTTGGTTGGGTCCCGTCCATGGCGCTCAGTCATTGTTGTACGTTCACTGCTAGTAGACCGATCCCGGTCTGGAGTCCGGTCCCGCATAGAGTATCTAGACTCTCTTCTCCGTTCTTGATAATGCACATCATTAGATGGATCATAATTTGGATCGTTTCTAGCATTATGAGTTCTTTCATCATGTCCTGGTCTTTTGACACCCTCTCTACTATGAGGTCTATGCCCAGGCTTAGAGTTAGTTGACGGCCCTTCTTCTTCATTTTTGGATAATTGTCTTGTAAGTTGACTATGTGGTGTTGTTGACCGTGGCCGGGGTGGCTGCCCACCAACTAGATTCTCTTTATTATTATTGTTATTAGGTTTAGCATTATGAAGAGGTTGTACCGTTTGGGGTTTGATCGTTTGTGGTTGATTTCCATCTTTACAGGGTTGTGGTGTCGATGGTTTGCTGTTGCTGTCTTTAGTTATTCCTGCAGCATCGATGTTTAATGACTGAGGTTTACCCTGACGACCATGATACCACTGCCCTGTTTTGGTGAGGAATTCTTGCTTCTTGCGACATAATTTACAAACCCATAGAACCTGGAAATGACAAATAAACAACAAAACTGTTAATATCAAGAGTCTCCCTTTGGTCTAGAGGACAAAGCCCCCTGAACCTCCTGCATGTTTAAATTTGGAGGATTTACAGACTCTCCACATCCCCACAAACAAGAAACTAGAGGTTAGGACACTTCTTTCTTTCCTCTTATTTCAAGAAATTTTGAGGCAAAGGATTTGCAAAAATCCTGAAATCAGGAAAAATCCTGAGAAATTACAGGCCTCTAATATAATTTCTTAAAATTTGATTTTTTTATTTTGATTTTTTTATTTTATTATTTTTTTAGAGCAATCCAAACTTATCATCATTGATTTAGAGAATTTTTATATCATTTTTTTAATTTTAATTTTAACTATATATACATGTACATGTTATTATTATCCACTTCCTGGCAACCTGTTGAGGATGCGATTCTGTTTTTTACAAGTGCAGAAGTGAGGGAGTATTTGAAAAATCAATGTAACATTCAAGAAAAACTGCGCTAAACAATATGGTTGTCTTGCCTGAAGCTTCCCTTTATCCATGTTCAATGCAACTAGAGATCCAACAGATGTGGACATTATGTTAGATCTTGTTTCACTGAGCAGTGCATAAAATAACCATTGTTCTAGCTGGTGGATTATATTGCAATTGGCAGGCTTAGATGCTGTTCTCTTGTTGGAATATTGTCCAATTACATGTACGGAGTAGAGTGCCTGTGGAAAGCCTGTAGGGGTTAACTGTACATGTAGCTATACCCACATGTCAAAATATTTGAAATAGTTATTTCGAAATTCTGTCGAAAAAGCTATTTCCAATTATTAACACTTGGGGGTGCACTTATCAATCAAATTTGTCAAATCTACAAAAAGGTCATGCACCTAATAATTTCATTTGTTAAATTTGGATTTGGTTTGACCATACCAATTTCTGAAAGGGTCAATATCGTCACAATCATTAGGGCATGGAATCGGAGCACTCCATGTAGTTTTAGATTAACTAAAAAAAATTCTATGTAAATTTCTAATACACTTAAAACTCAAACACTGTCAAACCTTACATGTACATGTATATATGTGTAGTACAATATACTTACAATGTACTACACATGTATATATATGTGTAGTACATTTTAAGTATATTTACAGGTAAAAATCTACCATTTTTGACTGGTAAAAGCATTATTGTGTACTGTTGATGGTGGTCAAATTGACAGTCAAAACAGTGAACAATGCCTGTGTGTCCACGGTTAGTTCAACAGTCACAAACAGTCAGTTGACTGATTTTGACCACTACAGCTACTTGCCACAAGTATCCGTACTTAACCAGTTCGCACCGGGAATAAAAAAGTTTTTCCGAACCCCCGTGGCGGGTTTATTTTTACCACACAAACACGAACAGTGGTGCTCACCAGAGCGTGACTGGGGAGACCGCGTCTTCCACCATATGCTTATGGCTCGTTGCCACGTCGACCAGGAATCTATACAAATATTCCCGAGAATCCTGTGGCGCGTTTAGACGCTCTCCGATCCACTGTCCAAAAAAATATGTGCGTGTATACACGGCCTCCGACGCGAACTGGTTAACCCATATCCGCCGATCTACGTGATAACCCGTAGATATGTAAAACGCTACAAACGCCGACCTACGTGATTTTCCGTACCGTGTTTTTGTCCAATTCCAATTTACTACGTTTTTCCGATGACTGTATTTCATGATTATAGATATGAAATTAGACAAGTCTGACATCATTATAAAGTGCATGTTCTCCTCTTTCCATCAGTATATAATGTGTCTGTGTCAGTGATTGCAATATTCTCTAAATAAGGAATCTTTCTGATTGTGTGCAAAAACAATGTATCTTTGTGCGGGGGGGCTTAGGCACATACAGTCTTTTGTGTGTTTACATGGTTAGGCGGATATGGGTTAATAGAACTAAGAGATGTACATGTACAATATATGTACAGAAACCAACCTGTGAAAGATTCAGTTCATTTCATTGTGTAGTTACTGGAGAAAATTTGTGGAAACATGTTCATATTATTTGTAATCATTCTAATGTGAAAATCAATCACCGGTCAGTGATCCATTTCAGATGTGAAATTCTATTATGTTTTCTCAACAACTGCATCATGACATGCAAGATGTTTGGTATCAGTACAACAGGCCTGGAGTTTCATTCTTGTAGGGGGCAAGGCCACGTTTCCTGAGTAAAGGGCACTTCCAGGGAAACATTTCAGGCACACCATGGCCAAGGACAGAGCAACTGAGGAAAGGGGCTCAATGTACCCTATGTACTACCTAACCATCTCAAAACCAAGTCAGCTTTAAATGGGCAGTATCGTCACGATCAGAGCAGGGCATGGAATCGATGTCCAAGTTTAAAATGCACACAGTGACTGCAAATTACTGGTTCATTTATGCAGCAGCAATGGTAACATGACCTTATCATGTGGGATAATATTTTCAGTCACTGAGTTAATCTAAAACAAGCACTCTGATTCCATGCCCTGTTGATCATGACAATACTGCCCCTTTAAGATAATAATTCTCTCAGATTCGTTTGGGGTATTTACCAATCCTCTTTAAATTTAAACATAAAACCTTTATCAAATTTGAGTTTTAAAAACCGTTGACACAATACTCTGAATTGAATCATAATAGTGAAAGATAAAGATATGATTCATATCCATCATATGACTTTTCTTAAGTTGCATCAAAATGCATAAATTCAAGGCATGAGTATGATTACTTTTGTGCTAGATGAAGCTATACACGGAATATAGTGTAAGCTCATGTACATATCTATCTTGTATGGCTGCATCCTTTGCCAATCAACATTTTGTGCGCCTAAGGGTATTAATGAGCCAGAAGTGGTTAGTTACCCTACACTCCTAAGCACCTGCCACAGAAGCACACACTTGATTCATAAGCATTACACTCTAAACACACCCCCACCCTTCCTCTCAGCCACAGAGCCGCATACTCCCAACATGTGCAAGAAGACACAAGCAAGCATCTGTAATATCAATAGTATTTTCAAACAGTAAGAGCCATGGGCGTCGCCTGCTTCCTTTTTAGACTTTGGTATAGTTTGATTCTCTAGATTTTCCTCTTTCATTTGATACCAGATTTGTAAAAATCCGATTTTTTTTTAGAATTTGGTATAGTTTGATTCTCTAGATTTTCCTCTTTCATTTGATACCAGATTTGTAGAAATCAGATTTTTTTTTTAGACTTTGGTATAGTTTGATTCTCTAGATTTTCCTCTTTCATTTGATACCAGATTTGTAGAAATCAGATTTTTTTTTTTAGACTTTGGTATAGTTTGATTAGATTTTCCTCTTTCATTTGATACCAGATTTGTAGAAATCAGATTTTGTTTTAGACTTTGGTATAGTTTGATTCTCTAGATTTTCCTCTTTCATTTGATACCAGATTTGTAGAAATCAGATTTTTTTTTTCCTTATATTTTTCCCCTTATATTATAAGATTTTTTTGTTGGACCAAACTATACCAAAATCTTACTTTTGAAAATTAGGTCAAAGTTTTGCCAGAGCCAGTAACATACATGTACATGTATAGGAATATTTGGTGGAATGAGGTGGCCATGAATCCATACTAGTCACCAACCATGTTGCCTAATTCACTCTTATTTTGTTAAGAGTACTCATGTATTAGTTCATCCCATAAAGGGCATTTCCATAAAGGGCATTTCCATGGTTACGCACTTCACGTTTTTGAGGTTTTGTGCCCACTCTTAATGCCACAATATATATTCCACTCATCAGTTTTTTTCACAGTAGTTGCATTATACCCAGACCTTACTCAGCACAAAATAAGAATTTCAGAATTGTTTATATGTACACAATATGAGAGAAAATGTGACAATTTCTGCATGTTCGAAATGTAACATAAGAAACCTTTATTTTTCTGTTACACAATGTACAAATTTCTGATTTTTTTTGTGCCGAGTAAGGTCTGATTATAATGCAACTTCTCTAAAAAAAAAAAAAAAAAAAAAAATGTTGAATGAAATATATAATTAAGGAAATCTTTGTTTTCATTGGAACATTAAAACCCTCCTACAATCAGTGCAATTTTTGAAACAACCCATTCAGGCTACTCCATGGCCATTAGCTGTTGCCAGTGGCCTCCTATGGTTACCCTTCTGTGCGCCGTCACACCACTGAGATTGCAGGGTAAAGTGGTCTCCCATTGATACATTGTAGGCCATACTAATATGTTCAAACATTTACAGTGGCCTTGGGTGGCACACAGATGATTTTGTAAGATTACTTGGAAAGGACAGCAGGCTTGTACATGTATGTACTGAAGGTTGCTAAAGAACAGAATTTAGTGGTTGGCAGTGGCCTCCATGTGTAGAAGGGTTAAGAGTGGGCCCAATACCTCAAAAATGTAATGTGAGTAGTCATGGAATTGCGCTTAAAATTGTTGCCTGTGTATTCTGCATTTTGTTGTTAATTTTGAGGGGGCCATGATGGTTTAAAATTTCCCTTGACAGAATAACTTTTCAAAGCATTCAGAAATATATGTATGTTTGTATTACAAATCTGACAATGAGTAATCTATTTAATATATACATGTACATGACATACGTAGTGGGAGCGGAAAGAATTACTAGACATGCTTTGATGAAAACCAATTATTAAAATATTGATTTGAGTGGGATTTGTACCCGAGTCATGGTGGTGAAAGGCAAGGGATGACACTTCAAAGTATGGGATTGGAGATGATTAGTAGTCTACCATGTTTCAACATATGTATCAGACGAAGTGTATTGGTCTCATCAACACTTAGTGGATCAGCATTCTAGTATTTTCCCTTTCCTTGGTATTTATGTATTTTTTTAAATCCACATTTATTCACAAATCAACAATTTGTTCAACAACAATAATAATTCATAAATGCCCAAGACAGTTTAGACAATCTGATTGGACAAAGCGTAATCACGTGGGGGTGTATTAACGGATGGTAATGACATGGCTTATCAAAATCAGAGCAGCACGTATGTGCCAGCTATTTTCTGCAACGCGCAACGCAGACTTGAACTAATCAGAGTGACAAAGACTGTCATCACGCGTCTGACTCATGTCACACCTGTGTGGCTACATTGTACAGGTGGCCTCTTTATCCAGGTTTGACTGATCATTTGTGTACAAACAATGCTCCAGTCCTGATAGCCGTTAGAGTTAGGGCCTTCTTGTCCAGTGCCACTCCTTTTAAATTTTCCCCCACCCCCATAATTCATAATTTCTATTCAGCAAAAAATTATTAATGAAACTATAAACCACCTGTTAACTTGAAGAAAATTTCCCTGCCTATAAATCATTCAATGTATTTCCTACATGCATTTATTTAATCAAAAAATTGTCTGAAGTAAAAATAGCTGTCAAACACTAAGTCGCAAAATATTTTTCTGAGAAAACCTTGTTAAACATGTTGTAACCAGCACACCAAGATAATTACAGCACACGTACGCTAATACCATAGCCTCAATTTACCTGTCACTTCAAATGTGTGGGATAAATCCCCCGGAACTGATTCGGCTCAAAAGTCGACACAGTTCGGCGACGGGGAGAGTGGGATGGGCTCACAAACGAAGCATAGAAAACCACAGGGTTTGGCTGAGTGTATGCCCGACGATCACCTTATCAATGACTCTTTTTCGTTAGCAATAATGGGGTAACCAGAGGAGAGAGACCACAAGGGTTTGGATGACTGTACACCTCGTGACCAACAATATATCAATGACCATTACAATAATCAATAATGGGATAACCCTTTAAGGCATATAAGTAAGGTGGAGGAAAGCAACTAGGGTTTGTCTGACTGTACACACCATGACATGTAACAAATCAATTCATGACCATTTCCATAATGAATAATGGGCTAACCATTAAGAGCTTAGGTGGAGCTAGGAAGCAAGTAGGGTTAAGATGACTGATGTATTGGTGACTATTATTATCAATACTGAGATAACAAGCATATAATATGCCACTAAGGAGTGGCCGAGTGTACACCCAAAGAAAAATATATCGATGACTATTTTCATTATTGATAATAAGCTGATTATTCGGGGCACACAGATTAAGTGGGGAAAGCCACTAGGCTTTAGCTGAGTGAAGACCCTGTGGGTATGACTAATATATCGATGCTGCTTCTGCTAAATATATAGACTGACCATTCAGGTTATATAAACATGGTGAAGATCGACGGATTACTGTAGCTGTGTGATGAATCTGTGACTTATATATCAATGCCAGGTTTTACTATCGATAAGGACTGACCATTACTCTTGAGCCTTTATAACACATGCTATAATGCTATATATATTTAATCTTAGCATTACTACATAACGGTGTACATGTATTGCAGACCACTGTTCCTGAGACTCCATGATATGTAAATATCAAGTTCGTGCTTGGAAAACAAACATGTTAATTGCACTTTTTAGTTTTGAGAAAAATGCAATTCAAGGTTTGAACCACTGTGAAAAATCAGATTTCTGTTCATGTGCAAATGAAAACATGCACTTATTTCTCATGTAATTTTCATTATCAATGCATGTCATTTGCGTTTGTCTGATGTTTGCATCATCTAAGGAGTGTAATATTACATGGTATCCCAAAAATCGCCAAAAATGCACTGTTTGTGCTCCAAGCACTCGATAGGCCCTATATCAACTATTTATGTGACTATCCCACTGACAGGCTTGTAATATCATCATTATTAAATATTCTCAGTTTCATATCTATAGGTTGGTATATTGCAGGCATGATATTCGACTGTTGAAAAAAGTAGGAAAATTTTATGGCGTTCAAAAGACAGTAAATTGTCACAGCACTATTGTTGAAATGCAGTAATTTTTAAAACCTATCAATAAACAATCATACCGATTTTAAATCAGAATCGGAAATGTTTTTCTAACAAGAAAAAAACAGAAAATCCAGGAAGTCGGAAGAATATCATGCCTGATATTGATAATGGAATTCAAAATACAAATCTGGCTAGAAATATTTACAGCAATCCAGAATTGCGACAGGACTCACCCTTACCATCTTTGACAAAATTGCACATGTCTAGTCTTGTACCAAGATTAAACTCTACATGCAGTCAAGTTCAACTTCATTCTTAATGTTACCAGACTAGCGATGATAACAAACCAAAATGGCCTCCTCCCAGCTTGATGTGAAAAGTGTCGGATGAACAAGAGGAAGAGTTTCACGATAAACTGGCAAGGTAGGATTTTGTCATCTTACTCACCCAAAAAGTGTATACTACACGTACATGTATAGAACCACATAACCCTAGAAAGCTTGGCACAGCAAATAGCAACAGTTGCCAGGAACCTTATTGGCCAAACTGTGCCATTTTATTGGGCTTCAAAAAACTTTTTTGAATAATTTTGATGGTTGTTAGAATTTTGTCTGTTATGGGAAAGACTACTGCCTGCTGTTGGCTTATATTTTAAATTTGTATTTTAATAATAATAATAATGTAGACTTACATGTACATATATATGACATAAAACACAATAAAGGGGGCCACTTTGCATCTGTCATGTTAGCAGTTTTTCCAATGGTTGTTATTTATTTTTAAGTACCTGAAACTGACCAAAAAGTGTTTCAACATGTGAATGGACATGCAGGCTTATACTAGAACTAATTTGAGTTGATTTATTTTATTATTTTTTTTTTAAATTTTTTTTTTTTACCCTCAAATTTCCATAAAAATTGGACGGAAAAAGTTACCTCACTTTTCCGTCCATTTGTTGATGGAAATTTTAGGGTAATTAAAAAAATAGTAATAATCAACTCAAATTATCTTTAGGATAAGCATGCATGTCTATTCAAATGTTGAAATTCTTTTTGGGTGGTTTCAGATATTTAAAAAAAAATTACAACCATTAGAAAAACTGCTAACGTGACGATAGGAAAGTGGCCCCCTTTATTGTGTTTTATGTCATATAGCGCACGTACATGTATCCACCAAACTGGTGCTCAAGGCACATTATATTATTACCCCTGCCCATTTACCTCTGGGTGGAGAGAAGCAATTATGGTAAAGTGTCTTGCTCAAGGACACAAGCACCATGGTCGCGGTTGGGATTCGAACCCACAATTTTTCCAGTTTTTAAGAAACATGAGGATCACCCTAAACCCATGAAACCCCAACAGCTGGTTGTGTTGCATTTTGATGGACTAAGTACTGTATAGCCCATGCAGGGTGTTGGATTTTGGTGGATTCAGGAAGGTTCTCAGCCAAAAACCATTAGGGAGTTAGGGTTAAATATGAAAAAAATTACTCAATTAGCGAAAAAGGTATTGGATTTTTTATACTAGACATATAACCAATCTTTTCTTCCTTTTTATGAAAAAAATGCACTGTGAATTAAAGAATCATTGACTATCCATTATTGATAAAGTTTCGTTCATTATCACACAGCCTCAATGAAGCAGGTACAGTTCAACACCATCAAGACACGCAATGAGAAAATCACTAGCATGACATGTACATGTACATCCCAACATCAATCAACGTAGCTAAGTAATTAAGAAAATGACAGTTAAAACAATAAGGCTAATTACATTTCTGCCTTTTTACAGCGATGTTAATAATATACGATTAGTCATACTACTAGACAAGCATTGGTTAAGTGTATGGTGTTAGCAGTAAGTATATAACCTTATATGACATAAAACACAATAAAGGGGGCCACTTTCCTACCGTCACGTTAGCAGTTTTTCTAATGGTTGTAATTTTTTTTTAAATATCTGAAACCACCCAAAAAGAATGTCAACATTTGAATAGACATGCATGCTTATATCCTAAAGATAATTTGAGTTGATTATTACTATTATTTTTTTAATTACCCTAAAATTTCCATCAACAAATGGACGGAAAAGTGAGGTAACTTTTTCCGTCCAATTTTTATGGAGATTTGAGGGTAAAAAAATAAATAAAAAAATAATAAAATAAATCAACTCAAATTAGTTCTAGTATAAGCCTGCATGCCCATTCACATATTGAAACACTTTTTGGTCGGTTTCAGGTACTTAAAAATAAATAACAACCATTGGAAAAACTGCTAACGTGACGGATGCAAAGTGGCCCCCTTTATTGTGTTTTATGTCATATGCATTTAGATCAATACTTGAAAGAGAAATCATCCTCCAAACATCCAAATATTTAGTTTCACTCACGCCCTCTCTTGATACATTCTGATTTACAACCAGGGCCTAATTTCATAGCACTGCTTACCAGTAAGCAAATGTTTGTGCCAACTATAGCAGAAAAAATTGCTTAAGCATAAGCGTATTTCACAGGTTAGCAAGAAAATTCAGAGCGGCATGTGCGTGTCCACCATGGATTTGTATTGTTGCATCACTCATTTGCTAGCAATAAAGGCCGGCAAGTTAGCTTGCCTTTCTCTATGCTTAACCAGTTCGCGTCGGAGGCCGTGTATACACGCACATTTTTTTTGGACAGCGGATCGGAGAGCGTCTAAACACGCCACAGGATTCTCGGGAATATTTGTATAGATTCCCGGTCGATGTGGCAACGAGCCATAAGCATACGGTGGAAGACGCGGTCTCCCCGGTCACGCTCTGGTGAGCACCATTGTTCGTGTTTGTGCGGTAAAAATAAACCCGCCACGGGGGTTCGGAAAAACTTTTTTATTCCCGGTGCGAACTGGTTAACGGCACTATGAAATGAAAAACATACAATAAGCAAACTAATTGGCTGCTTAGTGGCTCCAGGAAATTGGGCCTTTCTCAAGACATCTCTTTAGACAATTTATTTAACCCTCACCACCCCAAATCCTGCAAAATCCTCCAAGGGGCACTTTTGGGGAAAAATTCAGCACTGTTGGAAACTGGTACTTTCATATCTTCAAATGGGACAAAATTACTACCTGGCAAGAAGTACAGGCGATAAGTGCTGAATATGAAAGATCAACGAAAATGCATGGTGCATTTTGAAGACAAGGATATGTTTCCAAAAGTGCACTGATGGATTTTGGAGGATTCAAGAAGGTTCCTAGCCAGCATGCCCAGGGGGTTAAGGTTAAAGGGCATTGGCGAAATCCGGGGAAGGGGGTAGGGCAAAGATGGAATGTATCAATTATCACCACACATATAATTAATTTATGGTGTTTTTTTTTACACAGGGTCCCTTCATTTTACCTGTACTATCCCTTTTCCACTATTCTGGACCCTCCCCTATTTCAATGTTATCACAGGGCATTGATGGACATGGCAGGGTACGAAAAGTGAGTGCCTCTGTACCACTGGTAAACATTTCAAATTCATGGAAGACACTGTATATATATTTGTAAATGCATTTGATGAAAATATGTTTATTTAATGAAGACGTTACTTGGAAAATCGTATTTTAGTGGCCATTAATAAATTATGTATTTTTGCCATATCGTGTATTGTTAACTCGCAGTGTTTGTTTGACAAGACTAGGAGAGCCAATTTACAACCACTCACACTTGATTTATGTTCATAGACGTGTATATGTACACCATTACATGTCCATGTGAGTGTACAATTTAAAGGGACACAGGAGACTTTCAACAGGGCATGGAATCGGTGTCCTAGTTTAAGATGAACACAATGACTGGCTCATTTATGCAGCAGCAACGGCAATATGACCTTATCATGTGGGTATTATTTTCAGTCACTGATTTAATCTATCACCAGCTTTCCGATTCCATGCCCTGTTGATCGTGACGATATTGTCCCTTTAAATAGTGGTGTACATGTGTCAATATTGGAGTGCCATGGTCGAGAGGTTTAGTGCATCGGATTTGTGTTCTGACGACTGAGTTGTCAGAATGTGGGTTGGAATCCCGACGGTGACCGTGGTGCTTGTGTCCTTGAGCAAGACAGTATCAGTTGACTAGTAGATTGACTTGTGTGTAAGGTTGACTAGCTGTGTGTAAGGTTGACTAGCTGTGTGCAAGGTTGACTATAGCAGCTTTAAGGTTGATGACTAGTGCACATGTTAGGTTGACTAGCAATACTGTACAAGTGACTAGATTACTAGCTAGGTGTAAGGTTGACTAGCTGTAAGGTTGACTAGCTGTGTGTAAGGTTGACTATAGCAGCTTTAAGGTTGATGACTAGTGCACATGTTAGGTTGACTAGCAATACTGTACAAGTGACTAGTAGATTACTAGCAAGGTGTAAGGTTGACTAGGTGTAAGGTTGACTAGCTGTAAGGTTGACTAGCTGTAAGGCTGACTAGCTGTAAGGTTGACTAGCTGTAAGGTTGACTAGCTGTAAGGTTGACTAGCTGTGTGTAAGGTTGACTACAGCAGCTTTAAGGTTGATGACTAGTGCGCATGTTAGGTTGACTAACAATATATACTATACAGTTGACTAGTAGATTACTAGCAAGGTGTAAGGTTGACTAGCTGTGTGTAAGGTTGACTATAGCAGCTTTAAGGTTGATGACTAGTGCACATGTTAGGTTGACTAGCAATACTGTACAAGTGACTAGTAGATTACTAGCAAGGTGTAAGGTTGACTAGGTGTAAGGTTGACTAGGTGTAAGGTTGACTAGGTGTAAGGTTGACTAGCTGTAAGGTTGACTAGCTGTAAGGTTGACTAGCTGTAAGGTTGACTAGCTGTAAGGTTGACTAGCTGTAAGGTTGCCTATAGCAGCTTTAAGGTTGATGACTAGTGCACATGTTAGGTTGACTAACAATATATACTATACAGTTGACTAGTAGATTACTAGCAAGGTGTAAGGTTGACTAGCTGTAAGGTTGACTATAGCAGCCTTAAGGTTGATGACTAGTGCACATGTTAGGTTGACTAGCAATATATACTGTACAGTTGACTAGTAGATTACAAGCTAGGTGTATGGTTGACTAGCTGTAAGGTTGACTAGCTGTAATGTTGACTAGACTAAGGTTGACTAGCTGTTGTAAGGTTGACTACAGCAATATATACTTTACAGGTTGACTAGTAGATTACACATGTATGGTTGACTAGCTGTAATGTTGACTAGCTGTAATGTTGACTAGCTGTGTGTAAGGTTGACTATAGCAGCTTTAAGGTTGATGACTAGTGCACATGTTAGGTTGACTAGCAATATATACTGTACAGTTGACTAGTAGATTACTAGCTAGGTGTATGGTTGACTAGCTGTAATGTTGACTAGCTGTGTGTAAGGTTGACTAGCTGTGTGTAAGGTTGACTATAGCAGCTTTAAGGTTGATGACTAGTGCACATGTTAGGTTGACTAGCAATATATACTGTACAGTTGACTAGCTGTGTGTAAGGTTGACTACAGCAGCCTTAAGGTTGATGACTAGTGCACATGTTAGGTTGACTAGCAATATATACTGTACAGTTGACTAGCTGTGTGTAAGGTTGACTACAGCAGCTTTAAGGTTGATGACTAGTGCACATGTTAGGTTGACTAGCAATATATACTGTACAGTTGACTAGTAGATTACCAACTACATGTAAGGTTGACTATACATGTAGCAGCTTAATGACTAGCAACATGTAATATTAACAAGCTGCCTGTAAGGTTCACTAGCAGTATGTACATATAAAGGCTGTAAGGTTGAATAACTACAATGTATGTGTAAGGTTGACAGGCTACATATAAGGTTGACAGGCTACATATAAGGTTGACAGGCTACATATAAGGTTGACAGGCTACATATAAGGTTGACAGGCTACATATAAGGTTGACAGGCTACATATAAGGTTGACTAGCTGCATGTTACATGTAGGTTAACTAGCTACTTTTAAGATTCGCTAACTGTGTGTAGTGGATGACTGGTGTTGGAGGTGTTAGGTTGACTAAAGGCCCTTTCACACGAGACCGTTTTAACAAAGGACCTTGACTAAAAATCGCATCCATGTTAAAAAATAGCAAATCCCAGTCGTGTGAAAGTTATCCTTGTTAAATAATTACCACGGACCCTTGTTATTTATAACAGAGATCGAGACCTCCTCCAAAAAATCACATCGATGTTAAAATCGCCACGGTAGATCATGTGAAACGCTTAGTGCGCCCAAACAGGGGACCTTTGCTTTGGCGGTATCATTTCGCATGCGCAGAACGCATCACTAGATCAGCTTGCAATAATCCCGGATGTGTGTTGGTAAACAACTTGTACGTCTCCATCACGCGTCATGTTGATCAGTGAATGAAACGGTTTCATCGTAAATCCAAGAGACTTTCTTGGCCCGGACACGGACACGTTGGATGGCCTTACGTTAGAAATCTGGCTCTGTGAATCCGTCGGAATTGTTGCAAGTATATTTGATTTGATATCCATAATAAAACGAGAATAAAACTGTCGGGAAATGGGAAGGAAATGAAAACAAAATGTGGGAGAAAGTAACGTTTGACTTCGCACAACACGTATATCTTCGCGGGAAAACCACTGGTAACGTAGAAGCGTTCAGTGAAAAAGCTCTGCGCGAGGTACCAGTGAAATATTGGATTGTACAATCATGACCTTTGACCCTCCATGGAAAACGAGGGACATTAGTTTTGGCGTGAGAGTGAAAGTCGTGTGAAAGTTTGTTAAAAAATCGCAAACGACCGAGGCGACAGACAACTGGCGCCTATTACCAAGGACCTTTGTTATCGGTGCTCGTGTGAGAAGGGCTTTACATTATGTGAGATTAACAAGCTGTGTTAGGTTTGAATGGCTACATGCAAAATGAAACGGCAGCATGTAGCATTTATGGTTAACAAGCTATGTGTAAGGTTAACTTACAACCTGTGCCCAATTTCATAGCGTTGCTTACCATTAAGCAGAAAAATTACTTAAAGCATAAGCATATTTCAGGCAAGTTAGCAGGCCTCCTCTAAGCTTAACAGTTAGCAGCACTATGAAATGAAAAATGTACAGTAAGCAAAAAATCAGCTGCTAAACGGCTCTAAGAAATAAGGCTCTGTAAACGGTGACTTTCAGCATGCAAGTTTATAGCTGAATAAGTTGTTAATGATAATCATGTAATAACCAAACGCTGGTATAAATCCATCCAAATAAACGATATTGCATCCCATGGCCTTCAGATCACTCTGACTGAAAGTCCAGCCTGAAGAACTGATGTTACTATAAGTTCATGTTGTAGATTACACCTGCGCCGAGTACCCGACCTACATGTATGAGTTTACTACACACTCGGTTCCTTTGCCGAGTACCCGACCTATTAGTTTACTACATACTCGGTTCCTTTGCCGAGTACCCGACCTATGAGTTTACTACATACTCGGTTCCTTTGCCGAGTATCCCGACCTGAGTTTACTACATACTCGGTTCCTTTGCCGAGTACCCAACCTATGAGTTTACTACATACTCGGTTCCTTTGCCGAGTACCCGACCTATGAGTTTACAACATACTCGGTTCCTTTGCCGAGTACCCGACCTATGAGTTTACTACATACTCGGTTCCTTTGCCGAGTACCCGACCTATGAGTTTACAACATACCGGTTCCTTTGCGAGCACCGACCTATGAGTTTACTACATACTCGGTTCCTTTGCCGAGTACCCGACCTATGAGTTTACTACATACTCGGTTCCTTTGCCGAGTACCCGACCTATGAGTTTACAACATACTCGGTTCCTTTGCCGAGTACCCGACCTATGAGTTTACTACATACTCGGTTCCTTTGCCGAGTACCCGACCTATGAGTTTACTACATACTCGGTTCCTTTTTACCGGTTTGGGTACTCAAAAACCAATTTTTAAAATCTGATGTAACATTTCAGAAACTGAATACCAGTCTTTGACGAACATTAACCTATCTTCCGTAAGGTCTCAGGTACTTTGTTTTATTTCATAACATCCATAGCAATAATACATTTGGGGGTACTTTATGGTGTTATTTTAATTTTTGTATAAACTTAACGGTAATTAATCAATGTAAATTAACCCTAACTCCCTAGGCGCATTTGCTTACAGTACCCATACCATGAATCCTCCAAAATCCTTCATTAGTAAAGCAAGCACATAACATGTATGCACACATGTTTCTAATCTGTGATACATGTATATGGCCAGGGACCCTCCCTGCATGCATGGAGCAATCAACAGTGTCCACTGGCCCAAGCACTGACCTTGCAATCACTACAACAAACATGGATGTACACGTACATGGAAAGGCAAGTATGCCTAATAACCTCAATCCTCCAGAATCCTTCACTTTAGCAAAGAGGATTTTGGAGGATTTGGGAAGGTTAGGGTTAATGCCAGTTTTGTGGCCATCCATTTGGGTACCCAGGAACTGGACCATTATGACGGCCAGGTACCCAGTTCCAAAATTACCCGTGAATGCACAGTGCTATAATAGATGTTTTGCCATAATACATGTTCATGTTAATGTGTATACAATGCGTATTATCCATGCAATGCCTGTTTAGTCTGTGTAGTATAAACATAATACTGTTCACACAGAACAGATCTCTACTGCAAGTGTACATGAATATAATTATATTTACATTTTATCATGTTATCAATATTATCTTATTTAATTTATTGGTATAGAGCTGTTCTTTTAGGATTTGATAGCTACAAAATCAATGTGTGAAAGATAGACTTCCATGACACTAACATTTGCTAATCGGGATTAATAAATTGTGCCTCCTGGCTCCCTGAAATAATAACAAAATCAATTAACAAAATATACGTTCCAGCTGACTGAATATTATAAGTACATGTCATATCAAATTTTGTACGTTAAATTAAAATTCATAGGGATCAATAAATATTGGAAACCTAAACACGATACGTGTTTGGAAATTGCTGTTGTGGTAACTAGAATCATAACACTGGACCAAAGGATTTTTTCTGCGAAATAAAGAAAATCAATAGATTCATGACAAGATGTGACAAAAATAGTGTAGGAAAAAAATGGTTGGATCCAGGTGCAGAGGCTATGGCAATATGCACAAGCAACGGTTCATATACATGTACCATACATCGCATGTGGTGGTTATACGTTTACATTGCTTATATGGACATTTATGTCTTTAAAATCCATGCAATGTTGTTGCTATAGAACAGTGCTGTTACCAAATAATAGTACAAGTAGATAATTTTTTTTTTTAAAGGTTTTCATGTGGAGTGTCGTGGCCGAGCGGTCTAGCTTACCGGACTCAAGTTCTGGTGTTAGCAGCAGAATGTGGGTTCGAATCCCGGCCATGACACTTGTGTCCTTGAGCAAGACACTTAACCATAATTGCTTCTCTCCACCCAGGGGTTAAATGGGTACCTGTGAGGGCAGAGTTGGTTGATTAGCCCTATAATGGCAGCAATTGAGCTGTATACTCCCCAGGGAGCTGAGATGGTTTCAGGAATGATTTATGAGCCTTATGAGCAGGGGTAATAATATGCGCATTGAGCACCACTCAGTTGGTGGATACGTGCGCTATATACATGTAAGTCCACACATTATTATCAAATTAACATATTTTCATCAAATTAACGTGACGTGTGCATGCTTTTTCTCTTATACAGAAAATATTGCCCAAAAAATAACAAGCTATCTAAAAATATGTGAATATTCATACAAATGATTTGTCATAGATTTCCAGAGAAACGCATGTAATGATTCACTTTCTAATTTTATCCAGTGAAACGTTTCTTTTTTGTATCTAAATATGCTTTCATTACCGTCCCACCCCCACCCCCCAAAAAGAATGTATACACATGAAGGTTTCTAAAAAATACAAAAAGGCAAAAATTCCTTTTTGTTTACTTTATTTTATTTCATTAAAATGAAGAATTTTCAATCTTATTGCTAAACATTGCTTCATGCACAATCATGTATTGATAATACACAAACTATCATTTCCACAACGTTTTAAAAAGCGATTCTCAATTATACGGAAATATAAATTCTCAATTATGGTTCTATTTTCAAATATCAAATGGGCAGCCAAGCATCTTGTTTTGCTTTAAAATTAAGGAATGTTTAATTTTCATACAGTTAGCCTTGTTGAACAAGCAGAGAGGAACCTAATTTTATTTCCATATGGCCTTGCTCCAGTGAAGCTTGAAATCCATAGTAATGCCCTTAGTGACACAGTGACGTCAGAGTCCGTGGCTGCTGCATCTCCCCTCTCTCGGAGCCAGACCGATTTATCTCCTAGGCAGAAGGGTAATTTTATCAGACCGTTGGGCTTGACGTCAATGTACATGCAAGGTCTGAAATCGGGCTCAGCCGATTGTGTACAGTGAGAGGCCAAAGTGTTGAGGGATTATTCCGTTTGTTTTCTTCACTGTGGGATCATTGTCTCTGACGTCATCATTCTTTTGTTTTGTTTTAATTACTGCTCTCAATTAACTATATTGTAATGACTTTTGTAATAACAGTTTATCGATATTTTTAAAGAGTCAATTTGATGAGTTATTTTTGGCTAATTAGGTTATTTGTTTTATGTATTGCTATAGCGTATCTAAAAAAAAATTACCTACATGTAGGACAACTGTTTAAAATGAAAACAAAATCAGAATGATACTAATCAATCTTACAGTTCATTCTACAAATTTTTCTTAATTTAATTCAAGTTGTATTTGTAGTGTGTGGGCATATTCTCATGTACATTCAATCCATGTATTACAATTACTTGTCTGTTTGCCGTCGGTTCAGTCTCCAAGTCTGACCATGTGTATATGATGATTTTCCTTTAAACTGTTCTAATCAACCAAATGCATATTTTATTTATTAAAGTTTCTGACACCAAATGGGAACATACAGTGTATGATAAAGTGCAGTATGTGATGATCCCAAAAGCCTTTTGGCATGTGGAATCAACAAACAGACAATCGGAAAGCACTGAGTAATATATACACAGTGCTTTATACATGTATATTAGATGCACATCAGTGAAATGGAAAAAAATCAAATCAATTATTGTTTATCACCAGACGCATGAATTTCTTAAAATAAATAGAAGATTTAACATGGAAGATAATGTATTTAGTACAAAGTGTATACACAGCATACACTTATTACAAATGGTATTTCATTACCCCTGAATACAGACATGGAGTGTCGTGGCCGAGCGGTCTAGCTTACCGGACTCAAGTTCTGGTGTTAGCAGCAGAATGTGGGTTCGAATCCCAGCCGTAACACTTGTGTCCTTGAGCAAGACACTTAACCATAATTGCTTCTCTCCACCCAGGGGTTAAATGGGTACCTGTGAGGGCAGAGTTGGTTGATTAGCCCTATATGCGCTGTAATGGCAGCAATTGAGCTGTATACTCCCCAGGGAGCTGAGATGGTTTCAGGAATGATTTATGAGCCTTATGAGCAGGGGTAATAATATAATGCGCCTTGAGCACCACTCAGTTGGTGGATACGTGCGCTATATAAGTCCACACATTATTATTATTAATTATTATTATTATTATACATGCAGGGATGATGTTCCTTGAATACCAACGTGACACGTGTAAACATAATAAGAAATGTACACACATCAGCAAGCATGTTGTAAATACTGCATTGAATTATATGCACAGTATAACAAATTGGATTGGTCACTATAAGGGACACGAATTGACAGCCATCAATTAGCAAATTTAAGTGTGTATAACTAACTAATGGGTTCTAGTGTTCTACCTTCTGAGCCAACCAGCCGGTTTAGTTACCAGCAATCTAATATTTCATTTTTATTTTTTGGATAGGGTGCAAGTCAGACTGTGAAGCTTGGATCACACCTACCTGGTGGGGGAGGGGAGGTGCACAGTTGGAGAAGGGCACAACTGACATATTGGCTTTTGTGATAAGGCATGCCTCTTAGACACAACACGTTATTAACCCCAACTCGCTAGGCCCATTTGCTTACACATAACCTGAATCCTAACTCCCTAGGCCCATTTGCTTACACATAACCTGAATCCTTCCTAACTCCCTAGGCCCATTTGCTTACACAACCTGAAAAATCCTCCAAAATCCTTCAGTAGTAAAGCAAGCACATGACATGTATGCACACGTGTTTCTAATCTGTGATACATGTACATGGCCAGGGACCCTCCCTGCATGCATGGAGCAATAAACAGTGTCCACTGACCCAAGCACTGACCTTGTAATCACTACAACAAACATGAATGTACATGTACCATGGAAAGGCAAGTATGCCTAATAACCTCAATCCTCCAAAATTCTTCACTTTAGCAAAGAGTATGTAACCTCAAAACCTTCAAAATCCTTCACTTTAGCAAAGAGGGTTTTGGACGATGTGGGAAGGTTGGGGTTAATCAAAACCAATATTTAAAAAACAAAAAAACAACAATTTGGGAAGAGTTTTCTGCCCATTTATTTGTTCTAGACTATTTTTTGCCGCATTGGTTATTAAACAATCATTGGGGGAAGTTTATTGATGCTTTTTTTATTGAAAATGTATAGTGAACTAAACAAAATGACAATATAAAAAACTTTTTTCAATTATTTCTCCCATTTCTTGAAAACTAGTCAGTGGAATTGAATATATTTCTAAAACCAATGTTGTTCTTTTCCATCAAAGGGACATTATCGTCACGGTCAACAGGGCATGGAATTGGAGTGCTAGTTTTAGATGAACTCTGTGACTGAAAATAATTACCCACATTGATGTTGCATAAATAAGCCAGCATTTTTCAGTCACTATGTCCATCTTAACCCTAACCTTCCCAAATCCTCCAAAATCCTCTTTGCTAAAGTGAAGGATTTTGAAGGATTGAGGTTACATGCTACTGTACATGCTCTTTGCTATAAAGTGAAGGATTTTGAAGGATTGAGATTATTAGGCATACTTGCCTTTCCATGGTACATGTACATGTACATCCATGTTTGTTGTAGTGATTGCAAGGTCAACGCTTGGGTCAGTGGACACTGTTTATTGCTCCATGCATGCAGGGAGGGTCCCTGGCCATGTACACGTATCACAGATTAGAAACACATGTGTGCATACATGTCATGTGCTTGCTTTACTACTGAAGGATTTTTGAGGATTCAGGTTATGTGTAAGCAAATGGGCCTAGGGAGTTAGGGTTAAACTAGGACACCGATTCCATGCCCTGTTGAAAGTCTGCTCTGATCATGACAACACTGTCCCTTTAAACATTTGCATGAACATTGGAGACGATATGTCTTCTTTTTTTTCCTGTGTTTTCATTATTACAAATTTGTACTTGATTACAAATCTGGGCATAAAGGTTTGAGGCATACTTCCGCCAGCCATTTGTAAGATCACGCTCTCGTACTTCCTATATACATGTATATCACGACATACATGTAAATACAGACAAGCTGTATCAAGGAGATCGGCAACGGATATCAAATTAGCATGTCTTCATTGTGTCAACATACGTTATGTTGTCAAAGTACTAACTGCCTATAGTGATCAGCTATTATGACTAATTAGCATCTCATACACGTAGGTTAATATACACATTCCCTGTATTTTGTTATTCCATCCATAATTAAGTTTTAAATCGGTACACATAGAAGTTCATCAATATCAAATGAGTTTACAAAATAAATGAGTAATACATTGTTAAACATGTACATCTAATTAATTTAATAATAATGAATTTATCACGCTGTATCATTAACCCTAACTCCCTAGGCCCATTTGCTTACACATAACCTGAATCCTCCAAAATCCTTCATTACTACCGCCGTAGTAAAGCAAGCACATGACATGTATGCACACATGTGTTTCTAATATGTGATACATGTATATGGCCAGGGACCCTCCCTGCATGCATGGAGCAATAAACAGTGTCCACTGACCCAAGCACTGACCTTGCAATCACTACAACAAACATGGATGTACATGTACCATGGAAAGGCAAGTATGCCTAATAACCTCAATACTGTGACACGACAGCAGTAGATTTAGTGCGCCATGTATATAGCCAGCGAAGTTAGACAGCGTGTATAGCGTGCAGCAGTGAAGCTCCGCCTAGTGCGCGCTGATTGGCTAGGGAGAGTCACTGCGCTTATAACGTGTAGATGCGCACTGCGGATAGGGCTGGCGAGCGGCTATATAAGGCGCTGCTTTCTAGCGTATGAGGCAGTTGGCCTAAGCTGAGAGAGTTGGCATGGCCTAAGCTGAGAGAGTTGGCATGGCCTAAGCTGAGAGAGTTGGCATGGCCTAAGCTGAGAGAGTTGGCATGGCCTAAGCTGACAGAGTTGGCATGGCATAAGCTGGCATGAGCTGGCAGAGTTGGCATGAGCTGACAGAGTCGTAGTTGGCATCTACTGATGAACCGGTAAGACACCTTTAGCGTGTAAGCTGGTTATTTAAGCAGTGTGTATGCGCTGTACGGCCGAGTTGGGTCGAGGGGTTGTTATACGGTTGTGCGGTATAAGTTCCTTGGTAGGAGCTTGCGATAAAAGGGCGAGTTGCCAGAACTCTCGCATGTGTTATTGCGAGGGGCGACATCCCCGACAGATAACCCCGAGATTTAACGTGGGCTGATGTGAATGCGCGTGTTGTAACCCTGGGTACACAAATTGGTGTTGGGTACGCTGCTTTTGCTGCCGTTGCAAGTCTTCCTGCAAATCTATGTAAGGATGCCCTCTTTTTTTTGTTGAAAGCCAATGCTAAGGATTGAGATTGATGATCATGAATAAATCAGCATACTGGTGTGGTTCTATGAATCCATTGTGTTCCTTTGTGTGTTGATTAAGTGTCACCCGTTATTGTCTACAGTTCAGGAGTTAAAGGACCATTAGGAGTTCACATCCGGTATTCCTTTCCAATCAATTAGTTACCAACACTGGGACGGTATATTTCCATCCCAACGGACGCATCCCTAGCCGCTCAGGGACGTTCCGGTCAGTGCCGTCCGCGTCGCACCCTGTGGAGGGGAGCCCAATTCGTGTCTCGCTTCCACCCGAGGGGTGTGACGTCACAATACTCCAAAATCCTTCACTTTAGCAAAGAGCATGTAGCCTCAATCCTTCACTTTAGCAAAGAGGATTTTGGAGGATTTGGGAAGGTTAGGGTTAATTAATTTATTATGTAATCACTCTTATCTATGCTCCAATCAATTATTTTGATTATTTGTTTTATAAGAAAGTAATTTATTTTCTTTCTACTAGGAAAACAGCAATTTTACAGATTAAAATTAACGGAAAATAAAAAAGTAACGTAGAATCTGCATCTTTAAGTATTTGGCCAATAACATCTATGAGTCAATACATCTATACATCTATGAGTCAACCGCATTGCTTGTTTCATATGGGATACAACATTATTAAAATTGGAAAGATAAGTAGTGCAATATTTATATTGGACTATAGATTATCTGATATGAAAACACACTCTCTGTCCTATTATCTCTTGGCGGGTTTCTGGAAAACTCATTAGAAAAATTATGTTTTAACCCTAACCACCCTGAATCCATCAAAATCCATCCCACTGTTTTGGAGGATTTCGGCGGATTCAGGATATCTCCACATTGAGCATACATGTATGGCGGCTTTGATGGATTCAGGATTTCAATAGTTTTTAACTGCTTGGTCATGTTGGTTGATGTATTTTGATGGATTATAGTTACATGTACTGTACATGTACAGCCAACACTTGTATGTGTTAGATTTTGATGGATTCTATGCAGCAACATACTATACAAATTTTCATGTGAGCATGGTATCCTGAATCCACCAAAATCCACCAGAAATTTAGTGGTGGATTTTGGTGGATTCAGGATATGTCCAATATCTACACTGGCGGATTCTGATGGATTCAGGACACCAGCATTTTGTGTGTGACAAAAATGGTGGATTTTGGTGGATTCAGGATACTTTCTAGTACAAATACCCAAGGGGTTAGGGTTAATTAAAAGCTAAAATAAAAATGTATTTGTTACTTGCAATGACTCACAACATACATGTGTTAAAAGAAGAAAGTTCATTTTTATATTTGTATGAATTAAAATGCATGTTTGTAAAGGAGAATTAAACAAAAATCAACAATTTAATACGGTAAACAAATGTGAAGGTACAAAGAATTGTTTCAGAGTTCTCGTTGGATCTTGATTTCTGAAATGGTGTGATATTTATTCTAAATGATTAGTTATGAATGTATAGTTGAGATCATAGTATTAGCCAGAGGGGTGTCTGGGTGTCTTATGGACACCCTACATGTATTTCAATTTTGGACACCCTATTTCAATTTTGGATACCCTGTTTCAATTTTGGACACCCTGTTTCAATTTTGGACACCCTGTTTCAATTTTGGACACCCTGTTTCAATTTTGGACACCCTGTTTCAATTTTGGACACCCTGTTTCAATTTTGGACACCCTGTTTCAATTTTGGACACCCTGTTTCAATTTTGGACACCCTATTTCAATTTTGGACACCTTATTTCATCTGTCATTTACATGTAAAAGTATTGTAAGTGAACAATTTGGACACCCAATTTTGAAAATCCCAGCAAATTTGGATTCCCTATTTCTAAACCCTGACTAACGCCCTGGTTGAGATTGTATTTAATTTTTTTCTTCACCAGCTTCAGATCAAGAATTTTAACTGAAACGACAAATACTCTTTAGGTAATATTTTGTCATTTGAAATAATATTTCAAATGACAAAATAATAACTGAAATATCAAAGGTAATGAAACATGAATAATTCAAATATTTCCAGGAAATATGTATATAAGGTGAACATCTGGTATGAGCTATTTCCGTGCTATATGGTTACCTATAGACACCCTTATCCTGAAATCCATACCCTATGGATAACTCAGTATTACTATTATACATATGTGCAACCTAATAATGAAATAACGGCTCCATTTTAGCTTCACTATTCTCATGATTGGACACGCATAGTTCCTCTGTCAGTAACGCTGCGCCGGAAACAAGATCTCTGGGTCGGATCGACTGAGCGTCGTCTGCTCGAGATGGCCGTCCATGAAATACCATAGGGTCATGACATTTTAATCTAGCCCAGGATGCAGTATGTGTGACAATTGCTTAGCCCAGTTCATAGCAGACATGTAACATTTTCATATTTTAAAAGCCAACTCAGATTATTGGGTTTCAGCAATCACTGATCTATGATTGATGCACTTTAACTGTTCATATCCCAAGTAGTTTTTTAAGTTAAATTAACTGCTTCACAAAAAAACCACAAGACCAAAAATAATAGAAAATATAAAAATAGGTGTTTCCAATTACATTAAGGAAACAGAGTGGGTGGGTGGATGGGTAAATACTTGTTTTACATGAGAATTTTGTATTGCAAAAATATTAGGGTAGTATACATGTACGTGTACGACATCAACCATATTCTTGATTGAGCGATTTAGTGATTGCTTTGTACATTTGAGCAATTAAAAATGATTAACACAACTGATGACTACATTGTATTAGATTGATGGGTCAAATGATTGAATTAATTGAATGTGTGTGTGTAGTTGATTGATTTAATTTATTTTACTTTTTACACCCATCCGATTTTTAATGAATGATTGATAAAAATATCGAATGACATGAATTCTTGCTGGTGTGCATGTCTGACCGATTTATTGCTTTACAATTTGATCGACTGATTAATAGATTGAATGACATTAATGCATGCTTGATTGGTTCATTGCTTATGAATTGGATTGACTGTTTAATAAACTGAATGACGCGAATACTTGCATGCTTGTTTGATTTACAATTTGATTGATTTACAATTTAAATGATTGATTAATAGATTGAAAGACAATACATGCTTGCTTGCTTGATTGGTTCATTGCTTATCAATTTCATTGAGTGATGTATTGAATGATGTGAATGAATGCTTGCTTGCTTGTTTGATTGGTTCATTGCTTATCAATTTGATTGATTGATGTATTGAATGATGTGAATGAATGCTTGCTTGCTTGTTTGATTGGTTCATTGCTTTATAATTTAATTGACTGATGTATTGAATGGCATGAATGTAATAATCATTCAATTAATTAATTGATTGTATAATAGTTTGATTAACTAATTAATAGTAGTGATACCAAGTAATAATCTCTCTTGAGTTCTGAGAGAAGAACCTGTGGGGAACTCAACATTTCAGTCAGTGTTTACTGACTGTCTTCAGGAGAATTCCGCAATCTGGTTGGTGCAGCTGCTTAAGTAGTGTTGAAAGGGATTCTGATGCAGGGATTAGGTTGGTGAGGTGTGAAAGTGGGAATACTACTAAGTACTATCAACATAATTTATTTTTTATAATTGAGTGAGTGACTGATCAAATGCCTTAAAAATTCACATATAACATTACATTTGGTGTGAATAGAGCTCCTTGTGACCGTATTTTTTCTCAAATTTCATGTACATTTATTAACCCTAACTCCCTAGGCCCATTTGCTTACACATAACCTGAATCCTTCCTAACTCTCTAGGCCCATTTGCTTACACATAACCTGAATCCTTCCTAACTCCCTAGGCCCATTTGCTTACACATAACCTGAATCCTTCCTAACTCCCTAGGCCCACTTGCTTACACATAACCTGAATCCTTCCTAACTCTCTAGGCCCATTTGCTTACACATAACCTGAATCCTTCCTAACTCCCTAGGCCCATTTGCTTACACATAACCTGAATCCTTCCTAACTCCCTAGGCCCATTTGCTTACACATAACCTGAATCCTTCCTAACTCCCTAGGCCCATTTGCTTACACATAACCTGAATCCTTCCTAACTCCCTCGGCCCATTTGCTTACACATAACCTGAATCCTTCCTAACTACCTAGGCCCATTTGCTTACACATAACCTGAATCCTTCCTAACTCCCTAGGCCCATTTGCTTACACATAACCTGAATCCTTCCTAACTACTATGCCCATTTGCTTACACATAACCTGAATCCTTCCTAACTCCCTAGGCCCATTTGCTTACACATAACCTGAATCCTTCCTAACTCCCTAGGCCCATTTGCTTACACATAACCTGAATCCTTCCTAACTCCCTAGGCCCATTTGCTTACACATAACCTGAATCCTTCCTAACTCCCTAGGCCCATTTGCTTACACATAACCTGAATCCTTCCTAACTCCCTAGGCCCATTTGCTTACACATAACCTGAATCCTTCCTAACTCCCTAGGCCCATTTGCTTACACATAACCTGAATCCTTCCTAAGTCCCTCGGCCCATTTGCTTACACATAATCTGAATCCTTCCTAACTCCCTAGGCCCATTTGCTTACACATAACCTGAATCCTTCCTAACTCCCTAGGCCCATTTGCTTACACATAACCTGAATCCTCCAAAATCCTTCAGTAGTAAAGGAAGCACATGACATGTATGCACACATGTGTTTCTAATCTGTGATACATGTACATGGCCAGGGACCCTCCCTGCATGCATGGAACAATAAACAGTGTCCACTGACCCTACAATGTACATGTAGCACTGACCTTGCAATCACTACAACAAACATGGATGTACATGTACAGTGTACCATGGAAAGGCAAGTATGCCTAATAACCTCAATCCTCCAAAATCCTTCACTTTAGCAAAGAGCATGTAGCATGTAACCTCAATCCTTCAAAATCCTTCACTTTAGCAAAGAGCATGTAGCATGTAACCTCAATCCTTCAAAATCCTTCACTTTAGCAAAGAGCATGTAGCATGTAACCTCAATCCTTCAAAATCCTTCACTTTAGCAAAGAGCATGTAACCTCAATCCTTCAAAATCCTTCACTTTAGCAAAGAGCATGTAGCATGTAACCTCAATCCTTCAAAATCCTTCACTTTAGCAAAGAGCATGTAACCTCAATCCTTCAAAATCCTTCACTTTAGCAAAGAGCATGTAGCATGTAATCTCAATCCTTCAAAATCCTTTCAGAGGATTTGGGAGGATTTGGGAAGCTTAGGGTTAATGATGCCCTTATGTACATGTTGAGTACATAATATCAAATTGAGATAAATTACAAAATCAACAAGTTAAATCAAGAATTAAATAGTATCACCGAACGCAATGATATATACTACTCAAAACAATTTAGGGAACACCGGATTTTTAACATCAAATAGGTTTGAAATGTTCCATGAACCGGGATTTTCATTTGCAACCCCCTCTCTCTTTCAGTAGTCATGTCATGAAATGTGTAATCACTACATGCATCCTTTATCATCCGTTTCATTGTGCAGTTGTTTCTCATCAATTCTGTGAAAACATTGTGTTTATCTGAAATAAATGATCTTGCTTTAACTGAGATTATTCCGGTGTTCCCTAAATTGTTTTGAGTAGTATAGATTGAAGACAATAAACAACATTATTGTTGATAATACTACTACTTTAACCAGCCACTGTTCAGTAGAGAGTACAGTCAAAGTAAGCATGTAATGTGTCACATTATCTATCCCCTCCACACTGAAACTACCACGGTGTTACAAAAACTAAACATACTTCTGGTGCCCAGCCTTCTGGGTTCTGGGTTCTGGCAGTTCATGTACAGGTGAATTCATACATTTGTAACAAACACATGGTGGACATGGCGGAGGGTACCAGTGAAAGTACATGTATAGATTAATCCATCAACCAGTTCACTGGGCGCTGCCATAACTGCAGTGGTACCTACATTCTGCATCAAGTATTCGTTTTCTACGCAGTCCAGTGGTTCTTTGACCAATCTGAGCACTCGATTTGAAGAAACGGTAGAATACATTGTATTTGAGAATGAGTGTGACAGAGGTACCACTGCAGTAATGGCAGAAAAAGGAAGTCACCGGATCAGTCTATACAAAAAAAGTTCTTGCTATTAGAGTAAGACCATGGAAAATAAACTCTGCTTTAACCAACATGTGTATTCTATGGGAGGGGGATTAAAACGGAATATCAGAATGTTAACCCTCCTAGATTGGTCATCAGTAGAAACACCCATGAAAGTTCTCACATTAATAATTGATTCACTGTTGAATGACAATCAGCCATAAAGCTATTATCCACTATTGGTAATCTCAACAGAAATAAATTATCGCCGAGTTTTACACGTACATAAAACTTATTTGGCGTCAAGTTGATGATAGTATCAAACATTCTCTGAAATATTAGTGTCTCAGCTGCTATCATTTTGGGTAAAAATATTGAAATCACTTAATTAATTTTTGTTATTCAAAGACAAATATTCCAATATTTTCTCAACACAATGAAATAAGCCAAACCTTTCACAGGTTGTTAATTTGTTTGTATATTGTCTTGATTCTTATAAAGTAAGATACACATTTGCAAACGATTTGCCAAAAGTGTATACTGGCTTTTACTTGCTAAAAAAAAGTCTCTGGTTTCTGGTCATAGGTCCGCTTCAAAATTGGTGTGGTGACGTTTTTTTTTTTTTTTTTTTTTTTGATAATCCTTTTTATATATATGCGGTTATTGGAACCAGACCAAATTTCCTATACACAAAGCACGAGGGCTAAGAGAGGCAGCACAAATCAGGCAAACGTTCATACCCCTATGTGAAAAAGTTGGTTAAAACACACCACGGCAGAATTCCAATTGATCCAGCAATTTTGGCTGCAATTGGAAATCGCTTCATAGCAAAACAAAGAAAACTATAAATGCTGAGGCGCGCTCGGAGGCGACGTGCGCAGAGACTAGAAACAGAAGACGTTTGGGGTATCAAGATAAATACTTTTGTTTGTAAACATTTGTTTTTTTGCCTTTTCGTGAAATGCTGGTGAATTATTTCTCTCTTGTATAATGTACTTGTCATGCATAATACAATTCAAAGGAGGAAATTATAAGGGTTAATATCTTAGTACTGGGTTACTGTGATCAAGATTAGATGGATTATTGCATTGTAATACCAGGGGTCAAAATTAAACTGAATGTTATGCAGTAGGACGAGTAACAACTGTACTATCCCTCATTAGCTTTTAGTATCCTTTTAGAATCTTATTGAACAAACATGCAAAGAACATGAATAAATTAAAACAAAATGGTTATTGTTCTAAGTTTAGATGTATTTACCATATAAAGTGCCATGGTCGAGCGGTTTAGTACATCGGATTTGTGTTCTGACGGCTGAGTCATCAGAATGTGGGTTCGAATCCCAACCGCAACCGAGGTACTTGTGTCCTTGAGCAAGACACTTTACCATAATTGCTTCTCTCCACCCAGGGGTAAATGGGTACCTGTGAGGGCAGAGTTGGTTGTTGTGTTTGATTAGCCCTATATGCGCTGTAATGGCAGCAATTGAGCTGTATACTCCCCAGGGAGCTGAGATGGTTTCAGGGATGATTTATGAGCCTGATGAGCAGGGGTAAAAATGTAATGCGCCTTGAGCACCAGTTTGGTGGATATGTGTGCTATACGAAGTCCACATTATTATTATTTTGATTTCTCTAAACAGAGCTTTAAAATTAATTCCACATTTTACAAACTTATTTGAACAAGTCTGTCTGAGTTTCTATCATGCACTCTAAACAATCAAAGTGTTGAATTAACATTTTAAAGAGTTTGGTCAGTGATAACTCTTTATAAAGTTGGATTTCACTTTTAAAAGTGTTGAATTAACATTGATAAAGTTAGACTTAACTTGATTCCGTGTTAATTCAACACTTTCTTTGAGTTGAATTTAACTTTATAAAGAATTGTCACTCGCCGAACTCTTAAAAGGTTGATTCAACACATTAGTTTTAAGAGTGTGCTAAAGAAATGCCTTGCGCTGTCAGCAATTATCGTAATAAGTTTTGTCTCAATTGTGATCATGTGTTTCTTATTTTTTGTAAACTAGCTCTCTGTTGATCAAACTCAGTCGTTCTGTTAAGCCACTCAGACTAGAGTGGGTTAGTGGCAATTTTGACCCCTATATACTGTGTACACATGCACAATAATGTTGAGTTTGAAATGATTGACAAATGGAATTGCATGTAGGTCAATTAATGACCATTTGAAATAAAATTAGTGCTAAATTTATTACAAAGCAATTTCCCAATCAACTTTCCAAACTTTCAAATTTCTGCATAGTATAAAACAGAGTTTATTTTTGGACCTAACCTTCTAAACTCAGTGAAAGGAATATTAATAGGGTTAAATTAATTACACAACGCTATCTTGGAACGACTGTACAGTTGATTTATACTGCTGTGTAAAATATTATCCACAAATCTTGGTAATCAATATGACACAACAATATAAATCCTTCAAACATGCATTAGTACTGAGATACAAAGAAACTTGTAGAAACCAGGAAAAAATGCAACTGTGAGAGGCTACGGTGAAGTCAAAAGAGCTAGGGGTAAATAAATACGAATATATTTGCATATATTATACCTTTGGTCGTACCGCGGGAGAGACTTTTTCTGGAGGCTTGAATATCAAAGGAGAAAAGCACAGGATATTGTTGAAAATGGGAGAAATGTTATGAGAACAGCCTGAATATTGTACATAAATGTAATGTTACTCTCAACACTGCAATATATACCGTTATCACAGAGAATCTTTGTCATATCCCCTGTATACCCAATAAAGAATATAATGCTGATTCTCATTACACAAAAGGTGCCAGGCTACTCTTCTCTTCCAGCCTTGATTTGGTCACATGGTTTTGTTTTTAACAAAAGCAAGATGGCTGCACCAGATACAATCACAGTCCCTACCCACTCTTAACAATGCTTAAAATGCTGTCACGCCACTTTCATCAAAGCCAAGCATTTGACTGACATAGTAGCAATTGCCATGGAAAGTCCTTGACAGCTGGATTGGTGTAGTACCTACTGCTAAATTGGGATCTAGCCAGCAAAATATCATCGCACAAGATTGGTGGTGATTGTGAATTATAGACACTCCAAATTTGTAGAAGTTTAGACTGGTTCATACTTCATGCTAACACAAAGTGAAATTTTATGTCATAGAATTGCAGTGAATGATTCATGAAGGCTGAAATATTTTCAATTATTTTGAATCACTCCTGCAAATTCTAGGTTTTGACGGTGTCACTTTGCATTATGAACCGGCGACATCTTGGATTCCAGTCTCCCTCTCGTGGCTTGTGAATTTTCTCCTGTAGACACAATCATTTAGTATGCAAGAATTCCATCATTCCAACACAAGTTTATTTACACACATTTCATTTCGAGTGTTCAGATGTAAGACTCGGCTTGCTGCTTCTGCACATCCATACACAGTTGTGTTGGACAACATTTTATGCAAATAGTTTGGAAGTCAGTGCCTGGATTTAGCTTCTCCTCATCAACCTATCATCTCCATAACATTAAGAGAAATGTTGATATCTCTTATAGTTACACCGTATCACAAGAACAACAGCAGGATAGTGTTGACAGTACTGGTGTTGTATTGACATCCAGTTCATGCATTGTATCAGTCTGTGTTCTAAATGTTTGTTTGTTTTTTGTTATTCTTCTGTTTCTGTGGCCTCTACCCTCAACTGGCTTTGTTTTTAATTATTCCTTTTCAAAATAACACATGTGATTTATCTTGTATCAAATTTGAATAATACATTATTTGGAAATTTTGGATACAACAGTGTGTACATGTAAATGTACAAGTGTCATATATTTATTAATTTGATGTTTAAATATCTTAATATTAAAAAGACATCTTACAAGAAAAAGAAATACTGTAAATTGCTAATTCATTGTAAATTCCCTCTTTGTAGTTCTACATGTATAAAGTAGTTAAAAACAATGAATGCTTAATTAGCAATCTTATGAATTATTCATGTACATTGTAAGACCAATGGAGCCATATCTTCATGAATAATACAAATGTACATTATTAGTGACTTAATTAGTCATCATGTATAATTAATGTCATTAGTTCTCACCTTATTAACCTACTGTTTGACCATTTGAAACCACTCAAAAATTTCCACTTACCAAAATGCCCATTGGTTTTGTACACACATAGTGATACCATTTGAACAGTGTTGGTAGCAAGCTTTACTACATGTACCATTCAAATCCGTTCAAATGCATAGAGTGTCCATTGATTCACCACTTAGAAGTATCCAAACAATGTTTTGTATTAGCTGTACTACCATTTGGAAAGATCCAAACAAGGTTTTGTATTAGCTGACCTACCATTCAAAACTATTTGGGGGAATCAATACTGTACACAGTTACATGTATTTCACCATTCAAAACCACAAAAGCGAATGGTTTCAAATGGTGGATCAACTTGTGTGAAAAAGGTACCAGAAGTAGGAGGATGATAGTTTTGGATGCTTTCAATGAATAATAAGATGGTTGATTACCATGAGTAAGAGACAATTGGTAGATCTGATCATTCTGGAATTGGGCAGTTCACACCATTTGGAATTGCCCCAGGCAGACCAATTTGTCCATTAGCTAAATGACCATTGTGAATAACCATCTCTTTTATACACATCATGTACGTGAACGTGTTCCATGTGGAGTGTCGTGGCCGAGCGGTCTAGCTTACCGGACTCAAGTTCTAGTGTTAGCAGCAGAATGTGGGTTCGAATCCCGGCCGTGACACTTGTGTCCTTGAGCAAGACACTTAACCATAATTGCTTCTCTCCACCCAGGGGTTAAATGGGTACCTGTGAGGGCAGAGTTGGTTGATTAGCCCTATATGCGCTGTAATGGCAGCAATTGAGCTGTATACTCCCCAGAGAGCTGAGATGGTTTCAGGAATGATTTATGAGCCTTATGAGCAGGGATAATGATATAATGCGCCTTGAGCACCACTTAGTTGGTGGATACGTGCGCTATATAAGTCCACACATTATTATTATTATTATTATAAAGAATGTTACAATGTTCAATGAGCATATTGTGGACCATATTTCCAACCCACATGCATGAATCTTCAAATCTGTATTGACCAACATGTACAAAGGGTTACCAGATTACTTAAACATATTTACACTCATCCAGTGACCATTTCACTGGGTGCCTTCATAATTGCGGTGGTACAGCTCTGCCTACATGTATATTCTGTGTACTTCTTTACTGCATGTGCTTCTTTTAGGGCTGTGCGTTTTCGGTTATTTCGGGAACCGGGTACCCGAAATTGGAAATCTTTAGATACCCGGGTACCCGAAAACAATTTTGTAAAAATAAATAAATAATTTTTAAAAATGTGTAATTTTACAGCATTTGTATTCACTCCCGTCAAGTAAAATAGCAGTGGTACGATGAAAAATAAAATGTCTGACAGTAAGGCTGTGCGTTTGTGGTTATTTTGGGAACTGGATACCCGAAATTGGAAATCTTTGGATACCAGGTACCCAAAAACAATTTTGTAAAAATACATAAATACTCTTGAATGTATAAAATAACCAATATGAACACAAGTTTCAAACAAAAGCCAGCAAGTCTGTGAAAGGCTGTTGGCAAATGTTACTTCTAAAGCCTTCGTTTATAAAGTTTTCTTCATTTTGTGAGCAAGCAATCAGGGGCTTCCATAATTTGTGTGGCTTAAAATGCTCAGTCGGAATTTTATAAAGTCGTTTACGGGTAATTGGAACCGAAAAATGGAACCGGGTAATGACATTTTCGGTCGGGTATCCGGATACTCATCCATGTACTGACTCCAGTCACCATCGCTTTTCAATTACACAAACTGTCTGGGACATGCACAGTAGACATTCCCCCAGCCATCTTATGTTTAAGACTGTACAACAATCTTTGAATCCATTGATTCAGTGTCTAATTATCTCACCTTATTAGATCGTAGCGTAACCCTCCCACCGCACCGTGCACATGATTTCAGATTGCAGTAACTACAAGAATGACCAACACCATCAGCAAACTTTGTCTTGTGACAGATTTGACAAACAGCTCCATTTTGTGGCGGTCCTTTCGTCTTGTTTTCAACAGCGACTGCCTGGGTCGTCTGTTGGGCACGGTCAAGGTCATCTTTCAAGGCTCTGATTGGTAGAAGAAATTTAAAATCAATTAATATGTGGTACTAAAAATTTCAACCGCCCTCAAAATGTTTTTAAATCAAATATAAAATTAACAGACAAATTAAACAAATCAACAAACGAATGAATGAACAAAATTTTCACAAACAACAAATGAATGAAAGGACAAACAAACAATAGTTAATTTTTTGAAAATCAACCTCTGTCAAATCACACTTTTGGGATTTTATATTGAGCCTATAAAATCATATTTGCATAAAACCATATACACGTACATGTATGTGTTGTCAGGTAAGGTTATCATGTTTACAGGCCTTAAATGAATCTCTATGAGCAATTCAAACCCTCCTACTACTACAAGGGTCAAAATCAGTCAAAATGTTGATATACTTGCCAAGGTATATCTAGTGCACTTAAAAGTCAAACACTGTCAAACCCTTACGTGTATTAAGTACATTTACAGGTCAAAACGAGTCGACCATTTTTGACTGGTAAAAGCATTGTCTGGTATTGCTGAGAGGGATCAAAATGACAGTAAAAACCAGTCAAAATGCCCCTGTGTGCACATTTGGGTCAACAGTCAAAACAGGCAGTTGACTGGTTTTGACCTCTAGACCTACTTCCCACTAAAGTGCAGCTACACTGTACATGTATAGTATGTGGGTTAATACTTATTCAAACTTTTTGCTTGAAAACGATGGTCATAAATGAATAAATAATGAGTGAACTGACCTTTGCTGAAGTCCCTCAGTAAAATAACAAATCTCATATTTATTTTGATTTTATTTTATCATTTATAGTCTTGCCTCATGGTTGGACAACATCACAGCTATTGCAACTATCACAGCAGGCTGCAATTATCACTATTATTTATTATTTTTTTAAATTTTTGTGCAAGGGAAACAAAAATATTTTTTACCAACTTGCCAACATTTTGAAGCACTAAATATAAGGCCAAAATAGGGTTAATCCCTGCATGCATACATGTACCTTGATCCCTGCATGCATACCGCATAGACAGTACTTTATCAAGTGGGTAATGTTCTTTTAATTTTTTTTTCTTTTTTCTATGCATAACAGACAAATGCCCAAGGATGTGTAAAGGGCACTATGCACACCTCCCCCCCACCCACTCTACATGTACCTTCACTAAGCGCTTGCATTCCTTTGTGCACATCCCTGATCTGGAATCCTTCACATGGTTCATACTATAAATATTTGATTCAAATAGTCATATGGCAATTCCATGGTTACATTACATATTTGAGGTACATGTATTGGGCCCACTCTTAGTGCCAGAATTTCATTATTAACCCTAACCTTCTCAAATCCTCCAAAATCCTCTTTGCCAAAGTGAAGGATTTTAAAAGATTGAGGTTACATGCTACATGCTTTGCTAAAGTGAAGGATTTTGGAGTATTGAGGTTATTAGGCATACATGTACTTGCCTTTCCATGGTACATGTACATCCATGTTTGTTGTAGTGATTGCAAGGTCAGTGCTTGGGTCAGTGGACACCGTTTATTGCTCCAAGCATGCAGGGAGGGTCCCTGGCCATGTACATGTATCACAGATTTTGACCTGGCAGCGAAAGGTTTTTTGCAAATTTTTGCAAATTTAGTGTTTTTTGGTATCCAAAATATGGTTTTACAATTTTTGTTTTTAAGAAAACAACTGCAATCTTTGGTCACCGTTAAACACTTTTTTTTTCTTTATAATCAAAGCAAAAAGGAGTTCTCCACCTCCAGTGACCTGCATGGCTTTTTGTATCATATGGGACCTGCTCAGAAAAATACATGCATGTACATTCATAAATGGTTAGGGACTTGTGACACCCATGTACATACATGTACAGCTGAATGACACCAGTACAGAAACTGCCTTGTGTAATGAGGGCATTCCCTCTGTTACAAAAATCAATAGGTTTATATACAGTGTACTAACTGCTGTTTTGATGGGTACATTACGTGCATGTTTTCATTTACCGGTCATACTACATGTACACTATTCACAATATTACATGTATTACACACAACCTGGTTCTGCAACCATTCTACCTCACTTTTGTCTCATTTGCATAATTGATTTTTTTCCGGTCCTGATCTGTACATGGTTTCAATTGGACCGAGAGGCATTACAAAAGAGTGTAATTAGCTTATTTGTGGTCAGGTCCCAAATGTACACACGTGTAAATGTATAGTGTTCATAGTTTTTGATGAAGAGACACAAGATTTGATAAGTCTTATACATTTTGCGTGACCTCAGAGGGTGTAGCCTGGACCAAGGCTAGTGCCGCCATCCCATACTAATTATTGGCACAAAAAAATTCAACACACACTGTGCACTGTCCCCGGATAGAGTTCATACACACACACACATACTGTACATGTACATTACATACATGTACACGTATGTAATGTACACTGTATACAGCGAGATAAACTGAGTCGTGGATACGGTTGTGCATTGCGACCTCGTACATGTTCAAACTGAGCTTCGAACTGAATCAACAGCCTCGATCCTTCTGTAACCAAGAGTTTATATGTTTCTTTATTTTCCCATTGGAAATCCGATGGAAATTCACTCGCAAGAATTGTTGATTTGTGGGCGGTTTCTTTGAAACTATGGCCAATCACAACCCCCATCGGATTTGTGTTCTGATGGCCGAGTCGTCAGAATGTGGGTTCGAATCCGAACCGCGATGCTTGTGTCCTTGAGCAAGGCACTTTACCATAATTGCTTCTCTCCACCCAGGGGTACATGTAAATGGGTACCTGTGAGGACAGAGTTGGTTGTTGTGTTTGATTAGCCCTATATGTGCCAAAATGGCACATAATTGAGCTGTATACTCCCAGGGAGCCGAGATGGTTTCTGGAATGATTTATGAGCCTGATGAGCAGGGGTAATAATGTAATGTGCCTTGAGCACCAGTTTGGTGGATATGTGTGCTCTATAAATCCACATTATTATTATTATTAGCTTTGACCCTGTTTGATTCCAACCACAATGCAGACACACACGCATGCACATGAAAGACATCACAGCTTACAAAGCAGTTGCTGGGCCAGCCAACAACCAATGAGAATACATCTTTCATTTTTAAATTTGGCATAATCGAGATACGCCTTGAATTTTGTCAAGTACAGAAGGATCAAGGCGTGTTGCATGAATGGTCACTATCTGTATACATGTACATGTACATACAGTGTGTTTGCATGGATTCATGTACTGTGTGTGCAATGGCTGCAATGGGGTTTTCAGATAGTTAAGTTCAGAGCAAAATTATGCGACCAAACCATTCCGATGCGCCTTGGTCAAGGCTACAGAAGGTTTTAACCCTAAAGGGAACAATGAGTGTATTCGAGTAGCTTCCCCAAGGTAACCAAAGTACGTCACATGGGTGAGCCCCGAGTACAACCTAATTGAGCATCCAGTTTGAACGTTCGTCCTCAACGTGAAGAATGTCAAATGTCATACGGACTTTGTAAACAAAATATTTACAACGAAACGATCGCAAAATAATTATTTCCCAGGTAAAAAAAAAGAACTAAAAATTGTGTAACTTCTCAGGTTCGAACAAAAAAAAAACATCTAGCACAAGAACAGTCTCTACTCATAAACTTAAGGGTTGAAAATGTATGTCAAAAACTTCACAAAATTACCGCACTGAAAACAAAGATGGCGGCCATTCAGAATATTCTCAAAGTGATGTCACTTACCCTGGTCTGCCTCACGTGACCTGCTTCGCAAGCAGGTTACGTGAGGCTGACCCAGGTGAGCCCCGACAATGATGTCTGACCTACTCGAACGCACTGGAGTCAGATCCGGGGAAGCTAATCGAACGCACCCAACAATATCATTACGATCAACAGGGTATGGAATCGGAGTACTTGTTTTAGATTAACTCAGTGACTGAAAATAATATCCCACATGATAAGGTCATAAAATATTACTGTTGCTGCTGCATAACTGTGCCAGTAAATTTTCAGTCACTGTGTTCTTCTTAAACTACACCGATTCCATGCCCTGTTGAAAGTCTGCTCTGATCGTGACTTTAATTGAAACATGACGTCCAACAAGAGCGTTGTGGAAATTACAATTACTTCTGGTATAGGGTGTTTTCATTGTAGTGATGAAAATGTTTCATATTGGTCAATCGATAGTTCCAAACAGACTTTACTTGCAACTTGGATTTGGTTTTGAGAATTCTTTTTTTCTATGGAGTTAAGTGTTTCACCAACCAACGATGTATGGTACATGTATTTGATGAAACACCTGCATACTACACATGGTGCTTACTTGTAACACATGTAATTGTACGTATACGTATTCAGAAATTCTTTGTGATTGTCTGTAAAGATGGCCTGCATTTTGCATCAGTTGAGAAGGCGGCTTAGGTTGACATTATTTGATTTAATTTTGCCCTACACCGATGTGTGTATTTACATGTATTCACCTGCATTGTTTCAGATTCTATTCAGAAAATGAAATGATCCATGCATAAGGTATGTGCTGATAGTCCACAAATTTCTACATGATCATGTAAATGTATGTGCGTAAATTAAGCATAAACTATAGTGTACACATATATTATGAATGAGTACCATAATGAAAAAGCAATATACATACGATGCATGACTCGTAATCTACATTGGTTTGATTTTGACATACATTAGTTCAGAAAAAAAAAGTATGAGTAAAGCCCTCGATCTTGCTTAATTCATAAAGGTGGAGCTTGTGAATCTGTCCAGCCAATATTTAATTATCGTGCATGAACACTGGTGAATGTAAACATGAGTATGCATATAATTTACATAAAAGGAAATTATATTCCAACCCAACTCACACAGAGAGATTGATTTAAGTGCTTTAATTTTGCAATTTGAAACCATGGTTACTAAAGATGTTGCGAAGCTACTGAATGGTAAGATATATTGTTCTCTTTCAGTATCTACGTCATATACATTATCACAATTGAGTAACTGCTTGTATTTTGTAATAATGTACATGTATATATCGCTGCGTGACTGGTATAATTCCTCACATACATGTACATGTACAATGTACGAGTTTATAATCAAATGTATCCATATTTGTGTTATTGATCAAAGAGTATTAACCCTCCTACAATCAATGCAATTTTTGAAACAACCCATTCAGGCCACTTCAAGCCATTAGCTAATTTGCCAGTGGCCTCCCATGGTTACCCTTCTGTGCACTGTCACACCACTGAGATTACAGGGTAAAATGGTCTCCCTTCAATACATTGTAGGCCATACCATAAAGCAAGGACCGTACTAATATGTTCAAACATTTACAGTGGCCTTGGGTGGCTGATTTTGTAAGATTACGTGGAAAGGACAGTAGGCTTGTACATGTATGTACTGAAGGTTGCTGAAGAGCAGAATTTTGTGGATCGGAGTGGCCTCCATGTGTAGGAGGGTATTAAAGGGACAATATCATCTCAATCAGAGCAGTCTTTCAACAGGGCATGGAATTGGTTTCCTAGTTTAAGATGGACACAGTGACTGAAAATTAACCCTAACTCCCTAGGCCCATTTGCTTATAACCTGAATCCTCCAAAATCCTTCAGTAATGTAGTAAAGCAAGCACATTACATGTATGCACACATGTGTTTCTAATCTGTGATACATGTACATGGCCAGGGACCCTTCCTGCATGCATGGAGCAATAAACAGTGTCCACTGACCCAAGCACTGACCTTGCAATCACTACAAGAAACATGGATGTACATGTACCATGGAAAGGCAAGTATGCCTAATAACCTCAATCCTCCAAAATCCTTCACTTTAGCAAAGAGCATGTAGCATGTAACCTCAATCCTTCAAAATCCTTCACTTTAGCAAAGAGGATTTTGGAGGATTTGGGAAGATTAGGGTTAATGGCTCAATTATGCAGCAGCAACAGTAATATGACCTTATCATGTGGGGTACTATTTTCAGTCACTGAGTTAATTTACATGTAAAACTTCAGCTCTGATTCCATGCCCTGTTGATCGTGAAGATATTGTCCCTTTAAAAAGTACTGGAATTCTATACAAAAAACAACAGAAATATAAACATTTAACATAAAACCTACATGTAAAGTCTATAATGATATTAAACATCCCTTGAAATCTTTCAGATGCTATCATTTTTCTATTATTAATCAGATTATTTGCCACTAAAGCCAAAAAAATATCTCTGCGCACATCACCTCAGACCTGTGTCGTCATTTTTAATTTTCCATTTTTTGCTATGAAACAATGTCCAATTGTAGCCAAAATTGCTGGATCGATTGGATTTCTGCCGTGCTGTTTTAAACGACTTTTTCACATAGGGGTATGAACGTTTGCCTGATTTGTGAGGCCTCTCTTAGCCACCATACTTTGTATATATGGGAAATTTTGTCTCTGCGTATACGGTACATATATCACGTAAAAAAAAAAAATTAAAAAAATTAAATTAAAAAAAAAAAAAAAAAAAAAAAAAAGGCACCACTTTTCAAGCCGACCAGTGACCAGAAACCGGAGACTTTTTTTGGCCTAACATTGTATTTTTTACTTCATGTAAGAATTTAATAAAACCCTCCGGTTCTCAAAACCCTTTATCTGTTATTGGGTTTTGACGGAGCAAACTATACAAGGGTTTTCTAATAAGCAATATTTATTTTAATATTGTAATCATTCCACATGAGAATGAGTTTGTGCTTACCAATACAACAAAAATTACATGCATTTTCACCACATTCTCTTTAACTACAAAAAGCAATTAAAAAACAAACCCATTACAATCATTTGTTATCCAACATACACATCAATTGTGCATTTATTGTACAAAATGACTGTAATTATTTGATATGTGTACCAGCGCGTGTATAGTGTTTTTACAACCTGCTCATATACAGTAATATGATACGATACGTCTCCTTAACCCATGACTGTAAGTTGTCCATCAGCCAAATTTGCATATAAATGAGATGGCACTAATGAGCCATCGTACCGGTAACGCCGTTTTGTTTTGGACTGTCAAGGGAGACTTATTACGAGATGGAAATATGCCAACGAGTGTTCTCTCTCTCCCTCTCATGTCACGTTCATAATCTCTCCTTGATTCAAGGTTTATGATCAACATTATTTTTAGATTTTCAACATAACTGAAACAATTTTATCAGGGTTAGTCTGTTATTAATATGTTTAAATGTCATGCTAGATTTTGTTAAGCAATTTTCTTTCTCTCGTAAAAAATTTGTGAAATGCAAACATGTGTTCAGTTGTGAAGTCAGGATTTTGTGTTTTCAATGGGGAGGGGGAGGGGGAGGGGCTTGGGGGACTTTGTGGACTCTGACAAAATGGATGTCTTGACTTTGGATTGCTAGTAGGGGATATGGACACTAAGGGACACATGGGTACATGTCTCTCCCCCACCCCTTGTCACCACCAACTGTGAATTGTATATGAATATTACTGCTCTTTCCCCAAAGCAGTACCAGTAATGTTTCAAGGTCAAGTGATTAAAACATTATTTATTTGCTTTTCCCTTTTATTATTTTTAAGGGGAAATTATTTTTGTTCAAGCCTGGCTAAGAAATGTACATGAACTGAACTGTTTGATGGCTTTACATGATTTACATTGTATAAGGCTTTGCTGTCAGTCTTAGTTAGTAAATTTTTAAAAAATTGGGGGAATTGACTTAGATTTACAATGCCTTTTATTAGGGACACTGGTATTTGGAAATGTTCATTTTACTCGTTTTAAAGAATATATCCTAAGACTACACTGTGACTGTGGAAGTTTCCTGACAATAAGTGTTCACGTTTTAAACAACAAACAACTGTTACAGAATTCTTCATGTTTTTTCCAAATTCCTTTTTTTTTCTTCTCTAATACAGTACATGTATGAAAGCAGTTCAGACAATGATTTCCCATGATAATTGGAATCAACTTTACACCAAGTAACCTTTTTTTTAAAACTAATTTGTTCATTTGATAATTTGGTAATTACCAATGTTGTACATTCTCTTCAAACAGTGCGTACAATCCATCTGAGTACCAGAGACAAGAATCCTAATCAATACAGTGATGAGTCCTAATACTGTGCGCACTACTGCATCCATATCATATACCAATGCAGTAAGAATTATCCCCAACATGTACACGTATGTATTCAGATAGGCAATACATGTACGTATAGCAGACAAGACAACCCAGGCTACGTGGTGCTTCTCAGCCATAGTGTAAATTATAAACATATGCGCTATATTCAGCTTGGCGGCGGAGAGACCTACGTACCATATACATGTAATGGATGTGACATGTCATACACGATCTACAATAATGCAAATTCACTGCATTGGGATAAAAATAGAACTGGAATGAGTGGCCCCTGTGGGTATAATGGAACGTTCCCGCATATATGCCTCGGTACATTTGACATTAAAACAATTTCGATGTCATCACGATGGGTCTTGAATTGATAACATCAGATGGTGTGGATTCCTAATCAAATATTTCAATATCAAAATTGTCAATGAAATTTTGTTCTTATTTTACGTTTTTTCCCCCCTCTTTTGTAATAAGAAATAAAATCTGCAAAAAACAATCCATTACTGGAGTGCATAATTTTTAATTATATGTTACAAAATATTATGTATGTATTTTATACTAAGTATTCTTACTAGGATTGGCATTTTCCGTTTAATTTGCGAAACATGACACAGACCGTGTACACGTGTAAACGAATATTGTTATCACTAATAAAATGGCATGATGCAGACAGATTGTTGATATTTGGTACAGAAAATAATCCAAAATACAGCAATACAGATTTAGAAAAAATAGTACAGATTAAACAAAAAATAAATTATCAGTTGAACTTCCTGGGAATCGTGATATAATAATAACGGGCCCACTGGTCGCACTTGTGGAAATGGAAGGTCCCTTGTTCTAAATGTAGGCTTTGTTTACATGTCTTGTGAATTTGAAAACGTTTAGCGAATTTCCTTTCAGGTACATGTGTAAACATGTAAACATCCCAACCCTAATTCTTACAAGATCTTACATCTCCAAAAAATTTGACATCATTCGGTTGTACACAAATGTTTCACACGCAATCATGAAGAATGATCACGTGTAACTATTTTGTGGAGCGAACGCTAAAGATGCATGCTTGAGATAGTTCTCTCACACACACTGGGTAAATCTCCCAGACTGCACTGCTTCGGTTTGAGACCTTGCACGTCAGTTTGAGGAACAATTATGTGAATGATGAATGGCCCAAATCCATTGTTCTTGGAGTACAATGCCATGGACTAGGATAGTACACGAGTGGTACACTTCATGTACATGTACATGTACATGTTGGTAATAGACTTCTGCTATTGTGTGTACACTGTATGCAAGTAGACTATTGAAAAGTACATCTAACATCAATAATGTCATCAAAAACTAAAATCTCAATCACCTGTATTGAATAATGATTCATGAATACGTCAGGGACGACAAAGAAAAGAAAATGTGTTTTTCCTTGATCATCAAATTTGATTGCAGAATAGAGGAAATTTAAGAAATACGTCACATCCATTCATCACTAACAAACATGACAAATCAAAAGTGCAATTACCCAAAAGATCAACAACAAAAATTCTTCTTTCAACTAAGAAGTGTTCCCATTTATTGTTTCATTAAACAATAGTCCAACTAACCTTTCTAGCGTTGTAAAAAGAGTTTACTAAAATGACGGTATTCAAAATATTTATTATCATTAAATTTGAGTGGATACCACAACAAGTGTTTTATATTCCACAAATTAAGCCCCAAAAAAAGTATCAGTTTTCTGGTCTCCGCGTGCGTCGCCTCAGACCTGTGCGTCAGCATTTTTAATTTAATTTTTTTTTCTTCTATGAAACGATGTCCAATTGCAGCCAAAAATTGCTGGATCGATTGGATTTCTGCCGTGTTGTGCTTTAAATGACTTTTTCACATAGGGGTATGAAGTTTGCCTGATTTGTGAGGCCTCTCTTAGCCACCATACTTTGTGTATGAGAAATTTGGTCCCTGTGTATACAATGTATCACATATTTCCCTGTTGGCCAAAAAAAAGAGATTGCCAGAGGGAGGGGAAAAATATAAATTAATTAATTAATTAAAAAATTAAAAAATTAAAATCACCGCACTGATTTTGAAGCCGCCCGATGACCAGAAACCGGAGACTTTTTTTGGACTAAAGCAGGACACCAAATTCTGATGGGCAAGTAAGTAAAGTAATGTACAAAAAACACTGAAAAACCTACAGAGCCCCATCAAAGAGGGTAAATCCAAAAACCCAAATAGAGTACCACGGATCCACAAATACAAAGGTCCCATTATAGGGTACCAAAGACCCACAGATGATACCAATATCAAGTCCCTTGTTCCATAAAGAGCTAAGTGGGTATACATCTATTATCTTGTGAATAAGTGTTCACATTATGAGTATTATGGCCTGCACCATCCATCTTGTGTCCATATTCATACAAATACGCTGCCCCCCCCCCCAAAAGAAAGTGTCTAATACGTATAAATGTACGTATGTGCAACATGTTTATACCCAATTACTGCATTAACATTTACTTTCTAATGTACAACCACACGATTTGTCCCCATTTTCTAAAACATGGATGACTGTTTCTATGGCAACTAGATCCACCTGTCAAGGACCTCTGGCATTTAGGGAGAAGAGTTATGGATGCAATCACAGTCGTTTGAGTGGGAGTTGGACAAGACTGAAGAAAAAATGCACACAACCACATAACAATGAAGATATTACCCAATAGAGACTTCAAGACAAATGTCCCACGACAAGATAAAACGTGATGGCTAAGATGTCATTCCTTCAGAGAACCACCTTAATGTTCCATTCATGTCTTTTTGACATAAAGTTCTGGGAAAGTTATCGATATCTAGATAAATTTTATCTGGGTTAAGTACAAAAGTGTATAATTGTAACCTTAATAATATATGATGGTACAGTACAATGCAAGTATAACATACACTGCTATTGAGAGCCAAAGTAATGATATCATGTACAGAACCATTTAGTAAGTGTTGCGTCAGAGAACAAAAAGAAACAAAGAATATGGAGATTTAGCTGCTATGGGAAACTTTGAATTACTAAGGACTGTTCCTGTCAGACTATCCACTCAGCGATTGTTGTTAAGGTCACCGCTAATCGATAACGTAACCACCTTATGTCAATGTCTTTTCCAGTTCAAGGACCACAGAAATAGAGATGGAGATGCTAAAATATGGTATTTTTAATAATAAAAAATAAATAGCTCATTGATTTTTAGCAAGCTACTTATAATTTGAAGCTTTTCCGAAGAGGATGTCGGCGCCGATTAACACGCCCCTAAAAGGGGCCATTTGCACTGCATTCTGAATGTCTCTATGAGTGACGTCACGTAAAGAAGGAGGCTTGCTTCCAGGAACGCCAGCCACATACATATACAACAGCAGACGCATTCATTCACATATTGCACATGCTGGAAAATAACATAGAAATGGCTGAATCGTCGTCAGATGAAATTGTGATACTTTACTGAGGTAATAAGTAACTAATAAACTATCTAATGTGTAATTTTCATTCACCAAACTTCTATCTTTGCGATCATTATTTTAGTGACCCAAACTCGGTTGAAAAAAATCGAAAATATCAAAATACGAAGGTCGCAAAAAAGCACCTTTGGTGTTCATTGCCGCCGACCAGAAAATCTAGTCAGTTTTCATCATCCAATTCTTCTAAAAATTGTAAAAAATTATATTATTTTAGTCTAACGTTATAGTGTATTTTTTCATGTATGATTTGTGAAATATATATGAAGTATATTTATTGGCGAGGCACACAGTACATACATGTAGATCGGACATGTCGGATCTGACTTAACGTTTATAGTTACTTGTCTGTTCTCACGTTTTAACGAAGCATCGCTTCGTCGCTTTGGCTTGTCGTTTTCTTGAGTCTGGGTGCCTTTGACATCCCAAATTCCCCCATGAAGGCTCGTTTCAAAGTTTTTAGCGGTAAAATGATCGCTACATATCACGCTGGTTGGAGACGGCCAGAACCATTTTGCCTTCGTCAATCGCACTTTTGTGGCCCAAATGTTTCGTAGTGCCTCGTCTTTTGGGAATCTATGGAGGCTAGCTTACACCTTCGCTAGGAGTTTTACTACAGCCTGCTACGACACATCCTGTAGGCATGATGTATATTTTCAAGGAAATTTAGGATGAAAATATGTATACACATATACTAGAGTTTTGACATAAGCGCATTGGACACATACACACGTAAACATACAGCTGTGCATTGCTAGGAAATCGTTCTTTACCTGACGTCACGGTATCACGTGATGTATTGCATCACTAAATTGCCAATAAAGTGGGGGGCTTGTGAAGTGGCATAAAAGTCTCCAAAATGAACAGAACAAACTTCATTTATGAAAAAATAAATAAAAATATCTTGTTTTATTATGCAAAACACATTTATTAAGAGCCATGATGTTTTTTATTTCAGTGATCCTTTAAAGGGATAATATCATCACGATCAACAGGGCATGGAATCGCAGTGATAGTTTTAGATTAACTCAGTGACTGAAAATAATAACCCACATGATAAGGTCATATTACCGTTGCTGCTGCATAAATAAGTCAGTAATGTTCAGTCACTGTGTTAAACTAGGACACCGATTCCATGCCCTGTTGAAAGTCTGCTCTAATCGTGATGATACTGTCCCATTATAATGTGCGTACATACATTGTACATCTGCAATCTCTACAGATATTATTGGGGCGTCATTACATAAAAAGTTTCCATCACATACATGTATGTTACACACTTGTATACAAATATTATTGGGCCATTGGTATATAAAAGTTTCCATTACGCACTTTTATACATAAATTAAATGCCCAATGCTCACTTGACACCAAAGTGCCTAAACATAAATACACAGGGTGCATTCCTGCTAGCAGACTATAATGTTCACAGAGCAGATAGCCAACACTAAAGTGAACATTATGTGTAGAGCCCTATGTTCCCTTTAAAACCCTAACAATCCCAAATCCTTCAAAATGAATGATTTTGTCAGAGTGAGGTATGTTTGAAACTAAACAATTGGATGATTTTGGAGAATTGAGGTAGAATTTGAAATCCCATTGACTGAGCCTACCAAAAATCATATGGGTTGATGTTGAAGGATTGAGGCAGTAGGGATCCTCCAGGAACTCATATCAGTCGATTTTGAAGGATTGAGGCCGTTAATGTTGTACTAAATTTATTATTAATTAATTAAAGATTCATATTTCATTAAAACCCTCCTACAATCAGTGCAATTTTTGAAACAACCCATTCAGGCCACTCCAAGCCATTAGCTGTTGCCAGTGGCCTCCTATGGTTACCCTTCTGTGCACTGTCACACCACTGAGATTGCAGGGTAAGGTGGTCTCCCATTGATGCATTGCAGGCCATACTAATATGTTCAAACATTTACAGTGGCCCTGGGTGGCACACAGTTGATTTTGTAAGATTACTTGGAAAGGACAGCAGGCTTGTATGTACTAAAGGTTGGTGAAGAACATATTGAAAATTTAGTGCATCGGAGTGGCCTCCATGTGTAGTAGGGTTGTTTCTTTTAAACACCCTGTTGGCTAATTGGACACAGGGCTGTTTTATTTGCAAAACTCATGCAAAAGTATTGTAAGTTAAATGTGGACACCCTGTTATTCAAAGAATAACCAATTTGGACGCCCTGTTCCCAAATCTTGGCTTATACTCTGATTTCATTACTCTTAACCCTCCTACTACTACAAGGGTCAAATTCAGTCAAAATGTTGATATACATGTACTTCCCAAGGTATATCTAGTGCACTTAAAAGTCAAACACTTTCAAACCTTACGTGTAGTAAGTACATTTTCAGGTCAAAATGAGTTTACCGTTTTTGACTGGTAAAAGCATTGTCTGGTATTGTTCAGGGTGGTCAAAATGACAGTCAAAACCAGTCAAAAATGCCCCTGTGTGCACATTTGGTCAACAGTCAAAACAGGCAGTTGACTGGTTTTTGACCTCTACAGCAACTTCCCACTAAAGTGCAGCAATAGTACATGTAGGAGGGTTAATCCATGCCTTAAGAAATAAATTAAATAAAATTGAAATGAAATAACTTATTTGAAACTTCTTTCTATGACTAGGAAAACAGCAATGTACAGAATTTAAAAAAAATAATGGGGGGAAAAAAGGGTTTCATAGGGTAATATGTACATAAGCCGTGTTCGCACTGGACTTTTTTTGGTAAAGTTTACCGAGACGATGGGTACTTTTCCCATTTTAAGTCCAGTGCAGACAGCCTGGGACATTTTCCTCTCAGTTACTTTTCCTGAGTCCAGCGGTTACTTCTACTGGCCAACTGCTGCCCAGGAAAACTAACCAGGTAACTTTTCCCGAGACGATAAGTCCAGTGCGGACAGTGCGAGTCGGTAAAAGCGGCTCAGGAAAGCGCATATCCGCCCGAAGCGCAAGGTCGTGCTACACAGGGACACCACGCATGCGCTTTGCATTGTTTCACCGCGCGGTGGGGGCGGGCCGGGCGCATTTAATGCATGTGCATGTGTAGCAAGTTTTCTGTGCGTTGTTGGGTCAATCGGGTCAACGTAGAAAGGTCACGCAAAGCACCCTCATGCGTCATTATACTGACAGCTCGGTTACTTCTACCACGGTCTCGGTAAAATTTTCCCGTGTCGAAAGTCCAAGTGCGGACAGAGGTTACATTTGACCATTTTTCATTTTACCATCGTCTCGGTAAAACCTTCCCAAAAAAAAGTCCAGTGCGAACACGGCTTAAGACTGTTCTGGGTATCCGGATACTCGACCGAAACTGTCATTACCCGGTTCCATTTTTCAGTTCCAATTACCCGTAAATGACTTTTGAAAATTTCCACTGAACATTTAAGCCACACAAAATAATGGAAGTCTCTGATTTTTTGTTAACAAAATGTGTGTGGGGAATGGGGATGCTACGAGTCATTTATAATATAGAGGTGTAAAATTATTACAGTAAGTCTACATTTATTATGACTCTAATAAAACAAGAGAAATTTGTGTTCATATTTGTTATTTTGTATATTCAGGAGTATTTATGTGTTTTTACAAAATTGTTTGCAGGTACCCGGGTATCTGACGATTTCCAATTTCGGGTATCCAATTCTCGAAATAGCCGAAAACGCAGTCTTAATATGTATTTATTCTTAAGTACACACATACACAAATGTACCTACAAATATTAGTCCTTGCTCCAGTTTCATCTCAAGGTCAAAGGTTTATTTTTCGGAAGTTACCAATAATGGTAATATAATGTGATACATTGTATCACATCATTGAAACATTGTATTTACATGTACATTTAGTACACTATACAGTACATTCATGTGTATGTATTACATATTTTTATTGCTACTGTATTACTCATACAAGTATTGTACATTACATGACCACAATTTTTTTCTAACCATCAAAAGTAAAGACTATTTTGTGTGACACTATGTGAAAATCTCAAATTGAGTAGTAATTAGTTCTGAAAAGAACTGGAGATAATGAACCTTTGTCTTTTCAGAACTAATTACTACTCAACTTGAGATTTTCACATGGTGTCACCAGTCTTTACTTATCCTTTTCACCATGCAAAGCTACAAATATAACTGTGAAAAATAAAAACCGCAGCTAAAAATACTCCCATTCCATTTTAAGGCAAGTAGACTATTTCCTATCCCTCCCTAACCCCTTGTTAATTGTGACATTTAGGGTTGTTTTCATCAACCTCAATCATTGAATATTTATGTAATACCTTCTATTTTAGACATCTACACCTTCTCTGTCTGGACTCCGGTAATGGTGACAAATATCTTTTTTTTGGGTGATTTCCTGCACTGATACACTGTACTATTGTTCACATTTTTTAAATTATCTTCTTCTGTTTAAGACATCTGCCCCTGCTTTGTCTAGTAAATGGCCACAAATGTTTTGGAATTTGTGTGATATCTTGTGCTTCTGTAGTGTATTGTTCACTGTTTTTATTGTTGATAAAATTATTTCAAGTGCATTTTTTATTTTGTATGAGTCTGCCTTAGAATGAAAATACATTAATAAAAAACATTACATGTACATGAGATAACTTCTTGGCATGTTTCCAAGGATTTTCAGTGTCAAAATCAGAAATAAAATTATTATTTAATCAAATCAAATCGTACTTAATAAAAAATGAGTACTACATCAAATTATAGGCAGAAAACTAGCAATGTGTGTAATGCAAGGACTTTAAATTTTAGGGTTTTTTTTCAGTTAGACCAAAAAAAATGTGTCTGGTTTCTGGTCATCGGTCGGCTTTAAATTCGGTGTGGTGATACGCTTTTTTGTGTTTTTGGTAATGTTTTTTTTATACATGATACATGATACATGAATACCAAATTTCTCATACAAAGTACATGTATGGTAGCTAAGTGAGGCCTCACAAATCAGGCAAACATTCATACCCATATGTGAAAAAGTTGTTTAAAGCACAGCACGGCAGAATTCCAATCGATCCAGCAATTTTGGCTGCAATTGGACATCGTTTCAGTGCAACAACAAAAAAAATTGAAAAATTGAAAAATGCTGATGCTCAGGTCTGACACGCATGGAAATCAGAAACTGGACACTTTTTTGGCCTTAACATTTTTATCAAAATATCTGGCAAAGTATAAATACAATCATACTTAATATAAACAAACAAAATGTGAACGTTTTAGCTGATTTTGTCATGTTGTTAAAACAAAATATTGAACATGCATTAACCCTTGTATACATGCAGTCTCCAAAATGCCACAAAAACTTGTGTCTGCTAAATACACAATGCTTTTTTTATGCATGCCTTAAAATATTGCATACTGTACACAAGAGTGGTACATGGATACCCCAAAATGCCCCTGGGTCTGGGACAAAAACAAAGTGTTCTGACCTTCACACAGTCTGTGTATACCCCCAAGTTACTGCACTGGTTTATTTCAAGTTAGCCTTGCAATGAAACAAAGCAGGTGGCTGCTTCAGTTTACCTCATCTCTCTGAAGTGCCTTGGGGAATGCCATTAATCTTCAGATAAGAAAGTGTGTGCCTCAAAATGTCACGGTTGTGACATTTTGAAGTATGGGTCGACTTTGTTAAGAACAACACTGATAATAGATGGGTTAATAAGATTGGTCATATTCATTCCAATGAGGAATTAACAGAATAAGCTGAATATTTCATCGGTTGATTTTGAGTCATTCCACCAGGTAAGCTATTTGATAGGATTCCCCCGTTACGTATTTTTGTACCATTTATTAAAATTTATTATTAACATTATTTAACTTCCTATTCAACGCACATAAATTGTGTACCTTGCCAATCACAATTTCTGAATGCCTTTTCACTATTTTCTTGTGAATGACACAGCATACTGAACTGAAACTTTCACAGATCTTCACATGTTTTCTTGGGGTGTGATTTGACAAATGCAAAAAAAGTGAAAATGGGTAGCAGGCCTGGGTCTCCCTTTGGTCTAAATCCCCCTAAGTTCGAACCTGCTGGATGTTTAAATTGTGAAGGGTTTACAGACTCTCCACATCCCCACAAACAAGAAACTAGAGGTTTGAACACAATACAGGCTACTTCTTTCTTTCCTTGGTGGCTACTTTTCTTTTTTTTCCAGAAATTTTTCAGGCAAAGGAAGATTTATAAAAAATGTTGAAATCAGGAAAAATCTGGAGAAATCACAGGGCTGTGTTTTAGTACATACATGTATACACTTTACAAATTCACATGGTATTACATGTACATGTACTTCCCTTTAATAATTCCAAACCTAAGTGAATTTTCAGTAGAGATACGCAAGTCAACAGACTTAAAATCAATGCTCTGAGCCAACTCGTCATACAACTATACATGCATACATGTATGCTAATAATTCAACTCCTACAATGGTCAAAATCAGTCAAAATGTTGATATATTTGCCAAGGTATATCTAGTGCACTTAAAAATTTGAACACTGTCAAACCTTACATGTAGTAAGTACATTTGCAGGTCAAAATGAGTTGACTGTTTTTGACTGGTAAAAGCATGGTCTAGTATTGTTCAGGGTGGTCAAAATGACAGTAAAAACCAGTCAAAAATGCCCCTGTGTGCACATTTGGGTCAACAGTCAAAACAGGCAGTTGACTGGTTTTGACCTCTATAGCTACTTACCACTAAAGTGCATCAATAGTAGGAGGGTTAATCTGATTTAGTGTTCCATACAATTTATACCAATTTGAAGAAAATCTTTATAGAAAGTCAAACTCCCACCATCTCCTTAACACTACCCACACAGTATTATTTTTCCAAATGTCTGAAGAGTTAATTAAATAAAATACATTGCAAAAACTAGGTTATTAAAAATGTAATTGAATGTATTGTATACAATATAACCCCTGGAGACATTCCTCCGACTTCAATATACATCCAACAGAATCCATCAGAATGAACCCTGCCGATTTGCAACCAAATCCATCAGCAAGAACCATTTTCCAACATTTCACGTTACAATTGAGCATAGTTAGGGGTAAGCCAATATCTATGACTGCTGATTTCATAAATTTATAAGTACCGTATCAGTGCTATTGATAACAAGAAACCTCCTGCACCCAAAACAACATTTTATTTAATGATGGCCCCTGTCTGATCATCATCATCCCTAACCATGATGCAGTGTTAGTACACACACACACTAACTCAAGTGCGACGTCCATATGCAAATGAGGCTACAGACGTCCAATATGCAAATGAGCACCAGGAGACTAGGACACTCAAATGTCGCCAGGTCAAGCACACATGGTGTGTTAGGCAATGTGATTACGCTTTGACTCTAAAAAACCCTCCTGCCCTTTTCAGGTGACAGTAGCAGTCTCATTTTGAGAGACTGAGACAAAAAAAATTACACAAAAATTATAAATTACAATACATTGTACTTCAAAAATGTAATTACGGCTTTTTAGAAGATACACCGAAGGCTGTGATCCTACAATGTATTTTTCATGATGAAAAATACCCAGGTGATTTATTGTTTTTATTTTAAATCTTCAGACATTAATTTTAATATGCAGTTATACAGGAGCTGTCAATTAATATCTGGTGTCTGACGTACACTTGATTACTTAATTCATGGAACTGCTTGTGTATCGGGCTTTGGGCGTTGATATATGAGCCATCTCATAAGCAGCTGTCTCAAGCATTTTGCTGCTTCTTGTTATATTTTTGAATGCAATTTTATTCAAATGTAAATGTTTACCAGGAGTTAAATTATTTTGAACAAAATGGCAGGGATTATTTTAGGTAGAAATAAGCTCATACTCAATTAGCCCAGCAAGTTGTTATATTTGGAAGGAGTGGGTGAGAGGATGAGATGTGGCCATAAGCATTTCTGAGTTTTTATCACTGTGTAGTGTACAAATACAGACCTAAAATGGGAATATGAAATGCCAGAGCCAACGTGTATATGTATATAATTCATTTTCATTACGATTCACAAGAGCCCGAGGGTTACGATACGCGTGTATATGCATGAACCACGTAAGCACAGTTTCATATGGATATTTACTACTACCACTATTTCTATATTGAACTTTTTTACAAATGAATAACTACATAAATTTTATAATTGATTTAAACAAAATATGAAATGATGATGATGCAGGCATTTTGTAGACATAATTCTCCTTAAAGATCAAAAGAAATATAAATCTTTAACCCTACAAGGGTCCAAATCAGTCAAAATGTTGATATACTTGCCAAGGTATATCTAGTGCACTTAAAAGTCAAACACTATCAAACCTTACGTGTAGTGAGTACATTTACAGGTCAAAATGAGTCACCCGTTTTTGGTACAACTATAGAATGCAGGGCCACACCGAAGGTTACTTCTTATAAATTTACGGAATCTGACTTAAAAATACACAACTGCAGTTCCTTGGACAAATTCAGAAAAAGGGCAAAAAGGTGTTGAAAATTTGGACCTGCATTCTATAGGTACTCCCCGTTGGAGACGGGTATAAACATTGTCTGGTATTGTTCAGAGTGGACAAATTGACAGTAAAAACCAGTCAAAAATGCCCCCGTGTGAACATTTGGGTCAACAGTCAAAACGGGCAGTTGACTGGTTTTGACCTCTATAGCTACTTCCCACTAAAGTGCAGCTAGAGTAGGAGGGTTAACCCTGCTACACATGGAGGCCACTCCCAACCACTAAATGTCCAATATGTTGTACACATATATCATTTGTGCATATAAGCCACACTAACCCTTTTAAGTAATCGTTTACACATGTATGTAAAACTCCGAGGCCACTGGAGACCATTGTAAATCACAGTAAAAAAAATCTCCAATTACATACATGCATACGAAAACACTATACATATCCCACTGTAGACCACCTTGTTCAGTGGTATCCTATATGTCTGTGTACAGTACTTCTGTTTGATACTGAGTGATACTGAGTTAATTTTGTAAACACAGACTCTCAAGAGTAAGCCACCACCAGCCACTGAGACTGGATCATAATAGTATGCCCCTGCAATACATCAATCACAAACCACTAAAACCAACAGACATATGAGGTATTATGTTACTATGCAATATAGCCATTAGGAGCCACTGCCTTCCATAGCAATGGCTTGGAGTGGCCTCAATGGTTTGTTCATAATAATTTCCACTGAAAGTACAAGGTGAAACTACATGTTAATTAGGTATAGCAACAGTTGTTAGATCAGTTAACCTTATTGTCAAGTAACGATTTTGTTCAAAAATGCACATATTTAGGCAGAAATATGTTTGTGTGTACATAACACTAATTTTTAAAAGTAAATCTTGAATTTTGATTAGCAAAATTCAAATTTTGAGTTGTATTTTGTGCTGTTTGATAGACTGGATTGGTGTATTATCATTGTGTCGCGCTAACTCTAATAATTTATTAGTTTACATGTACATGAATCTGTTGGCACATATTCATGCACCATGGTAACTTGTCTTTAAAGGGACATCCCATTCTTGTTTTAAAGTGCAGGCAAGAATACGCTGTCCATTTCTGCAGTGCCCTAACCTGTAATACAATTTTTTTTAAATTAAATAAATAATCACTCATGAACTTTTAAGAATGCCTCTTTATTGATATCAAGTATATCTACAACTTCATCAACAGATATTATTTTATCATAAACTGTCAAAATTCTTCAAATTTTCAAGAAAAGAAACTATTTAACCAGTTCGCGTCGGAGGCCGTGTATACACGCAATTTTTTTTTGCACCACGGATCGGAGAGCGTCTATACATGCCAGAGGAAACTCCGGAATATTTGTATGCATGCTCGGTTGACGTGGCAACGAGCTGAGTGTACAGTGACATGCTCGGTAGACGTGGCCACGCACTGTGGAAGCTTCCATTAACGTGTTTGTGTGGGGAAAAGAAACCCGCACAGGGGCCCAGAAAAACTTTTTTATTCCCGATGCGAACTGGTTAATGACAACTTGGGGAAAAAATTTATACAACACAGTTTCACTATTTTTCATGGGAAGATATTCTGAGCCACATTAACCTTTATTGTTGGTGTCTGGCTGAGAGCTTAGAACATTACTTGTTTAATTAGTGAACACAATTCTGTGTATTGAAAACACCTGTGGTCCAAACCTTAGGTGTGATCAGGCTTTGAGATTCAAAATATTTTACTCAAAAATCTATTTTATATGTAAGTAACTGTCCTTTTGATTAATAATAAGCCACAGGCCTCAGACTCGCGTGTCGGAATTTTCTCTTTTTTTGGTTGTTTTGCTTTGAAACAATGTCCAATTGCAACCAAAATTGCTGGATCGATTTGAATTCTGCCATACTGTGTTTTTCATGTATCAGGGTATAAATGTTTGCCTTGTGCGGCCTCTCTTAGCCACCATACTTTGTGTATGGGAAATTTGGTTCCAATAACCACGACCATGTATACATGAATCACGAAGTTCACTGGTTGCAACCCCCCCCCCCCCCAAAAAAAAAGATTACCAAACATAATTTTTTTTAATGCCACCTCACCGATTTTGAAGCCAACCCAAAAATATAGGTCAAATGTGGATATCTATTTTATAAATTATATTTGTTGGGGACAGGTCACAAGTTATGTTAATTATCTGCATTTATTTTGTGTACAATTTGCATATACCTACATTATTAAACAAAATGTGGTTTTCTACAACTAATCATGATGGAATTGTTGATTTTGAGATGGTTATTGGAGACTGAACCTGAGGGGAAACATGGACTGACAGACACAGGGACATGTATACATTCCAGCATTGATATACATGTACATGAACAAATTACAAATACATTAATGAAGAATTGCGATTTAAATTTCAGAATATAGTTTAATCAACTAACATGAAACTAAATTAATATTTCTTCAATAATATTGGCAAGTAGTGTGTACTGTTTAGCCTGTATTGGTCATATTGACAAGGGCAGCTGTGTGGAATAAATTGGTTATTTTTTTATAAACTAATATTTTTGACTTAATTTATTAAAAGGTGGATGCAGTTTACTTTGTATAATAAATTGAACCTGTGTTTAGTGATTCTTTAATATTAATATACAGATTTAAAGTTGGTAATATTACAGAGAATTAGTTCGCACTTTATTACACTAAAAGGTATTCGATCGATATTTAGCATGGATGGCGCGACTGACATGACTGGCTAGGGTCTATGGATAATTGAACCGCACAATTCCATTCACAAATTCCTCCATAAAATTTCTTTACAATGATACAAACCTTATTAATTTAGCCTCCCTGTCCTCTTCCTGCCTTTGTCTGTCCAAAACGGCTTGAATCTGCCGTCGTTCCTCTTCAGAAAGGTGCGATAAATCAAGCTCTGGGAGGGTCGGGCCAGTCGCCGTTGTGGTAACCGGGGTCGGGGCAGCGCCACCCGGTTTAGCGGGCTGTGGCTGCATGGACTTGTTCGCGGGCGGTTTACCTTGTGGAGTCGCCATGATTTTGGTCGCGGCACGCTCAATTCCCGGTCCAAAAACTCGCTTGTTGCGGGTTCCTAGCGGAATGAGTCCCTTCCAATGTGCAGTTTAGATTCCTTTTTAGTCCATTATGGCGTGAGTTGGGCTCTCTAGGCATGAAATTGTGATTAAATACATCATTTTGGAGGCCCATGGAAACCGGGCGTCGCGACAACCGTTCAGCAACTAAGTACACAGCGTGATGGGCGCATCTTCTATGCGCAAAAATTAAGACACACTCATACTCACTCGTACTCGACTCGCAGACTGATAAATTTGCATGTTGTTAATTATTTATGACATGCCTGGGTAATGTAATGTGGCGCGCGCTGTATGCATAACGAAAACAATAGTTTGTTTTAATTTCCATGATAATTATTATAACATATGGCGATATATTTGAAGAATTTGGAATTGAGCTCATGCCAAAATAAAAATCAAGCTGTAAAACAAAATTCTATATGATTTTAGATTTTTTAGTGATTTCCATTTTTAAATAAGTCAGTTACATTTAGTTAGTTAGTTAGTTAGTTAATTAGTTAGTTAGTTAGTTAGTTAGTTAGTTAGTTAGTTAGTTAATTAATTTAGTTATTTACTTTCAAATAAGTTATTTCACAAAACAATTACAATTGCAAGGATACCAAATGATTAATTAATTGAATTAATTAATTCTTGTTTAACGATATTTCAGTTAATTATTTAGTGAAATATTTCATTTGATAGTGAAGTTGCTAAATGGAAAATTTAAGGAAAATAGAGGTGTGATGTTTAAAAATAGAACGTTTTGTGATTTACCAAACAAATACACAAATTGTGCATGTTTTAATAATTGATTGATTTATCAATTGATTGATTTGTGTTTTATTATTTTTATTCCCTGTAATTTCCCCTTTACTGTCTGATATAGCCAGGGTTGGATGCTGGATAGTTACATAAGTGGATATGACAAGGGGAAATGTACTCCACTGCCAAAAAGGAACAAAAATATTGTAGTAAGTTACACTCATGCATAGATAATCAAGAAAAGAACATTCTTCACTTCTTCCTCCCCTACCCCCTTAAACCTCTAGTGCTGCCAATGACTAGAGCTGAAGTAAATGCGAAAACACATCAAAAGCTTTAGTGACTTTTCCCTCCCACATTATTACTGGATTGGTAATCGCAAAATGTGGTTGCTGTGAGATGTAATAGACCCATAACTGCATCTTCCTGTGCGCCCATCCAGGCACAGAGAAGACCGTTTCACTTTTGTAGTTATGTTACGATCATGTTGTATAGCGCCCTCAATAATTTATTGCGCATGGTCAGCTGAATATTTTGTTCACTCTCTTAACGTTAACGCAATCCACCATGGCAGCGACGCTGGAGGAGGAAGGAATCGACCCAAGAGTTAAGGTAAAATTTATACTAAAAATGCCCACAAATATCTGCTTTTTAGCAATTCAAATTATTTATAATTGAACAGGCCACTATATGATGTAGTGTTAAGGATTGACATGACTTCTTTCATGTGTAAATTTTCGGTTGAAATTTGAGGTCGGTTGTGAAATGATTTTTCCGTTGTGATTATGGTGATATAGGCCTTTTTATTGTACGCGGAGAAATCGATAAAATTGAAAGACGTTTATTTAATGCAACATGTTTTGGGTATTTTGTTATTGAATGACTCGTACTTTAAATGTCGCAAAATAATCATCGCCTGTACAACTATAGAATGCAGGGCCACACCGAAGGTTAGTTCTTATAAATTTATGTAATCTGACTTAAAAATACACAACTGCGGTTCCGAGGTCAAATTCAGAAAAAGGGAAAAATTTGGCCCTGCATTCTATAGGTAGGCCTAATTGCCCATGACTCTCATGAGCATGTTACTTTTTTTAATTTTAAATTGAGTAAAAATATTAAAATGTGTTTTATGAATCAGTGCTTGTCTGCTGAAATTTATCACTGTGTCCAAATGCATGGGAGAAGGAAGGTGAATTTAGCTGCAGTAACTGTAGCCCCATTCAACTTTCAAGGGCCAATATACACTGGACTCCCTCCATTATATCCTTGGCCCTAGTGCCACATGTACAAAAATAGTGATTTTTCTGTTTTTTTCAACCGTATAAATGAAATCCCATGCCTTTGTCAAATTAGACAGGTTCCAAAGATTGATAAAATTATTCCATACAGACTTTAATATGGATTCCAGACTATCGCTAACTAGTAGGAGCACACATGATGTCACAACCGAGACTCCAGAAAAGGATGGATTCTAGGATATCTTATGTATGCACAATAAAGTTGATCATGCAATGATTTTTGGTAAACGGCCGTTTCATGGTGGTATGCACTTCTTTTCTTATTAACCCTTCTACACATGGAGGCCACTCCAATCCACAAAATTCTGTTCTTGAGCAACCTTCAGTACATACATGTACAAGCCTGCAGTCCTTTCCAAGTAATCTTACAAAATCAACTGTGTTGCCACCCAAGGCCACTGTAAATGTTTGAACATATTAGTATGGCCTACAATGTATCAATGGGAGACGACCTTACCCTGCAATCTCAGTGGTGTGACGGTGCACAGAAGGGTAACCATAGGAGGCCACTGGCAACAGCTAATGGCTTGGAGTAGGCAGTTTCATGAAAATTTGAAGTTGCTTCAATGCTTTTAAATGTCATATCACTGGATAGAACAAAAAATTAGAAAGAAAATGAGGGGTCAATGGTCATGATAGGTTAACCCTATGCAAAGTTACGAATTTTTGTTGATTTAAATATTTGGTAATTTTTAAGATCCAGTTTCATTTGAAAAGTTGTGACCGAATTTGCCTGCAATGTATTTTGCATAAGTTGCACTGTTTTTGTGCCAACGTTACAGTTGGCATGGACTGATCAATTAAGATAACCACGATGTGTAGTATCCATTTATCGACACTAGAAGTGACTACATCCGTAGACTACCCTTTATATTAGAATTTTACCATGAAAGTTCGGCGGGTCACAACTTCGACAGAAAAAAAGGATATGAAAAATAGCGCCACCATCGGCGGTTTGCGTGAATCTGCCTACTTGGAGTGGCCTGAATGGGTTGTTTCAAAATATTGCACTCATTGTAGGAGGGTTAAAGACATTATTTTCACAGTTGTTTCTTGATTCTTTTAGTGATTTTTTTTTATTGCAACCATTAGGCCCCCAAAAATGTCTCTGGTTTCTGGTTTTTCTTTTTCTTTGCTTAGAAACAATGTCCAATTGCAGCCAAAATTGCTGGATCCATTGTAATTTTGCCGCACTGTTCTCACTTAGGTGTATGAACATTTGTCTGATTTGTGCGGCATGTCTTAGCTACTATACTTTGTGTATGGGAAATTGTTCTGGTTACAAACACGTAAAATTAACCCTAACCCCCTTGATATTCTTTGTGGGTAAGGGCCTCAATCCTTTAAAATCATCCAATATGAGTTTTATGGAAGATTCCTACTGCCTCAATCCTTCATCATCAACCTGAAACCAATGAACCATGACTGTATAACTCACCTAGCACATACATCTCTACATGCACAAGTAAGGGATTCACACTATGTAAGCTAACAGCATCCCAATCCTTCAAATTCATTGGGTTTTTTCCTAATAGCATCCTCAATCCTCCAAAATCCTCCAGCGTCTCATTCAGCAATTGTACCTCAATCCTCCAAAATCATCCAGAATTAAAAACATGTAAGCCCTCGATCCTCCAGAATCATCCAATAGTTTAATTTCAAACCTGCTTCAATCCTACAAAATCATTCAAATCCTCCAGTGGATTTTGAAGGATTTGGGATAGTTAAAAAACATCTTATAGAAACAGTCGTGCACTGGAACACCTACAGTGTACATGTACATGTAATTGATTCCTCATGTGTTTGGTGACAGCACTACATGGTACTGGAATTCCAGGAATTGTTATTGGTTATGTCATACAACAGGAATAACTTACCTCTGTGTATTATCAAATATGATCCCCAGGGAATTGCAATACAACTTGTTGATACAAAATCAGTCAACCTCAAAATCAGCAAGTGGTATTTTTAAAGTTGTGTAAGGTCATTGTGTGGTATACATGTATTATATTTAACTACCACGATTTGACAAAATAGTTGTACACAGAACTACAAAGGTAAATAGCTTGAAAAGTTTTTGAATCAGAAATTGATGCAGAGGTTCTGAACAGTTGAGAAAATAAAATGAAATTTGAAATTGTTTTGAAATAATGGCAGTGTAAGCTGTTGGTGTTTCCCAAGTTTGAAGTATATTGCCTCATTTGTCAGTGTTTCCGGTTTACAAATGGGTATTGTACATGTACTAGTAGAAAACAGTAAGGGGCTATCCAACTCCAAAATGTTCATGGTTGTAATAGGGTTGTATGAGTTATTACATAAATGTAAACTTTTTCAAAATCCCATCTCTCCAAATGATTACTTATTACTTAACCAGTTCGCGTCGGAGGCCGTGTATACACACATTTTTTTTTTGAACCGCGGATCGGAGAGCGTCTAAACACGCATTCCGATTTTTGTGTGTGTTACCGGGAGACTTGTCAACATGCCACACGTGGCGTCTGACTTGTATACACGCAATCGTTTCTCGGAGTCCATGGGGTCACAGTTCGGTGGCCCCGGACAAAAGGCACTGCAAACAATGAACGAGTTCACTCTTTTTGTTGGTTTTTGCATAATCCCTTTATCCAAGACCTGTTCCTTTGATGTACCAACCAAGAATTTGTAAAGACGGATTTATATCCATTGTTTACGAGGCCTTTCCTCTCTCTCTGGGTATGCCGTCTTTTTGACCGGGCGCTGGTCGCTAATAGGCCGTTGCATCGGAGCTTGCCAACGGTCTAATTGTGCTGAACAAACACAACCGTAATTAAAAAAACTAATCATTTAATTCTCGAAATGTCAATGAGTAAAGGTGTTTATTTGGGTGTTCGGACTTAGTTTCATTGACAAAACAAATTATTAATGGCTAGAAATTTTTTCTGATTTTTCACTGAAAATAAACCCGCACGGGGGACCGAAAAAAAAAAAATTCCCGACGTGAACTGGTTAAGTAAGACTAATTGCGGTGACACCATGTGAAAATCTCTATTGAGTAGTAATTAGTTCTGAAAAGAACTGGAGGTTACAACTCGATGGTCTGATCAGTATGCTCTGATCGTCCTCAGGAGATCAGAGCACACTGATCGAACGTCGAGTTGTAACCTCCAGTTCTATTCAGAACTAATTACTACTCAATAGAGATTTTCACATGGTGTCACCGCAATTAGTCTTATCGTCTTCACCATGCAAAGCTACAAGTTTTACCTACTTATTACTTGTTTTCGATATGTTGTCACTTTGTTTGGTCTTGCTGTATGGTCTGTTATTTCTGCATCCACACCTGACAATTTCCCCCAACTCCAATGGGCACATTATGTGCATTAGACCATATTGAATTTTGTTGGTAGTCGATTATCGACTGCTATGATATAGGCGATATTTGGAATATTTTTGGAATATGACGATATTTTGATATCTCAAAAAACCATAACTGATTTAGCCGATAATTTTTTGTAAATCATATCGTTATAATTAACCCTCCTACACATGGAGGCCACTCCGATCCACTAAATTCTGTTCTTTAGCAACCTTCAGTACATACATGTACAAGCCTGCTGTCCTTTCCAAGTAATCTTACAAAATCAACCCAGTGCCACCCAAGGCCACTGTAAATGTTCGAACATATTAGTATGGCCTGCAATGTATCAATGGGAGACCACTTTACCCTGCAATCTCAGTGGTGTGACAGTGCACAGAAGGGTAACCATAGGAGGCCACTGGCAACAGCTAATGGCTTAGAGTGGCCTGAATGGGTTGTTTCAAAAATTGCACTAATTGTAGAAGGGTTAATGTGATATCATTCACCCCTAATGTGAATACACATTTTATGAACTTTTAGTGAACTTCTGAGTTTTGTTTTCTCACTACAAAAATCTATTGTCATGATTGTCAACCGAGTGTATTTTCGCAAACTAAAAGTCCCATGTTTTTTTTATAGTGTGTGATTCATCTGGCTTCTGAATGTAACAATTCAGTGAGTCAGGCATAAAAAAACATCTGTGAACAAGGCTATTTGCTGTATGAATGCCAAATACATTGTCAGCCTGTGGTGGTTTATTTAGATCCCTTGAATAATAACAACAGCGTGTGAACCTTACATTGTCAAATCAAGGACATGTAATATCATTGATTCTGTTGTAGCTTCATCAGCTGTTTGCCATTGTTGGTTATCTACACAAAGAAACCAAAACTACTGCAACAAATTGGAATTATTCTCATAATGAGTATTTAAAATTATATACACCTGCAGAACTAATCTCCTGGGATTATTAAAACCCAACACCTCTAGAGGCATTTTGGCTAAGAACCTTCCTGAACCTGCCAAAATCCATGTCATGCAGTAAAACACTCCATACGTTTTTAGACTTTGATGGGATTTGTCAGGCCTGTAATTTCTCAGAATTTTTCCTGATTTCGGGATTTTTAACAAATCTCCCTTTGCCTCAAAATATTCTTGAAGGAAAAGAAGTAGCAAGCAAGGAAAGAAGTAGCCTGTATTTTGTCCAAACTTCCAGTTTCATATTTGTGGGGATGTGGAGAGTTTGTAAATCCTCCAAAATTAAACATCCAGGAGGTTCAGGGGGCTTTGTCCTCTAGACCAAAGGGAGACCCAGGTCCACTACCCATTTTTCATGATTTTTATACTTTTGTCAAATCATACCCCTGGATTTGTACAATGGCAAATGCAAAGTATCCATTGCAGCTGGTGGAGTTAAATAGATTTGATAACACATGACATATTACGTGTACATGGTCATCAGCTGGGCTACATGTACAGTATACAGAACTGAATCCACCATAATCTAGCAAAACCAGGGGTGGATATTGATAGACTTGGTGTAAACCTGAGGGTTTTAATGACCACAGCTGTACCTTTTAAAATGATTCTAGAGACAGTTTGTCCGATATTACTTGCGATGTACATGTTTACGCTGGTCACAAAACATTTCCTTACCTGATTTTATTGTTTAAAATGTTCAATCCTCCAACTTCAGCTGAATTAACCAGGCTGAAATTTGGCCCAGTCAGCACGGCACTCACAGACAGTCACTTGAGTATTTTTGCTTGCATTGCCAATTGGTAGGTCAAACCACAGAGTCACACAGAGCTGTGTATGTACTGTCGAGTGGTTTTGGTTTGACCTATCCTAGCCACATGTCCTTGCATTTATTTGAGTGCACTGCACAAAGTCAATGGGTTGGGAGTTACATGTACATACAAATTTTGAGTGTCTTTGGGTTTGACCTATCACAGCCACATGTGCTTGCATGTATTTGAGTGCACTGCACAAAGTCAATGGGTTAAGAGAGACATACAAAGTTTGAGTGTCTTTGAGTGTTAAACCTATAGGAGGGCTCTAGAGTGATAAGTAGCTATATAGAGGTCAAAACCAGTCAATTGCCTGTTTTGACTGTTGACCCAAATCTGCACACGGGCATTTTTGACTGGTTTTGACTGTCATTTTGACCACCCTCAATAATACAAGACAAAGCTTTTACCAGTCAAAAATGGTTGACTCATTTTGACCTGTAAATGTACTTACTACACGTAAGGTTTGACAGTGTTTGACTTTTATATGCACTAGATATACCTTGGCAAATATATCAACATTTTGAATGAATACACCAGCTATTGTTTATAACATAAATGTAACATTTATCGTCATTTTCCTGCCTTTATTTTGTCATTGAACTCCTTTTACCAAAGGAAGATTACAGTATTCTTCTCACTGAAAGTTTAAAAAAAAATCACTTGTATAGTAGTTTTGTTCATAATATTAACCCTAACCCTTAGCTATTTTGGCTAAGAACCTTCCATGAATCCGCCAAAATCCAACACCATGCACAAACACTACCACCCAACTGTTGTACTTAGCTGGAATTGGGACACCAGGCCCCATGTAAAGTATCCCTGTCTGGGCTATACAGTACTGAGTCCATCAAAATACAACAAACCATGCAGTAACACTACCACCCAACTGTTGGACTTAGCTAGAATTGGGACACCTGGCCCCATGTAAAGTATCCCTGTCTGGGATATACAGTACTGAGTCCATCAAAATACAACACCACGCAGTAACACTACCACCCAACTGTTGTACTTAGCTGGAATTGGGACACCCTGCCCCATGTAAAGTATCCCTGTCTGGGATATACAGTACTGAGTCCATCAAAATACAACACCATGCAGTAACACTACCACCCAACTGTTGTACTTAGCTGGAATTGGGACACCCTGCCCCATGTAAAGTATCCCTGTCTGGGATATACAGTACTGAGTCCATCAAAATACAACAAACCATGCAGTAACACTACCACCCAACTGTTGGACTTAGCTGGAATTGGGACACCTGGCCCCATGTAAAGTATCCCTGTCTGGGCTATACAGTACTGAGTCCATCAAAATACAACACCATGCAGTAACACTACCACCCAACTGTTGGACTTAGCTGGAATTGGGACACCTGGCCCCATGTAAAGTATCCCTGTCTGGGATATACAGTACTGAGTCCATCAAAATACAACACCACGCAGTAACACTACCACCCAACTGTTGGACTTAGCTGGAATTGGGACACCCTGCCCCATGTAAAGTATCCCTGTCTGGGATATACAGTACTGAGTCCATCAAAATCCAACAAACCCTGTGAGTTTGAATGGTTTGGGGTGGTTAGGGTTAATAACTTAACATAATACATGTACATACTCCTAATGATAATCTTTCCAATTCTTCTTGATTATGCAGTTGGAGCTGGAGAAATTAAATACTGCTACAGATGAAATCAACTCTATAGAATTGCTGTTAGATGTAAGTATTCATATATTTTTGTTTTGTTCTACCATCGACCCACAATACCCCACGAGATGGACAAGAAGTATATTTATAAGTCAAATGATGGTGCAATCCCATTCAATGACACTTCATCTCTGTTGACTTGTTCTAGGTGCTAACTTTGAACAATAAACTGCAATCCTGTGATTTCTCAGGATTTTTCCTGGTTTCAGGATTTTATACAAATCTCCCTTTGCCTAAACATTTTCTCTAAAGAAGGGAAGTAGCCACCAAGGAAAGAAAGAAGTAGCCTGTATTGTGTCCAAACCTGTTGTTCCTTGTTTGTGGTGATGTGGAGAGTCTGTAAATCCTCCAAAATTAACCATAACGTCCTAGGCATTCATTTGGGGTCCAGTACACTGTACTACAAAATACTACTCAATTCTCATAGACCAGTGTAGTAAAAGTACACTGTACTACAAAATACTACTCAATTCTCATAGACCAGTGTAGTAAAAGTACACTGTACTACAAAATACTACTCAATTCTCATAGACCAGTGTAGTAAAAGTACACTGTACTACAAAATACTACTCAATTCTCATAGACCAGTGTAGTAAAAGTACACTGTACTACAAAATACTACTCAATTCTCATAGACCAGTGTAGTAAAAGTACACTGTACTACAAAATACTACTCAATTCTCATAGACCAGTGTAGTAAAAGTACACTGTACTACAAAAATACTACTCAATTCTCATAGACCAGTGTAGTAAAAGTACACTGTACTACAAAATACTACTCAATTCTCATAGACCAGTGTAGTAAAAGTACACTGTACTACAAAATACTACTCAATTCTCATAGACCAGTGTAGTAAAAGTACACTGTACTACAAAATACTACTCAATTCTCATAGTCCAGTGTAGTAAAAGTACACTGTACTACAAAATACTACTCAATTCTCATAGACCAGTGTAGTAAAAGTACACTGTACTACAAAATACTACTCAATTCTCATAGACCAGTGTAGTAAAAGTACTCCATACTGCAGTTTACTCAAGTAGTATTTTGTAGTATTCAGTGAGGTTAGGGTTAAACATCCAGGAGGTTCAGGGGGCTTCGTCCTCTAGACCAAAGGAAGACCCAGGCCTGCTACCCATTTTTTACTTTCGTTAAATCACACTCCTGAAACTGATAAACATTTTGCTACAATCTAAGTTTCATCGCCATCTTCAGCCATTTCCCATTGACGGCATCCCTGAGCTGTTTGTGGTTTAGTGATGACATCATACATGTGCAAATTTGATTGCCTCTTGGGCCATTAAGTTTTCTTCCTAAGTGTCTTATTTGCCATTAAATACTTGGCCGCCATTGAAATCCAATTTTGCCAACTCTTCCTTTGGTAAAAGTTTGACATTATCAACATTTGTCATATGCTTCCCATATGCTGTGGAAGGTGTCGTTGTCAATTAAATAAACCGCCTTGTTGATGGCACCTATGAGAGCATTGGAGCTTCCATTCATGTTGACGTACTGTGGGGTTCTATTAGTGGCTGTTTGCTGGCCAGTGACTATAGCGCGCAGTTCTTGATTTCCCTCATCTCTGTGAGGTCCATTGCATTGTGCTGGGGCAATATCTTGATGGCTGGATTGTCCAAATCACTTGGGAGAAGATCACAGGATGAGATATTAAGGGATAGATGGAAGGAATGGAATTTCATTGATGGCAGGAGTAGGGATGCCAGGCATTCACTCTGCTGACAGAGTACAGTATTTTTCTCCACCATTTCATAGATTGCCGGCTAGGATCTATACTGATCGTGGCGATCCTCTCCTCCCATGTGTTTGGTGTATGCCACGGTTGAGGGGGTGCTCTGACATACTTCTTTGTGGCCGTCCTCTCTCCCTGTCCCTTGATGTTTCTCTGGAGGAAGTTGCTTTTTTTTATATATCTCTGTAGACCTGGTGACAGGAAAAGAGGAGGGACACCATCTTGGTGTATTTCCACAGGATGGGGACACCATCTTGGTGTCTTTCCACATGATGGCGGTGAGCTTGTCCTTTTGTCTGGAATTTATACATGGTTCTTCTAGGGGCCTTCCTGAGTTCCAGCACTTTCTTGTAGGAGATTGGGTTGATCCGTGGATTGACACTCAAGTCATGAGGAAGGCATATTTCACTTTCTCATTCTTATCATTTGTAATCAATCTTGATATCTGCAGGAGGCTAGAGCATTATTCAGACAGTCACTGACGGAGTCAACACACAACCTTAACTCCATCTCTAAGAAACTAGGAAGTTGTATTGATAAGGCTCGGCCATACTATGAAGCAAGACAGAAAGCTAAAGATGTGAGTATTGTACATTAACCCTTGTATACATGCAGTCTCCAAAATGCTGCAAAAAAAAAAATTCTAAGTACACAATGCTTTTTGTATGTATGCCTCAAAATATTGCATACTGTACAGAAGAATGGTACATGGATACCCCAAAATGCCCCTCGGGTCTGGGACATAAACAAACTGATTTGACCTTCACACAGTACATGTATACCGCAAGTTACTGCACTGGTTTATTTCAAGTTAGCCTTGCAATGAAACAAAGCAGGTGGTTGCTTCAGTTTACCTCATCTCTCTGAAGAGCCTTGGGCTATGCCATTAATCATTAGATAAGAAGGTGTGTACCACAATATGTCCCAGTTGTGACATTTTGAAGTATGGGTCCACTTTGTGAAGAACTACACTGATAATAGGAGGGTTAATGCTCCTACTAGGCCTATAGCTGAACTTTTGTGGCAAGTAGCTATAGTGGTCAAAATCAGTCAACTGTCTGTTTTGACTGTTGACCCAAATGTGCACACGGGCATTTCTGACTGTTTGTAACTGTCATTTTGACCACCCTCAACAATGGCTTTTACCAGTCAAAAAGGGTCAACTCATTTTGACATGTAAATGTACTTGGTTTGATAGTGTTATACTTTTAAGTGCACTAGATATACCTTGGCAAGTACATGTATATCAATATTTTGACTGATTTTAAAGGGATTATATCATCATGATCAACAGGGCATGGAATCGGGGTGCTAGTTTTATATTAACTTGGGGAGAGCCACATGATAAGATAATATTACCATTGCTGCTGCATAAATAACCAGTAATTTTCAGTCACTGTGTTCATCTTAAACTAGGACACTGATTCCATGCCCTGTTGAATGTCTGCTCTGATATTGTCCCTAGTGACAAGGTGGTTAACTTTAAGGGTCAGCAGTGTTCTTTTTATAGAGCATTATCGCTTGAAGTACATGGGACCAGTAGTTTAAGAAAATTCTGACATCAAAAGTCGAGTTGCACAAAAATGATTCACAGAAATTGAATATATTACTTCCCAACACTTGATGTGAGATTGCTCCACTTAACCAGTTCGCGTCGGGAATAAAAAAGTTTTTCTGGGCCCCTGTGCAGGTTTCTTTTCCCCACACACACGTTAATGGAAGCTTCCACAGCGCGTGGCCACGTCTTCCGAGCATGTCACCGTACACGCGTGGGTCAACCGAGCATGCATACAAATATATCGGAGTTTCTTATGGCGTGTTTAGACGCTCTCCGATCCGTGGTGCAAATAAAAATTACGTGTATACACGGCCTCCGACGCGAACTGGTTAAGCATTTCTTGTTAAGTATGAATAGTTTGTTATGCTGTCCTTTATCCCGTACATTTACAGTATCAACTAGAGACCCAGAAAGTAGCTGTTAGGTTTGAGAGAGCTAACAGCATGCTTGCAGCAGCTAAGGAGATGGTAGATCTTGCTGAGCAGGGATTGATCCAAGATGGGAGGAAGTTTGATGCTAACTGGCAAGAAATGCTCAACCATGCCACTATGAAGGTAAGTAAAACCAGACATTCATAACTGGCCATAATTGGCAAACAAGACATTCATAATTGGCAAACAAGACATTCATAATTGGCCAATGGCTTCCTGTAAATCAACATTTATTATTGACTAATCAGATTTGTGTAAGTATTTATCATAGGCACTATGCGTGTAATATGTAGACCATATCGCACGTCAACGTAACTTGCATATTGTTTAACCCTAACTCCCTAGGTCCACTTGCTTACACATATCCTGAATCCTCCCTAACTCCCTTGGCCCATTTGCTTACACATAACCTGAATCCTCCCTAACTCCCTAGGCCCATTTGCTTACACATAACCTGAATCCTCCCTAACTCCCTAGGCCCATTTGCTTACACATAACCTGAATCCTCCCTAACTCCCTAGACCCATTTGCTTACACATAACCTGAATCCTCCCTGACTCCCTAGGCCCATTTGCTTACACATAACCTGAATCCTCCCTAATTCCCTAGGCCCATTTGCTTACACATAACCTGAATCCTCCCTAACTCCCTAGGCCCATTTGCTTACACATAATCTGAATCCTCCCTAGGTCCATTTGCTTACACATAAGGGAAGCCGTCAAAAGTATTTTAGTCGGCGTGCTGCAGTGCGCCGCGGCGCTCAGCGGCGCCGCCGAACTGCTTCAAAACCACAAGATTTTACGCGGCGCCGCCGCGAGGCACGCAGCTCATTAAATCGTACCTATTGGGAAGCCCTTTTGATATGTAAATGAGCTCAATAAACAGTCTACTTGGGAGCGGGCCGCAGCGCGCCGCAGCCAGCCCAGCCGCGGGATCAAAAATCACTGAAGCAAAACCGAACCAGTCTTAATAACTGTGAAAAACTATCTCGTTAATTACGAATTATTTGTCAAAGAAGTTTTTTATACATGGTAATTTTAATAAATCATTTTCGAAGGATTGCCAAGATAACTTTGATCATTATTTAAGCTCAATGAAATAAGGAACGATAATTTTCAGCTCGGCGCAAGGACTAGATGATCAGGCAATTGTTATTTTTCCCTTTGGTTGAAATCCATGATATTGCCATAACAGCACAGGGTTGCACCGAAACAATGTACCTCGTTAGATAAGTTAGCGATGCCGACAGAGTATTTAAAGAATTTAAACATATATATTTTTGCTTATACATCACCGTATTAGAAAAATGTCCAATCAATTAATTAAATGTGTGACTGTGAATCATTCCCGGCAGAAAAGAAATATGTAATCATTTCTGCACACTTTTATAGGTGATGGTAAATAACCATGTAAGGCCGTTCCAATTTTATTAGTTGGTTTACGGATGAGGCGACTTATTTTGTTGAAAAATCGGGAAAAAAATAAAAATTGGAAATCCGTACTTTTTTCTTTCTTTTTTTTTTTGCCCTTATACGAATATTCAAAACATTGGTCTGAATATTTGAAAAAATAAAATAAAATAAGTTGATTTTTAGTGTCGAGAAAACGAATTGCGAAAAAAAATATCGTGAAGGCTACGTGTCTGTGTACTTGAATACCATAAGTTTCGATCACACATCCATACGTGCCGTCCTGATGATGTGCATCGCCCGACGCCGGCCGCGGCGCACAGTAAGTTGCTTGAATTGTACTTATATCCGACTCTGTGCCTCCCTCATGTATTGATATCAAATACATACAGCGCAGCGGGACGTGCTTAACCGTGAGAACAGCCCATGTGCACTGTTGTTCGGTGCTAGACCAGCGGCCGTGGGATTGGGTGTTAGACGGAAAGTGTAATACGCGATGTAAACATAATAGTTTGATACCCGTCCCTTAATACTTGTATGTAAAACAAAATGCCATGTCGCTCGTTCACCCTGTCAGCAAAGAATACTTTTCTGAATTCTGTGACTATAAAGGAGGGAGGAAAGCTGGATAAACGCCTTATTGCCGTCTCCCTTGATGAAAGTATTGGTTCATTGTCCAATGCAATGGGCATCGATGAACAATCCCTTACAATCACTGCATGTGCCGTCGACATGACTGCCTCCGGAACGGCTAGAAATGTGATAACTGACGTTAGGCTAAGCCTAACTAAAGTAATAATGCCCGATGGCCTACACCGATGGCTGTAATCCACAGCTTCGTTTGGGTGGAAATTTATCGAAATGAAGATAAACCCTGCGGACAAGCATGGAGGAAGGAAGAGAAGCAATCCACTTCTACTTCTACTGAAGAATGTCGTATCCGACCGCCACTTTTTCTCATTAAATATAACCAATAATGTAATCTTTTGTTACCTAAGGTGAAGAACATCGATGATGATGGACATATACTTCAAATTATTCCAGGATATTTATTTCATTAAAAATCAGGCATTTTTGGTATACGATGACTTCCTCAGTCATATCAAATTGAGGGTTAAGTTATGTTACATTATGTATCTTTTAAAAGTACATTTAGACCAATAATGCGTCCGTAATTTAGGTGAAGATAGCAAATGTAATTGTCAATGGAGGTCTAACCTTTAAAAATATACACTTAAGGATTACCCCACGTTTTTTTAGCCCCAAACAAAAAATATACACTTTTAGGTAATTTAGGTGAAGATAGCAAATGTAATTGTCAATGGAGGTCTAACCTTTAAAAATATACACTTTAGGATTACCCCACGGTTTTTATCCCCAAACAAAAAATATACACTTAAGGATTACCCCACGGTTTTTTAGCCCCAAACAAAAAATATACACTTTTAGGTAATTTAGGTGAAGATAGCAAATGTAATTGTCAATGGAGGTCTAACCTTTAAAAATATACACTTAAGGATTACCCCACGGTTTTTTAGCCCCAAACAAAAAATATACACTTTAGGATTACCCCACGGTTTTTTATCCCCAAACCAAAATAAATAACAGCAAGTGATGATAGTAAATGTTAAAATTAATTAAACAGAAAAAAATTTCTAACTTGTGTCTAACTTATGTCTAATTTTTTTGCCAACTTCCTACATTTTCCATTTATTGCGTCCCGTAGCTGTTTTGGATAGGTGGTTGACGATGTTTCCATTGGATATACTATTTGTGCTTGTGTTATTATGGCTATAAAAATTGGATGACGTTTGAGTGCTTTCTTTGTAATATTTCCTTGTTTGCAAATCACCCCCCCCCCCCCATGATAATTAAAATGTGCCAATTCCTCCTCGGCAAGCAATTTTGCAACTAATTTTAGAACAAAATCCTTTGGGTTGTCAACTTTCTCAAAGACATCAAGGTAATCAGATTTGTTCATGATATGCACCGCTGTCTCAGGTTTACCGATCAATATGTCGCCAGAGTCCAAGTCTACGTAACTTGGTTTTGCAGATTTCCTCGACAATCCTATATGTTCTGAGATTAAGTCCAACATTTCATGGACGCGCTGAACTTCCTTCAGCAACAGCAAAAACAGATCTTGAGTTGAACTCGGAGGCACATCTTGAGCTGCCGCACCCAACCCCGCCAAAGTTGAAATGAGAGACAACTCAAGGGACGGAGATGGGGCCGACTGCCGGGGTGGTGACGGGGACGACTGTCGGGGTGGTGACGGAGACGACGTAGACTTTTGTTCCATTGCCATCCGCTTGCTGATGAACACATGCCGCTGTTCCAGGAGAAGTCCCTGGGAAGGTGTGAAGCCGGATGTAAGTACGTCTTCACCAGCCGGAAAGACCAGGATGACCATCGGAAGAAGGTGCACCCAAGACGATAACATTTATGGAAAATTTATGTTATTATATGATTTGTTTAATTTTATAATTGTTATTTTTGGATTTTTGGATTTCAAAACAACCGGTCCTTTTGAGGACCAACAAAGTAATTTTTAACATCATATTTTGTGATTGATTTTCCATGTTTGTTGTATGATGGACATCATCAATGTATAGTCCTTTATCAATTTTAACAAATATCTGAGAATTTACAACTGTATTTTATAATACCAAATGCCAAAAATACCAAATGCCAAAAACCGAATGAGATACACTATTTTGCCTACTCATCAAGAATGATCGACAGTTTAATTGTAGCAAAAGTCCGTCTGCACTTTGTCTGCGTCGTTAAAGATATAAAAAAAAGTATTCGAGAAAGGGGCGTAATTAAGAAGGGTGTCATGTTTCTAAAGAAATTCCGGGCCTGTAATGAAAAATACATTGGATCTGGAGTGGAGTCATGCCTTACGTCAAATTTATAAAATAAAAACATGGGATCAGGAGGGTCTCCGGTGTAGAAAAAATATATATTATATTACTTTTGTGGAGGTAACAAAAATAGGATCGTAAATGGTAAAAAATAAAATGCAGTTTTTGTTCAAGTTTAAATAAATAGGTCAATTCTGGGTTTATAGCTGTAATTCTTCTTGACAATTTTGTATTAAATATTTTCCTCGGTCGCCATGACAATCCCTGCATCTGTAAGAGAAACTAAATAAATACATTACATCTAGAAATATATTTTGTATCTTTTAAAAGGGAATGAACATTGATACGCCGCTACGAATTGGCTACAAGTGAGTTCCATACATATTTGCTTTGTGAGCTGCAAACTGTTTAGAATGAAAGAAGGAAATGCGGCAGGCTGGCAACCCGCCGAGATCTTTTGTAATTCTTGCTCAACCTCGGGAATTAAGCAACACTATTGTTCCCATTGTTATACACTTCTGGGCCATGCGCCGCATAGCTCCGCGCTCAGCCAGCCGGGGCGCTCCGACTAAAGTACTTATGACGGCTTCCCTAACCTGAATCTTCCCTAACTCCCTAGGCCCATTTGCTTACACATAACCTGAATCCTCCCTAACTCCCTAGGCCCATTTGCTTACACATAACCTGAATCCTCCCTAACTCCCTAGGCCCATTTGCTTACACATAACCTGAATCCTCCCTAACTCCCTAGGCCCATTTGCTTACACGTAACCTGAATCCTCCCTAACTCCCTAGGCCCATTTGCTTACACATAACCTGAATCCTCCCTAACTCCCTAGGCCCATTTGCTTACACATAACCTGAATCCTCCAAAATCCTTCAGTAGTAAAGTAAGTACATGACATGTACATGTATGCACACATGTGTTTCTAATCTGTGATACATAATAAACAGTGTCCACTGACCCAAGTACTGATCTTGCAATCACTACAACAAACATGGATGTACATGTACCATGAAAAGGCAAGTATGCCTAATAACCTCAATCCTCCAAAATCCTTCACTTTAACAAAGAGCATGTAGCGTGTAACCTCAATCCTTCAAAATCCTTCACTTTAACAAAGAGCATGTAGCGTGTAACCTCAATCCTTCAAAATCCTTCACTTTAGCAAAGAGGATTTGGGAAGGTTAGGGTTAAGGAAAGTTTGTCAGAATGGTAGACAAAATGGCAGAGTGATGTTAATTCTTTGCAACCGATTCCAGGTCGCTGAAGCAGATAAAGAGAAACGTGCCAGTGAGCTAGAACACTTGCAAACGGCTAATGAGTTCCACAGAGTAGAACGAGATCTGAAAAGCCTCCAGAAATCATTACGACGGACCATCAATAAGTCAAGGTAAAGAAAGTAATCCATGTCAAAGTATTCTATGAGTTATATCAGTGTATGAAGTGTGATAGTTTTTATTACTATACCTCATACATATTCATGATCGAGAGCCGAATTCTCACTGGTCCATTCACCATCACGTGCCAGATGCTATTTTGGCTGTTTACCAAGCGCCCGCGAGTATTCACGCACAGGGTAAATACGCATGCGTAGTAGACTGTCGCATATATGCGTCAGTCTACTACGCATGTGCTTTACGAAGCAATCGGGGAACAGTCGCACGGGTGTAGTACGCACGCGCAAACATCGCCCTAGCTACATACACATGAAAGATGTCGGCACACGTAAATGTCAATTCGCATTTTCCCGAGCTCAATGCTCCTTATTATTGTAATGGCATCTGAATATGTATGAGGTATAGTAAAACAAATATAACATGGTTTATTTCGGGTGGACAGTCGATATTAGCTTCCCTCGGTATTGGAAGTTTGTCAACTTCCAATACCTCGGGGAGCTAATATCGACTGTCCACCCTCAAACCATGTTATATTTTATACTTTTTTTCATGACCAACAGGTCAAATTACATTGCAATACAAATACTGTCAAAATCAGTTGCACATACTGACTGGTACAATAGAATATATACCAAAAAAAACAGTATAGCACAGAAAATAAATACATGAGTACTCACAGGAAGGCGAAAGTAGACACAACAGGACTTGTTTTTACCAGGAGTTTAGAGTTGTTGCAGTTAGTTTTTTACCACGACTCTCGAGCCTAGTCGAAGGCAAAAGTGATTTAGTTTGTGTAATTTGGGCAAGCGCATCGATGAAACTGTGGCAATGACTTCCTTGTAAAGGTCAGAGAGGCAAGTGGAGTTGAGAGTAAATTGTCAATAAATTGATGATCGTTTTGATCATCTTCAGGGCAATTTCCATGGTTACTCACATTACATTTTTGAGGTTTTCGGCCCACTCTTAAAGCCATAAAATTTATTTTACTCATGAGGACGATCAGAGCATACTGATCGAAACATCAAGTTGTAACCTCCAGTTCTTTTCAGAACTAATTACTAATCAATAAGCGAGTGGAAGAGAAAGGAAAGAGCTGCAGAGCGGTAGGCTGAGGCTCAAGTCCAAACTCCGACTGATCTTACATGTACTGTCTGCAGTAAGATTTGCACAGCTAGAATCGGCCTCAGCCACCTGCGTATGCACCAACGCCAGGCTGTGCCAAGTGTTGGCAGCCTGTGAAACAACTGTACAGCACCTCTCTGTGTGGTGGATGGACATCTTCTCAAGTCGAGGATTGCCTATACGTTTCTATGTACTGTATGAAATACATAAGTGTTGTTGTCATGTTAAATTTGGTTTATTGACAAATCCCACACATTTTGTGACTATACAATTTGCTTGAATACTCATTTACTGTGATGTTTTTTTTGTTTTGCAGACCTTACTTTGAGATGAAGAACAAATTCAACCATCAGCTTGAGGTAAATGTAATATTATCCTTTGATGTCCTCTTAATAACCCTAACCACCCCAAATTCTGCAAAATCCTCCGTGGGGCACTTCAAATGGGGCAAAATTACTACCTAGCAAGAAGTACATGCCATAAGTGCTGAATATGAAAGATCAACGAAAATGCATGGTACATTTTGAAGATAAGGGCATGTTTCCAAAAGTGCACTGGAGGATTTTGGAGGATTCAGGAAGGTTCCTAGCCAGAATACCTAGGGGGTTAGGGTTAATTAGGCACAGAACTAATGATCCGTTAGCAAATGATGCATGTTTTATGCACATTAAATGAAAGGTAAGGCACAGAATTGATAATTTAAAAAAAAATGGTTGAATTGAAACTTGTTTAGTGTAGAGCTGATAATAGTATCGGTGTTCTCTAAAAAATAATAATTTTGTCTGAGGTGCTGTCACTGAAAAGAAGAAGGAATCGATTTCTATTTCGAATTTAGAAAAGAGTACACTTTCCTTATTTTGAAATGGAAACCTTTAACAGGTTGAGTTTTTAATATAATTGATTCGAAGAGAGTAAGCATACTCATAGAAGCAGTTTGGCCAACATTACCAATGCTGTACCTTCCCTTCAATGTATATCTTGATTCGAAGAGAGTAAGCATACTCATAGAAGCAGTTTGGCCAACATTACCGATGCTGTACCTTCCCTTCAACGTATATCTTGATTCGAAGAGAGTAAGCATACTCATAGAAGCAGTTTTGCCAACATTACCAATGTTGTACCTTCCCTTCAATGTATATCTTGATTCGAAGAGAGTAAGCATACTCATAGAAGCAGTTTTGCCAACATTACCAATGTTGTACCTTCCCTTCAATGTACATCTTGATTCAAAGAGAGTAAGCATATTCATAGAAGCAGTTTGGCCAACATTACCAATGCTGTACTTTCCCTTCAATGTATATCTTGATTCAAAGAAAGTAAGCATACTCATAGAAGCAGTTTGGCCAACATTACCAATGTTGTACCTTCCCTTCAATGTATATCTTGATTCAAAGAGAGTAAGCATACTCATAGAAGCAGTTTGCCAACATAACCAGTGTTGTACCTTCACTTTAACCCCTACATTTGTGTTTGCCTTGTCAGACTCAAAAGGAGAGAGTTCAGGAACTTCAGGAGAGAGTGACGAGTGCCAAAAAGGCATACTCTAACGCCTTACACAACCTTGAAAAAATCAGCGATGAGATCCATGAACAACGACGTTACCAGGCTACGAAGCTAGGTGAACGAGGGATGGGTGTAGGTGCTGAATCTACCCCAGAGATAGTGGCAGAGACCCACTCTAATCGCTACAGCTACCCTTTTGATCAGATCCCACTGGCACAATGCCAGGAGAGTCCTAGTTCCCCAAAAGGTTTCATTCCAGAGTCAATATGTAAGGATGATATGTTCGTACATCCGCCTAAGTTACGCATGCTGCACAGACCACTGAGTTTACAGGAATCTGATTTGTCACCACCGGACCCACATTCAATACTCAAATGTTTCGAGTCTGTTGATAAACTGGATGAGATGTCGGATACAGCGAGCTATCACTCTGGTTTATCGGGTGATAATCTAGATGATTATGACTCGGATGGAGACAGTGCGTTTTCAACCCCGGGTCATTCTCGCCAGCCAAGCTACAATTCCAAAGAGGCGTCCGAGGCAGTAGACGTTGTTAAGAGGTTGCAGGAACAGGAGCAAAGTTCAGAGGTCAGCTGTCAGACAATAGCTGGTGACATTGACGAAGAAGCAGGATCCTTGGTTTGACCTTTAGGTTTGTAATCTAGACATTCTAACAGGTAAAAATATGTGTTCATTTTCATTTTTCTAAGTATTTTGTGGATCTACTGGACATGTGGAATATGTTTGTACAAATGATTTTGTTTTCATAGTACTCTTTATAAGCCTCATTGGGTTAATTGTATCCTGATTGGGAGATACTTTTATCCTGATTGGGAGATATGTGTATCCTGATTGGGAGATACTTTTATCCTGATTGGGAAATATTTGTATCCTGATTGGGACTATATTCTCCCAATGAGGATATCAATGGGCCCTAATCAGAAAACCCTTTTGACAGCAACATTCTGTTTCAGTAAGTGGTTTGTTGCAATTTGTTTCATTAACGATTGCTCCAAGGTTGTCATCTACATGTATACTATCTTCATTGGGTTATACTTGTATCCAAATTGGAAGATATTTATATCTCAATTGGAAGCCAATTGGCCGCAATTCAGAATTGGTAATATTAACACCTTCTGCCATACTATCCCAATTGGGGGATACTTTTATCCTGATTGGAACCCTGTTCCCCAATGAGAATACCAATGGGTTCAATCAGGAACCTTTTGGTATCGATTTGATTAGATGAATAGTGAAATGTGTATTGTTTATGTACTAAGGAGACACCTTTAAGTAGCAGAAGCTTGATTATCTAGTTATGAAAAATTGGTCACAAATACTGTTTTTTTAATTTTTTTTTTAATTTTATTTATTTATTTTTAATTTTTTTTTATGCAGTTATTAAAGAATCAATGTGACTGTTTTTGTCTTTTGGCAAATTCAAACTTAACTTGTTATCTAGAATCTAGATTGTGTCTTTTATGAATGTTTTCAGGTATTTTGTCATTTATCAAACCTGAGCTCTTTTGAGTGTTTGTATTTTATGCAGTAGGCTGTCATAAAAGCAAAACAAAAAACTTTTTTGGGGGGATTCAGGTACATGACCCTGCAAAGTATACAAAATCACAAATATGGGATTAAAAAATCAATAAATTTTGACGTCATTTGATTTGTTGGCAACTTGTCAAAAATGACAGTTTCTCATAAAGTCACGTAAAGAGACTGTATCATCATGATCAGAGCAGACTTTCCACAGGGCATGGAATCGGTGTCCTAGTTTAAGATTAACGCAGCAACGGTAATATGACCTTATGTGGGGTATTTTCAGTCACTGAGTTAATCTAAAACTACCAATCTGTTACATGCCCTGTTGATGATATTGTTATTGTTACACGTACATGTAAGTTCGTTCTGGTACACCATGTAATAATCTCATCTTGGAAGAAGTGATGGCTCTGAGAAGAGCCGGTTGGTTTGTTCTCAACGTTTCAACTAGTCTGCTCTAGCTGTCGTCGGGAGACTGTGATATTGTTCTTTTAACCCTAACTCCCTAGGCCCATTTGCTTACACATAACCTGAATCCTTCAGTAGTAAAGCAAGCACGTGACATATATGCACACGTGTTTCTAATCTGTGATACATGTACATGGCCAGGGACCCTCCCTGCATGCATGGAGCAATAAACAGTGTCCACTGACCCAAGCACTGACCTTGCAATCACTACAACAAACATGGATGTACATGTACCATGGAAAGGCAAGTATGCCTAATAACCTCAATCCTCCAAAATCCTTCACTTTAGCAAAGAGGATTTTGGAGAATTTGGGAAGCTTAAATTTACAGCACCCAAGATTTAATTGAAGTTATTTGAGTTGTTGGCAACTTGTTATTATTTCCCCTTTAAAAAAAAATTAATTATACTAAGTATTTTGAGTATTGATAATACATAAACCTTGTATTCAGATGAATAAAATGAAGATAATGTAAGTTAAGGATGAGCCAACTGAACACCATCAGACTTGTTTTTATTCAGGTTGCAGTTGGATCTTGCAATGCCAGTGTGTGATGATTAGTCACTGGTGATTAAATTGTTCAATCTTTATGACAGCGTCACAAACTGAAAAGGTGTGAAGTTGGTTTTAAGCCTGGTTCATTACTGAACGCAGCGAGTATGAACCAGACTTTACTCACTGTTTTCTTAGACCATCCAATATTTGTTATCAGCAGAGGGAGTCATTGCGAGTGCTAAAATACTTCAATAATCAATTTATCATTGTATAAGTTTTGATTTATTCCATAGTATTTATGTTCTCACAGGGTATGTACAGTGTATGTAGAAAAGAGAAATTACAACTATATAAAAGTATTTTCATACATGTGTTTCTGTATTATACAGTAATTGCAATAATGTATGATATGAGAAATGATATATACATGTATGTACAGTAGTTAATATTGTAGATAACATGTCATTAAGTTGGATAGAACAAACCAGTTTCATTTCAGTGGAGTTTTTCGTGAATATGATTTCATTTCTCATATAGTAATGAAGAAGTAAAGTATTACAACAGATACTGTATTATTTGTTAATTTATGTAATTAATTAATATATTACGGAACACCCATTTTGATTACATGTTCTGAATACAGTGAACTGGTACCTTTCAGTACTGTGATTTTGTCCATGGTGAGTTTGGATAGGCAGTCAGGGAACCAAACTAAAAGGGTCTGAATTTGATGTTTGTCCATAGTGGGCTCATCACTGTGAAATTGTTGGAGAGATCTATACAGTATTTGCATTGGTAATGATGAGTTTATGAATACTTTATCAATTCTGTAAAATATTAAGGTGAATCTCTTTTTGGTGAAATGTTTGACTCGGAGTTGAAACTAACTGAAATGCTTTACATGTACATTGTATTAACAGAATCTGGCCATTAATAATGATAAATATTTATTCTAACTACATGTAGGTACATGTATGTTTATATGTGGACTTGTATTCAAAAGGGTATATTCCCAGGTCAATTTTCTGAATTATTCAAAAGTTTGCCAAATAATGTGGACTTATATGGTGCACGTATCCACCAAACTGGTGCTCAAGGCGCATTACATTACTACCCCTGCTCATCAGGCTCTGAAACCATTTCAGCTCCCTGGGAGTATAAAGCTCAATTGCAGCCATTTCGGCGCATATAGGGCTACTCAAACAACAACTAACTCTGCCCTCACAGGTACCCATTTACTCCTGGTTGGAGAGAAGCAATTATGGTAGTGTCTTGCTCAAGGACACAAGGTACCCCGGTCGCGGTCGGGATTCGAACCCACAACGACTCAGCCATCAGAACACAAATCCGATGAACTTGACCAACGCACACTGTAGAGTGAGCATCATGTGTGTTTAAAGGCGTGTTTGAAAAGTGCATTGTGTGAGAATGCACACTATTAACACATGTCAAATGTTTTACGCACTAATCAGCACATTATTTCTTGAACCAAGTAAACTGAGAATATACCCTTTTATATAATTAGTTTGTTCTGATCTACTCAAAATGGAACTGTTAGGAAAATGACTGGGTTTGTGAGAAGTACAAAATAACCCATGATTCTTATCAATTCAAATATGCCATTGATTGTAATCTTTCTCTCAAGAGACCCACAAAAATAGAATAAATTTTGAAAGATAATTAAAAAAAAATTAAAAAAATTGGATGTTCCGATGAAGGAATAGAAGTGATATTTAGATTTCCAAAATTGTTGATATTTTGTGAGTATACCAAACATACAATCAGTTGGTAATTATACTACTCAAAACAATTTAGGGAACACCGGAATAATCTCAGTTAAAGCAAGATCATTTATTTCAGATAAACAACTGCACAATGAAACAGATGATAAAGGATGCATGTAGTGATTACACATTTCATGACATGACTACTGAAAGAGAGAGGGGGTTGCAAATGAAAATCCCGGTTCATGGAACATTTCAAACCTATTTGATGTTAAAAATTCAGTGTTCCCTAAATTGTTTTGAGTAGTATAGGTTAATGCTTTTAAAAATGCCAGCCTTGCAACCCACTTCACAAATAAATTTTTTTTTTTTTGGAGGGCATATCCGAAATTCTACATACTTCTGTTTATGAAAACTTACAATTTAAATAATCTAAACATGTGGATGCATTTTTTTTTATTGATGAAAACCTAGCATTGTGTGTATTGTTCAGCTATGATGTCTAGCTATAATGCTAGATGGACTGCAGATAGTACATACAACGCGGAAATGGAGTCATTGTTGATATTTAAGTTTTTGTCATCAATATTCTAAATATTAATATAAATGCTTGTTGGTTAGTGTTTCACTATGTCACCTTGTGTTGTTAAAATAAAATATAGTTTTAATATTTATTGTTAATTTTGAGTTATTTCTTAGTTGTCATATTAACAATTTGATCATTCAATACCTATTTCACCATCCCATGTTAACAATATTTATTTTTCAACTATATAAGACAATTTACAAAATCATGTTGCCTTCAAGTTGTTGGTTCATTACCATAGGGCAGACATCTTGCTTTTCTGATAAGTCAATGGAGATTGTGTGAGTTGGTCTGTTAAATATCTTATCAAGTGGGTACTCACTAATGGTACCCAAGCAATCCTGAGTGTGACAACGACCCCTTCAGCTGATGTTGAGGCTTTGCATGGTGGAGATACATGTAGATGTTATTGAGTTCTTTCGGTGTACACCATGTGATGGCTCGTTCTCAACGTTTCAACTATTCTCCTGAAGACGATCAGAGCATACTGATCGAAACGTCGAGTTGTAATCTTTTCAGAACTAATTACCACTCAATAGAGAATTTCACATGGTGTCACCGCAATTAGTCTTACTTAACATTTCAACTAGTATGCTCTAATAATAATAATAATAATACTTTGGACTTATATGGTTGCACCTATCCACCAAACTGGTGCTCAAGGCGCATTACATTATTACCCCGCTCATCAGGCTCATAAATCATTCCTGAAACCATCTCAGCTCCCTGGGGAGTATACAGCTCAATTGCTGCCATTACAGCGCATATAGGGCTAATCAAACAACAACCAACTCTGCCCTCACAGGTACCCATTTACCCCTGGGTGGAGAGAAGCAATTATGGTAAAGTGTCTTGCTCAAGGTCACAAGTACCGCGGTCGGGATTCGAACCCACATTCTGACGACTCGGCCATCAGATCACTAAACCATGGCCGTCATCAGGAGACCGAAAAGAGTGTAGAATGCAGGAGCTTTTATCTTGTGTAGGAGGATCTTGCTGCAGGCAGGAACTGCTGTGATTGGTGCTCAGTGAAGTGTGTCGGGTGTCAGTTGTTGTTCATGGTGGATGGTTGGCTCTGTTAGAGTGTTGCTTGCCAGATGCTACTGATCTTGAAACCGATCTTGTGGTACTGTGTTGTGCTTGTTGATTTCTATGGCTTCTCTGATGCGGCCGTGGTACCGATTCTTGTCTGGAGCGATGAGTGTGGTGTTGTTCCATGGGATGGTGTGGTTCTCGTTGTATGCGTGTTTGATGATGGATGGGTTTTGTGTTCCTTGAGTCTTGTTGGAAGGTCTCTGCCAGTCTCTCCGATGTATACTTGACCACATTCACAGCCTTACACATACCTTCACATGACATATAGCTTGATTATACATGTATATCTGATGTCACACAGCGAGATGCATATAATACCAGATACCAGCCTTGTTTTGTTTATTTTGAACTTTGGTACCATGCGCAGCTATGCTGTGGGAACACACACATATCAGCTATGTGCCAGTGATTATGTTGTGAGCAGTGACTCTTAATATTACTACAACCAATGACATTCATATAAGTGGCAGTCTACGCCTGAATGAAGGGTAGCAAGAACTCAGGCTGACAGGACATGGGGGTCATTCCATGTCAAATCACCCCCAAATAATGAAAATTTAAACCCTACCGCCTTCAAATTGGTTCATATTTGGTGTATGGTGTAAATTTTGGCCCAAAAAGCTGAAATTTCAAGTTTTAGCCCCATTGGACCAACAGTGTTTGAGCTGCGGCTGGCAATTTTTGGTGATTTTGGCCAAAATGGGTATAACCGCCCATATTCAAATGACCATATCTCCCTAACCAGTGGGCCAAATTTGTTGATGTCTTTGGAAAGGTAATATCATAAGGAATCCAAATTTGCCGTTATATTTTGATGTAGGAGCAATTTAAAGTTTGATGACCTTTGACCTTTACACCGGTTAGGGAGATATGGTCATTTGAAAATGGGCGGTCATGCCCATTTTGGTCAAAATCGCCAAAAAATGGCCAGCTCGAAAACCGTTGGTCCAATGGGGCTAAAGCTTGAAATTTCAGCTTTTTGAGCCAAAATTACCCCATTCAACCAAATATAAACCAATTTGAAGGGCGTATAGGGTTTAACCCATTGGGTGATCTGACACGGAATGACCCACGGGTGCATATCACTTAAAGATTAGGTACAGGATTGGTATTTCAAAAACAACAAAATGAATGAATTGTAACGTAAAACTGATGATGGTATCAATCTTCACTAGAAATAATTTTGTCAAGTTGTCATTTTTAAAGAAAGTAAAAGAGGACTGTTTCCTAATTTTCACAGTAGAATATATTGAAACGCATTTTCTCATAAACCACACAACGTATTAAGCTCATACTTTCACTGGTTGGTTTTGTTATGTATCTTGATTCAAAGAAGGTAAACATATGTAGACGTGATTTTGCCAACATTACCTATGTTGCACTTTACCTTTAAAAAATATGCAATATAACAACTAAAGCATTGAACTTAACATCTGCATAACTTTTGTTAAAACAAATTTAATAATTAGGTTAAAAACAGTTGTGTGACGATTAACCCTAACCATGCTAAATGCAACAGGATGCAACATTTTGTACAATTCCGATGGACGTTGTTGCATTCAGCAGCCAGTACAAGAGGACTCTTTCTTAATTTTCACAATAGAATATGTGACCCAGCATGACAAAACCCACAAAAACGTCCCAGAAATAAAAAATGAGTTATTGGTATCATATGAAAGGGCAACTCTTTAGCTTTTCAATGGTGAAAAAATTATATCCATCATGCATTCTGTTGGAAAGTTATGGACTTTGAAAGTCGAAAAACAATGAAATTACGATTTCGAGAAATACATGATGTTTTGAAAAAAAAATGCACTAACAACCGCAAAATGCTCGGAATTTTGCTTTTTCACACACTTATAAATCGATTTCAGTAATTTTGTTTGCAGGAAATTGTGAAATAAACATCCGGGAACTAAAATCAGTAAAAACCCCAAAAGGCCGTATAACACCCCATTGGTCGAAAATTGACTGTATCTTGGATTGGGGTTCAGCGACTTTTTGCGGGTTTCGCCGTGCGGGGTCACATATATTCAAACAAGCTGAAATGCATTTTCTCATAAACCACACAACGTATTAAGCTCAAAATTTCACTGGTTGGTTTTGTTATGTATCTTGATTCAAAGAAGGTAAACATACGTAGAAGTGATTTTGCCAACATTACCTATGTTGCACCTTACATTTAAAAAATATGCAATAAAACATCTGAAACATGGAATAAGTTTTGTTAAAACAAATATAATAATTAGGTTAAAAACAATTGTGTCATGATTAAAGGGGCAGTATCGTCACAATCAACAGGGCATGGAATCAGAGTGCTTGTTTTAGATTAACTCAGTGACTGAAAATAATTCCCCATGTGATAAGGCTGTATTACCATAAATGCTTCAGAAATGAGCCAGTAATTCTCAGTCATCTTAAACTCGGACATTGATTCCATGCCCTGTTGAAAGATTGCCCCTTTAAACCTCCTACTTCTGGTACCTTTTTCATACAAGTTGATCCACCATTTGAAACCATTCGCTTTTGTGGTTTTGAATGGTGAAATAACTGTGTACAGTATTGATTCCCTCAAATGGTTTTGAATAGTAGGTCAGCTAATACAAAACCTTGATTGGATCTTTCCAAATGGTAGTACAGCTAATACAAAACCTTGTTTGGATACTTCTAAGTGGTGAATCAATGGACCCTCTATGCATTTGAATGGATTTGAATGGTAGTAAAGCTTGCTACCAACACTGTTCAAATGGTATCACCATGTGTGTACAAAACCAATGGGCATTTTGGTAAGTGGAAATTTTGAATGGTTTCAAATGGTCAAACAGTAGGAGGGTTAAAAATTACATTTTAAACATCTGCAACAGGCTGGGTAATATAATGACCTAATTGACAGCTACCATTAGAAAAGGTCGTGCTACTATAAGACTAACCCACACATAAGAGGTCGAAGTTCAAAGATTAATTATATACATATGGTAGATGCTATAAGGCTAACATCAAAATTATTCTTAATAGAACATTCATAATTTTCACACCATACAAAAATAATCATCAATCTTTCGAAACATTTACAAAAAAAAATATTCCAGAATACATACAAATTTATAATGTGGTACAAACCACAAGTAATTTCTAACACAATTTAAAAAGAAAAAGTATCTGCTTTCTATAACACTGGTCTACAGCCAAAATGCTTCCAAAACAAATGAAGTCAAACTTGACTAATTATGGGTCACTGAGAATGGAAATGATGCTTAAAATTGTTAATTGGCTCTAGTTTTCAAGATCTACATGTACATGTGTACACGTATGGGAATAGCATATGGTAATTCATGATTAAAAATCTGTTATGTACACCATATACATATACTAGCCATAAAAAGAAACTGTGCATGATACAAATGTCATGATATTTTTAAAATGAGGTTGAAAATGTCCACTTCAATGTTTTTGTTGGTCTGACATGTATGCCAATATTCTCACTTGACAATAACTCATTGGCTTTATCGTTTATGCTTTTTCTTTGAGCTCAAAGTTTAAGCGGCAAAATGGAATGTCACAAAGATTAATAACGAGTGTGTCCTCCATTTGCGTTGATCACTGTAGTGCATCGGCGCCTCATTGATGAAATCAGGTTGCTGTGGAACCTTTGTGGAATGTCATTCCACACCCTGAGGAGATCCCTGGACAGTTCTTGGACATTTGTTGGCTGACGCGGCAGCAGGCGCAGGTGACGCTCCATTTCATCCCAAACATGTTCTATTGGTGACAAATCAGGTGAAATTGCTGGCCAAGGCAGGATAGCAATGTTGTTTTCATGAAGGAAGTCCTGGACAATGCGAGCTGTATGCGGTCGGGCGTTGTCTTGCTGGAAAATGACGCCCGGGCCATGACGTCGAAGGAACGGTACCGCAACAGGCGCTAAGATTTCATCTCGGTAGCGTTGTCCAGTGAGGTTGCGTTCAATGGTGATCAGATCTGTATGGTTACGTACAGTAATACCGGCCCATACCATGACGGAACCACCACCATAACGGTCCCTTTCCACCACACAGCATTGTGCATAGCGTTCACCTTGACGGCGATACACACGTACACGTCCATCTGAGTGTGAAACGTTGAATCTTGATTCATCTGTGAACATGACATCATTCCACCATCGTAATGGGTGCCGCATATGATGTCTACACCACTCCAACCTTGCCATACGGTGACGTTGCGTCAAAATTTGCCTAATGGCTGGTCTTCTCGGACGTAGCCCTACTTGACGCAGTCGATTCCGGACAGTGTTTGGGTGGACTCGCCTGAGGTCTGGTATCGATCGAGCTGTTTCTACAGCAGTTTGCCGTCGATTCCGCATGTGTGTCATCTCTATCCATCTGTCTTGATCGCTGCGCCAGGACGCTGCGTGGGCGTCCAGAACAGGGGCGGTCACTGATGTCATTGTGCTGTCTGTGGCATCTGAGGAGAGCAGATATGGTGTTTCGATGACAATGAAATCTTCTTGCGACGTCTTGCTGGCTCATGCCAGCCTCCAACATTCCAACAGCTCGATGGCGTTCAGCAAGACTCAATCTTGGCATGGTACCCGTTGTGCACCGCCTGCTTGAAGTTGTGCCCAGTGTGTTTTTCCAGGAGTGTACCATTTGCTCTCCAAATGTAGGCCTTATGTACTCTTGCCTATTACGTAACTCCATACAGGACCCATTCCTTTGTTTTCAAACAATGGGATAGCCTAACTTTGCATTATGAAAATTTCCAATGAAAATCCTGTTATGGGATAGTCTACATGGTCCTTCATCATGTCAATCTACATTGACTAATATCAGTCCATTGATTTAAATTTTATTAACTTTCTTCCTATGCACAGTTTCTTTTTGTGGCTAGTATAGTACGTAAAATGTAAAAACTTAAATATCTTGGAAACAGTAGCCAATCAGCAATTTTAATTGTCATATTTGAATTCAGCACATCAAAATCCATAATAAATAGCACATTTTATCTCCGAAGCAGACAACTTTAAAAAAATTGTTGACCTGTGTTATGACACCGCAACCAAGAAAGTCTCTAGATTTCTTGTGCTTAACTGAGTAAACTCCACGCCCATGGGGCTGGTGGATATTATTATATACATTTATGTGCTGTAAATTGATCTTAAACTTTTGATTATATTCTCAGTTATTTCAAATTTGATAAAACACCAAATATTTATTCTGCTATTTCATGGCTATATATTGGTAAAATCTCTTAAAATCCCTGCGTTGCCTCTTAAATGCTTTCATCTTAGAGAAAGAAAAATATTGAATTGCTGTCTTTGTTTTCTCATAAATGTTAGCCCCTATTGTAATGAAACTTTGACAGATTAGTTAAAAGGTATAATTCTTTAGGAACATTGAGTTGAAATGAACATACATTTACAAATATCAAAATATCAATATATCAATATATCAATATATCAATATATCAATATATCGATATATCAATATATCGATATATCAATATATCGATATATCGATATATCGATATATCAGTATACCTTGACTTCTTGTCTTGCTTCACTCCTTGGTTTCAAATGAACCACCTCTACCTTTTCCTTTCACAAATTGTGTAGCCCCTGGCAACGACTCTGAGCTAAGAACTTCTGAACCTGTGGAGGAGACGATAGATATTTAAGATAAAAGAATCTATTTTCTTCTTGCAAAGGGAAGGTCACCTTATCTTATTAAAGAGACAATATACCACTGGAAGGGACAATCAATTATCATCACAATCAACAGGGCATAGAATCAGAGTGCTAGATTTAGGTTGTAGTGACTTTAATACTTGATCATAAATTAATTGCGACATGCAACAGCCGTATAGGAAGTACAGCATTTGCGAATCTCGCAGATAGCGAGATTTCAATTTTTTACATATTGACACAAACACGAGTTCTGTGTGCCTTGACACTTCTCGTTATCTTCTTGAAGTGTACGGAAGTCAATTCCATGGTTACCCACGTTACATTTTTTAACCCTTTCAACTCAGCCCTGTGTAAAAATCAATCGCCGGTGATCGATAAATTTGGAAGCTTGTATTTTTTGTTTGCCGTCCTCTATTTGCTTATGTTTGATACCAATTTGTAGCTTATTAGTCTGGCTTTCCAATGATCAAGTTTGTCTTGTGATTGAACGTAATGGGTCTTGAGGGTGATACGCGAAGGACACCAAACCGCATGCTTTTCGTGAACGTTTGGTAAATGTGTTTCACGCGTTAACGTTAATGTTAACGTTAGACGTGAGAGTCACATTCCTGTCGCCGTATTCCAGTAAAATGCCCGTGTGAAAGTGTGAGTCAAATGCAGATGACACATATCATCAAAAGAAGAGATTTCCTTAGAAATTGATGTAAAGTTTTACAAATTTTTGTTCTGTGTTGTGGCAATGCATGAATACACATGTACATTTCCAGTGTTTACAACTGTAATATACAGTGAGTTACTCATTACTGCAAAATTTGCACCAAAATATGCCAAATTTACGTTATTATTCTTGCCTATTATAGTATGAAAAATAAATACAATTTATTTATGCATGGAATGAGAGTTGTTCTTTGAAACCATGCATTAAAATCACTCCTAACTATAGTGCATCATATACTATTTGCCCAAAACTCACAAAAAAATATTAAAATTACCCCAAAATTTGGTATTCAAAATGGCCGCCATTTTCAGGGGGGGTACAATAAGAAAATTTTTAACACCCCAAAATAATGCCCAAATCATCGGCATTCAAATGGTATATAACTTACTCAAATATCTAGACAAATTTCACAAAATATTTGCAAGATTTAAACTTTGTCAAAAAAAGCTAAAAACAGTGCTGAGTTTAAAGGGTTAAGGTTTTGGGTCCACTCTTAATTCCACAATATATATTTCACTCATCAGTTTTTTTTTTTACAGTAGTTGCATTATACCCAGAGCTTACTCAGCACAAAATTCATAAATTTGTTATATGTACGCTATACGAGAAAAACCAACATTTTATGTATATGTCCAGAAAATGTAACGTGAGTAACCAGCATTTTTTCTGTTATATAACATATATTTCAAATTTCTGAAATTTGTTTTCGTGCCGAGTAAGGTCTGGGTATAATGCAACTTCTGTGAAAAAACTGATGAGTGTAATTTATTATAATAATAATAATAATAATGGACACTTATATTGCACCGGTATCCGCCAAGTTTGACGCTCATGGCGCATGAACATTATTACCCCTGTCATCGGGCCAGTTATTTTATTCCCTAGAACCATCTCAACTCTCCTACTACTACAAGGGTCAAAATCAGTCAAAATGTTGAAATACTTTCCAAGGTATATCTAGTGCACTTAAAAGTCAAACACTGTCAAACCTTACGTGTAGTAAGTACATTTACAGGTCAAAATGAGTCGACTGTTTTTGACTGGTAAAAGCATTGTCCGGTATTGTTCAGGGTGGTCAAAATGACAGTCAAAACCAGTCAAAAATGCCCCTGTGTGCACATTTGGGTCAACAGTCAAAACAGGCAGTTGACTGGTTTTGACCTCTACAGCAACTTTCCACTAAAGTGCATCAATAGTAGGATGGTTAAGAGTGGACCCAATATGTCCAAAATGTAACGTGACCAAGGAATTGCCCATTAGGCTTTGTATCTAATAAAAATCCTGTCAGTTTTGAAACAATGGAAATAGAAAAGTAAGTTTGCAGTCACATAGCATCGTAAGAGTCTCCCAATTTTAGGGTTTGTACTTTTAGGTGTCTTACCAGTCTCAAACTCAAATTTCAAGGAATCTTCAAAGCTTTGACTATCATACATGCTGTTATAAGCTGATCGTCTGTCGGTTTGCATACAACCCTGGGGGAAGGCAGCTATTTGTTTTGCAAGATCGATGGCATGTTCAAGTGCTATATCAGAAACACAGAAAAACAAACACTTATTATATATCTCTAATAATAAATAAAAGCAATGATTTCTTTAAACTAATTCTCTGTCTTTATCCTATCAAGGGTAGAGACAGGCTCCCGCTGTACCATTCACACTATGAATAACCAGCTGGGGAGGAAAGCCTCTTGACAGGAACTTTGTTTCTTTTAGGCAATCCTTCGGGCTCCAGCTGGTTTTCTATCTTTACTTTGTATTTTAATTGCTTTTTTCATATTTAAAAAAAAAAAAAAAAAATTTAAATGTTTTTACCAATGTGCATTATTGTACTTTTTACCTGATGCCCGAGAAATGAAATAAATAAATAAATAAATAAAAAACTTGACCCTGAAAATGCCCTGGAATCTGTTTTACCGTGAATAAATAATTCACAGCAATTTCATGACGACACAACACCGTGAAAACACCATGAAATACTGTTGGGATTCCTTCACCCTGAAAATGCCATGAACTTCTCATGGCAGTTTTGGGGCAGCTCATTAATTCTCGAGAGTGCTGTGAATTTGCTGTGAAATCACCGTGAACATTATTGCCAATATCTGAGAGGAAGAGACACCGTGAAATTGCAGTGAAATTATGGTGAACTGTTATTTCACTGCAAACCGGATTTTCAGGTCATTTTCAGGGTGAAGTTATTCATAGTGTCATTGGATTTCACTGGTATGTTGTGCCAAAGATCTGCCGTCACGTGCGAATATTATGCTAACTATACATCACTGGAGATATTATTGATATAGAGATATTATTGTGCGTGGAGGCCCATCATCATGCACAAGTGTGATGTCAGATCTTCAGGCATTAATTTCTTCAGCACTGTAGATTGCAATCCTACAGTAATATGTCAATGAAGACAATGAAATATATCTAAGTTAACAGGTGGAGGAAAAGTAAGACTAATTGCGGTGACACCATGTGAAATTCTCTGTCGAATAGTAATTAGTTCTGAAAAGAACTGGAGGTTACTTGGTGGGGGAAACTTCTCTGATAAATATCTAAGAGCCACTCGTGTAATAAAGCAGAGATTGAACATTGAAAATCAGCTTGGGTCACAGTGGCATTTAGTTCTAAAAAGGTGAAAGATGAGAAACTAGTAACAAAGACAATTCTACAGTTGAACCTGTGTATAGTGGACACCCAAATGACTCATGAATAGTATCCACATTGAAAAGGTGCCCACAATGTCCGAGTTTAAACAGTATGTACAGTCAAACCTGTGTATAGTGGACACCCAATGGACTGATGAAGTGTCTACATTAGACAGGTGCCCACAATGTCCAGGTTTATACAATACGTACAGTCAAACCTGTGTATAGTGGACACCCAAGGGACTGATTATAAGTGGCCACATTAGACAGGTGCCCACAATGTCCAGGTTTATACAATACGTACAGTCAAACCTGTGTATAGTGGACACCCAATGGACTGATGACAAGTGTCCACATTAGACAGGTGCCCACCATGTCCAGGTTGATACGGTATGTAGAGTCAAACCTGTGTATAGTGGACACCCAAGGGACCGATGACAAGTGTCCACATTAGACAGGTGCCCACCATGTCCAGGTTGATACAGTACGTAGAGTCAAACCTGTGTATAGTGGACACCCAATGGACTGATTATAAGTGGCCACATTAGACAGGTGCCCACAATGTCCAGGTTTATACAATACGTACAGTCAAACCTGTGTATAGTGGACACCCAAGGGACTGATGATAAGTGTCCACATTAGACAAGAGCTGGATCAAGAGGGTAGTCTAATGGGCTCCCCCCAAAAAAAATATTGTTAAATAAATAAAAATAAGGAAGAAAATGTTGCATGTATATGGAGTGCCATGGTCGAGCGGTTTAGTGCATCGGATTTGTGTTCTGGTGGCTGAGTCATCAGAATGTGGGTTCGAATCCCAACCGCAACCATGGTGCTTGTGTCCTTGAGCAAGACACTTTACCATAATTGCTTCTCTCCACCCAGGAGTAAATGGGTACCTGTGAGGGCAGATCGAGTTGGTTGTTGTGTTTGATTAGCTCATATGCACCGAAATGGCAGCAATTGAGCTGTATACTACCAGGGAGCTGAGATGGTTTCTGGAATGATTTATGCACCTGATGAGCAGGGGTAATAATGTACAGTGCTCTGATACCTTGTTTAAGAGCACTTTAAAATGCCCAACATTATGTATCGTGTATGAGTGCCGGGAGGACACAAAAATTACCAAGCATATGAAACATAGTAGTAAAAAAAGTAGAAAAATGTGATATTTCAGAGTTGTTGTGGAGCAGGCTTCCTGTATGCCTTCTTGAAATGTTATAATAATAACAATAAAAATAATAATAATAATAGCTTTATTTAGTGATGGTAACCATGTCATCTATAGATGATTTTCAATAGGCCATCAATTTGCTACCAGAGACACTGGGGTAAATCCCTACTCTTGCACGATAAGTGTCATTATGGGTTCTTTGACGTGCACTGATGTTTGTAGTACACGAGACCTACGGCTTAACGTCCCATCTGAAGGACGAAGCAATTATGGTTAAGTGTCTTGCTCAAGGACACAAGCTCTGCGACCGGCCAGGCCAGGATTCAAACCCACATTCTGACAACACCAGAACTTGAGTCCGATGCACTAGACCGCTCGGCTACGACATTCCATGCTGCTCTTCCGCTCTGTACTTATTCCATGTACTCAATGTAAGGCATCTATGACTGTGAAGTCTGGTATCATTATTCACTGAATATAGACTTACCCTGTCCATCAGGCACCAATCTATTGACAAGACCAATGCTGTGTGCTTCTTCGGCACCCACTGGTCGTCCAGTTAAGATCAAGTCTAGAGCTCTGGAAAGTCCAATGAGTTTGGGAAGGCGGACTGTACCACCATCAAGCAGAGGAACACCTAAATGAAAGAGAGAATTCAGTACAGAGGAAGGTACAATTTTTGGAAATAGAACCCTTGGACTTCATTCATGTACTGGATTTAAAAGGAAGACACAATATTGGTATTTGGTTATGTATATTAATTTCAACTTTCTATTTTTCCAGAAAAAAAACTGTGAAATTTTCATCACAACAGGGGCTCACATTTTTTATGTTTTACAAAAAATGGCATTCAGGTAACTTTTGATGTAACAATACCTGTTTCCTCTTAGATAAAATCACTTAAGATGAAATAATTTCTCAGTATTTTTGTTTGTTAACCCTCCTATGACTGCAAGGGTCAAAATCAGTTAAAATGTTGATATACTTGCCAAGGTATATCTAGTGCACTGAAAAGTCAAACAATATCAAACCTTATGTGTAGTAAGTACATTTACAGGTCAAAATGAGTCGCGAAAAATCAGTCGTCAAAAATCATGGCTGCGATCATGGTACTTATGTCCTTGAGCAAGACACTTACCTATAATTGCTTCTCTTCACCCAGGAGTATAAATGGGTACCTGTGAGGGTAGAGATGGTTATTGTGTTTGATATGCCCTGTAGCACCAAACAGAAAGATTACAGGAATGATATTGGCCCAGTGACCAGGGGAAATAATAAGCGCATGGAGACTTTCATTCAAAGGTATTACACGCTATGTAAGAACTGTTCATTATTAATATTACATCACTTTTGCTTTCTCGTGAAATATGAACTGGCCTTACCTACAGTGTATGAAAATGATCCCTAGCAATGGATTTTGTGTCTTCTACGACAAGCGCCCCCAGAACAAAGATATTGATGATTTTGGAGATTGCTAACTAATGAAATATTACTTGTAATGAAAATGACCAATTCAAAGCTTATTAAGAAATTACTTAATTTTTGAGTAAAACTGTGCATTTATTCACCTGACCAAGAATTAATTGTGGAGTTCCAATATAAGCAAGGGAAGAAAACCTGAAATAATAATAATAATATTTCATTCTTATATAGTGCATTTCACATAATGTCCCAATGTGCTTTACATTATTACCCCTGGTCACTGGGCCAATATCATTCCTATAATCTTTCTCAGCTCCCTGGGGAGTATACAGCCCATTATGTGCAACATTTTGGGTTACAGGGCTCATCAAATACAATAACCATCTCTACCCTCACAGGTACCCATTTATACTCCTGGGTGAAGAGAAGCAATTACAGCAAAGTGTCTTGCTCAAGGACACAAGTACCATGGTCACAGCCAGGATTTGAACCCACATTCTGATGACTCAACCATCAGAACACAGGTCTGATGCACTAAACCACTCAGTTATGATACTCTATAGACAAGCACCATTATCCTGACCAGGATTTGAATCCCACATTCTGATGACTCAACCATCAGAACACAGGTCTGATACACTAAACCACTCAGCTATGATACTCCATACACAAGCACCATGATCCTGGCCAGGATTCGAACCCACATACTGATGACTCAACCATCAGAACACAGGTCTGATGCACTAAACCACTCAGCTATGATACTCCATACACAAGCACCATGATCCTGGCCAGGATTCGAACTTAACCGCTCGGCCACGGCACCCCAGATCAACTTACCGAATCGTCTGCAAAATATTCCAAAAGTAGCGCTTCTTTCTGCAACTCTCATGTCACACATAAGAGCTAACTCCATACCACCAGCTACTGCATACCCACTTACTGCTGCTATTACTGGCTTACTGAACCGTATTTTACTTGGACCCTGGAACATAGAAATCTCTATTTAGAACAACACTAATTTTGTTTATTCAGCACTGGACAGTGTTTGTATAACAAATAGTCTGTGTTGTGTCTTCAGCATTACCCTGCTCAATGCAACAAGATCCCCTTGTTGTATGTTGTTGCAGACAGCACTGTGCTTGATAAAACACAGTTCAATTTACTGAACCCTTCACTGCTAGGTGCAACAAGACCCACATATGGATCTCGTTGCACCTAGCAGGCCTTGATCATTGACCACTGTTGCATGTTGTTACATTCAGCAGGGTGATAAGAAAGTTACCCGAGCATGGTTAGGGTTAATGTTGATTTTAAATCAAGGGTCGATTTTCATGAATCACTATAATGTGTTTTATTTGGAGAAGTGGTCTAAAAAGGACAATATTGTCACGATCAGAGCAAACTTTCAACAGGGCATGGAATCGAGGAGAACGCAGTGACTGAAAATTACTGGTTCATTTATGCAACAGCAATGGTAATATGACCTTATCATGTGGGGTATTATTTTCAGTCACTGAGTTAATCTAAAACTAGCACTCTGATTCCATGCCCTGTTGATCGTGATGATATTGTCACTTTAACCCTCCTACTTTTGGTACCTTTTTCATACAAGTTGATGCACCATTTGAAACCATTCGCTTTTGTGGTTTTGAATGGTGAAATAACTGTACAGTATTGATTCCCCCAAATGGTTTTGAATGGTAGGTCAGCTAATACAAAACCTTGTTTGGATCTTTCCAAATGGTAGTACAGCTAATACAAAACCTTGTTTGGATACTTCTAAGTGGTGAATCAATGGACCCTCTATGCATTTGAATGGATTTGAATGGTAGTAAAGCTTGCTACCAACACTGTTCAAATGGTATCACCATGTGTGTACAAAACCAATGGGCATTTTGGTAAGTGGAAATTTTGAATGGTTTCAAATGGTCAAACAGTAGGAGGGTTAATGGCTAAGCAAATGGAAACTTAACACAAATCCACATGGTGTGATCAGGCATGCACTAAGCAAATCAGATAGATAATGTGAAATAAGGTCCTTGGATAGGCAGATAGACCGAGGGATGTGAAGAGTAATGAGCATGCACATACACAACATAAGACAAACAGACAGTAAAACAGATAGATAATACATGTAGATCTCTTCTTACCATTGGTCCATATGGATCCAAATTCACTTCTTTCAGGTCAAATTCTTGGTAGGAAGACAGCTCTTTGAGATCAAATCCAGCACAAAAATTACCACCTGACAATTCAGATCAAATGTTGTATAGAAGTGTATGTTTAATTAATCCAATCATCTTTACAAATGTAAATTTGCTGTCAAATTCAAATTTGACTTGTCATGAATCTGGTAAAAATAATGCAGGGATGTGATACGACACACTTCACCGAGCACCAATTACAGCACCTTGCTCCTACAGCAAGATCCTCAAACACAAGATAAAAGCTCCTGCATTCTACACACTCTTCATTCTCCTGATGACGGCTAGAGCAGACTAGTCGAAACGTTGAGAACAAACCAACCGGCTCTTCTCAGAGCCACCACTTCATCAAAAAAGAGACTATACATGATGTGTACCCATAAGAACTCAACAATAATTTGTTTTAAGTTAAGCAGAATATTCAAAGGAGTAATCATTATTTTTAATTATTTTAATTATTTTTAAAATTTCTTTAAAAAATTTCTTACCTATTCCATGAAAAACAGCTACACTTAGTTCATGGTCTTTTTCAAAATCTTCAAATGCAGCTCTTAGACGCAAGGCTGTCTCACGGTTTACTGCATTGCGACTCTTTGGTCGATTTATCCCAATCAAAAAAATGTTGTTTCGTCTCTCAGTAATTACTGTATCATCTGAAAAATAGCGAAATAATTTACAAATTGTGCATTACGGACATCCCAATCTTTAAAAAAATGTTTTTCTTTTAAGGGAAACATATCTCAAAAATCAACTGAGTCAATTAAGTTTTCTGTCACTGTGCCACCTTGCAAAAACTATATTAATGATTATGACTAACGTTAATATTAAGTTGAGCACAGTGTTAAAAAAAATTAACAGTGAATCAATAGTTTTTTATAACTATTTTTTCGTTTATAACATTTTATGTGGTTGATAGACTTATAAAAAGAAATTGCGTGACTGGCCCACTTTCTTTCTGACTACACCTTCCTGTCCTTAAAGTGTGTCCTCTATTAGGTAACCTTGCCCAAACAGACACTTTTGGCCTAAAATCCATTATTTTGGGATAGCTCACTTTCAAGAAATTTTAGAAACATTTTTGAAAAAAATAATTTAAAAAAAAATAATAATACTAAACTTAAAATTTCACAAAAATTAGTGAACAATAGTGAACTTTATGCCAAAAGTGTCTGCTTGGGCAAGCTTACCTAATCACAAAATTTTACATTTAACAATTAGCAAATCAAAAGTTGAGAAAAATCGCCCCTTTTTTGTACACGTGGGAGTAGGGTTAAGGATACGGAGGGAGGGTATTTGCCATTTGGCCCTAGAATGGGGGCATGCCAGTCAACTCGCCCCCTGGCAAACTCGCCCCTTACAAACTCACCCCCTGTCGATACAAGTTTGTCGGGGGGCAACTGTGCACAGTTGACCCTCGACAAACTTGTATCGACAGGGGGCGAGTTTGTCAGGAGGCGAGTTTGTCAGGGGGCGAGTTTGTCAGGGGGCGAGTTTGTCAGGGACGAGTTTGTCAGGGGCGAGTTTGTCAGAGGGTGAGTTTGTAAGGGGCAAGATTGTAAGGGACGAGTTTGCCAGGGGGCGAGTTGACTGGCTACCCATCCGATTCCGAATGGGGCTACATAAAATAGTACATTTTTCAAATTTTTAAAACCTGTTTCTGCGGATGATGAAACATTCCTCCTGTTGAGTCTCACATTAAATGGCGTGGCTACTCTGCTCCTGCTTGCCTGCGGATAAAGATGTCGACTTAAAACTCCAAGTCTTGAGAAATGTGCCATTTCTTACTACAAATGCAATCACTACATTCAGAAAACGAAATTAAGAAAGTTTTTTATTATTTTGACAGTATTGTTCCCTTTTGTTTTGTATTCGATTACCAATACATTTTCACAGGGAGCCAGACTTAAGTTGTAAACATGTGCCTGTTCCATTCAAGTAAAGGGGTGTGAATGAAAATAAAATAGTTTAGGCGACATGTTTGCTGTGACATGAAGCAAATTAACTTTTAGATAAGAATTACAAATGTAATAAATTTGATTTGTGTGTATTATTAAAAATATATATTTTGTTAACATTGCAAAATTCTTTATTTTTGAATTATACTTTTATCTCAGATTCCCCATGCTCTACGAAACTATCAATATACCCAATTAAGTTAAGAAATTAAGCTCTTTCATCAATTTAAAAATCAGTACAAAATATAATTATAATTTATGAGAAATTGGAAAGGTATTCAACTACCAAATGATTTTGTATCAAACAAATATTTTTAAGAAACAAATATTGGACGCTAAGTTTGGATTTTCTTATACATTAATTATGCTTAATTATTCATCACTATAGAGGAATCAGGATTCTAGCATGTTCTGAAATGAGTCGCTCAGTTGAGGTTTCTTTCAAACATACAGTTCATGTAAAACTAATTTATAGTATTTTTGCGTTATAAATACTTGAAAATTATAACAATTTAAATTTATTATTAAGCTTAAATAGGGAAAGTTTAAATAAATTAAGTTTTGATATACATTACACGTATTATTTATTTTAAAAATCTTAAAATATTTGCAGCATAGACTACACGTTATTTCAATTAATATTAGGCCTACATGTAGCACGCTGTTTCCTGGGCGCTGTACATGAAAGAAAAAAATCTAGTCCCATAAAATTTGTTTTTAAAAAGTATTTCAAGATGTCTACGGCAAAGATGTTATCGGTGGGAGGTGAGAGGACATCTGGAGATACAGTCAGAAATCAAAATGGTAAGTTTAAACACATTTAGCTATTCTTTTTATACATTGAAAATGAACCGACAAATTTCTGCTGACAATGACAACACTTGTCATGATTGTGCACATTTAATGCAATAGACTTGTATTTCAGACATGCCCTACAGTACATGATCTTCAAGTTCAAAGTTCGACAGTCATCGACTTCTGTAATTGTTAGTTCTGGTTCTGTTTTGTCTCAATTTTGTTTTGTCTCAATTTTGTTTTGTCTCAATTTTGTTTTCATGGTTTTGAGTTTGTAGGCTATGTAGCTATGTGACAAAAATTTTCAAAATCAACAGATTCCAATACAACTGGTATCATTGTCAAGGTCTTGAATAGACGATTACAATGATATAAGGATCATCTTCCTGTGACCAAAAATAAGGAAGTTATGACATGTTGAATCCGGCAATTTTAGGCCCGTAAATGGCAATTATTTTATAAGGAAAAACAAAAGAAATGTAAATTTGACTTGTGACCCGTTTCCTAGATTTTCTCGGATTCCATATCATAACTTTCTTAATTCTTGTCCGATTTTCAAAAGGTTGGTATCACTGGAATGCTTGGGAAAAGAGGAAGAATAATAACCTATTTCCAGGCTAATTCAATGATTAGTTTGTTTTGTAGTGCTGATTTACAAATAAGAAATACAAAAAAAAGTGTTAAAAAAAAAAATTATAAATTAAAAAAATTATGAAAAAAAATTAATTACTCAAATCTGAGGATTGTTTTCATATTTTTACACTAAAATCTTCGAAAGCCTCTCATCCCTGATTTAATTTAATATTAAAACAATTTATAAATTATATTGGACTGGAAATATAAAACAAAATAATGAAAATAGATTTTAAAAAATAGAGAAAAAAAATCACTCAAATCTGAGAATTTTTAATATTTATACTGAAATCCGCGAGAAATTCTTATCCCTGATTTAATTAAACATAAAAAACAATAAATGATATTGGACTGGAAATATGAAGAAAAAAAATGAAATAAGTTCATGAAAACTAATATTTAATATTGTGTTACGCCGATGTATATTACTTATTAGGTTTAAACGGACGATTTATCGGACTGAAAATTGGTAGGTCTATAGCGCGCTGAACGCGGCGCAATACAATCTTTGGTTGTCGTGGCCGAGCGGTCTAGCACACCGAACTCAAGTTCTGGTGTTGCCAGCAGCATGGTGTGGGTTCGAGCCCGGTCGTGACACTTGTGTCCTTGAGCAAGGTACTTAACCATAATTGCTTCGTCCTTCGGATGGGACGTAAAGCCGTAGGTCCCGTGTGTTGTGTAATGCACGTAAAAAAGAATGCGCCTTGAGCACCACTTAGTTGGTGGATACGTGCGCTATATAAGTCCACACATTATTATTATTATTATTATGTTTGGGGAGTCCAAAAAACATAACTGGGAGACGTTCAATCGCCGTCAAAATTGGCCAAGAGGTAGAAAACAAGTATAGAAAAATTATATTTGTGGTTTGATAAGTGATATTACTCAACTTTTGGTAAATCGTCGATGGTTTTGATGAGCAAGAGCGAACCCAAATTTCGAGAATATTTTTTGGAAACTTCTTGATGCCACATTCAGAAAATTTGAGAACGAGGTTGAAGTAGAATATTTGATCTACGTCTTCGAAAAAAAATCTCCTGGGTACGTCAAAAAGAACGGCCTCAGTGAAACGTTACAAAGCGCTATCTCCACAGTGTCTTCGCCACGGCGATTCAACCCGAGATTGAGGCCGCGGCCGAAAAGATTTGCGACAATGCGTGGGATACGCACATACCTATTGTATGTACAGATTATTATTGTTTGTATAGGCCCTAGGCATGCTAGGCCTAGTATTTAATCATTTAGGGTAGAATGTCGTATCCGACCGCCACTTTTTCTCATTCAATATAACCAATAATGTAATCTTACATACCTAGTAAGGTGGAGAACATATGTATGATGATGGACATATACTTCAAATTATTCCAGGATATTTATTTCATGAAAAATCAGGCATTTTTGTTATACAATGACTTTCTCCGTCATATCAGTCTGATCTTGTCAATTCCACTGTTAGTGACCAACATGGTCATTGTACATGCGCAGTGGCAACTATAATAGGATCCTTCTATTTTCTGAAAGGGAGGATTTTTTTAGAAGGGAAATCAAGTCCGAAAACCATCATAAAAGTGGATTTTAAAGATAGTTTTCGCAATCTGTACTCCCAAAAATCGATGGAATCATTTTTTAACTGGTTAGTGGTTGCAACCCGTCAGAATGTGGGGTCGAATCCTGGCTTTGACCATGGTGCTTGTGTCCTTCAGCAAGACACTTTACCACAATTGCTTCTCTCCACCCAGGGGTAGAGGCCTAAATGGGTACCTGTGAGGGCAGAGTTGCAATGTGTTTTTAGCAGACGACGAAATGGCCAACATGTCACTGGATATGTGTGCATACATTCATTGCTCAAGATCTATAAAAAAAGTATATCGTTTCCAATCCTCAATTGACTACACTTTCCTCTCGTAAGTGTGTGTCCTCAATCATCTTTTGAAGGAATATCTATATTTGTCATATTTGGATATAAAAGTGGCGGTTGTATTCTACACTCTTTCCTTTGGATGATCCTATCATTATTGATATAATGCTAGGATACTGAACATATAAAAAATGCCTGATTTGCGACAAATAAACATACAGCACTACAATACCTTAGATCCTATGTATCTATACTCTTATGTGTATGCCTTTGATAATAACAGTAATGAAATTTACAGTTTTTGACTGATTCTTGCTAGCCTAAGGCTGTGCCGGGTATCCGGGTACCCACAGACTGAACTGTCATTACCCGGTTCCATTTTTCAGTTCCAATTATCCGTAAACGACTTTATAAAAATGCACAGCCATAATTCTTTCATTGTATTTGTCTTCTTTGCGGTTTGATTCTCTCCGCATGATGTGATCATGTACTGAACATCCAGTTTCAGGTTCATAGCAGATTTACTAGAGTGGAGTGGAAAACAGCGCCCCCAACTGACATTCCCTTCTATGGTAATGACTGCGGTGGCCGTGGCTAAGATCGAGGCCTGGTCTATTGTTCTTGCTATTTTGGATTTGGTTGCAATCGGCGTACTTCACACTTGATTTTGTTGCATTTAGCAGGATGACAGAGAAAAACACTTAAAATATTGATTTAATTCTCTCGGTTATGTTTTACCTGACATGTATATTCTCTTTCAATCTCTTAACTACAGTGACTGCTGCATTAGCTGTAGCCAACATTGTGAAGAGTTCTCTTGGACCTGTTGGACTAGATAAGATGCTAGTAGATGATGTTGGTGTAAGTATAAGCAATTGTATGTAGAAAATTAGACGTTGTGCATACACCAAAGTCACTTCAAGAACAACCAAAATTTGTTGGAATGAACCCTCCTACTGATAGACCATTTGAAACCATTCAAAATTTCCACTTTCAAAAATCCCCATTGGTTTTGTACACACATGGTGATACCATTTGAACAGTGTTGGTAGGAAGCTTTACTACCATTCAAATCCATTCAAATACATAGAGGGTCCATTGATTCACCACTTAGAAGTATCCAAACAAGGTTTTGTATTAGCTGTACTACCATTTGGAAAGATCCAAACAAGGTTTTGTATTAGCTGACCTACCATTCAAAACCATTTGGGGAAATCAATACTGTACACAGTTATTTCACCATTCAAAACCACAAAAGCGAATGGTTTCAAATGGTGCATCAACTTGTATGAAAAAGGTACCAAAAGTAGGAGGGTTAATGTATTATATTTGCTAGAAATATCTAAGCTCTCAAAGACTGATGGGAAAAATAGCATCCATGATTATCATTTTTCATGTGAAAGTCGCCATACGATTCCCAGATGGATTACTGTATGCTACAAACACTTAATGCCATCAAAATACACAGTGAATGTGATATTTGATAACAATTTACATTAACCCTAACCCCCTTTGGTATTCTGCTCAACTCAACAACATACAACATTTGTCAAAGTGAGAAGGCTGCTGAGTGTAACAAGATCCAACAGTGCATATTGTTGCGTCTAGCAGGCTAGCCCTGTAGTGTGTGTGGGTGGTATTATAAGTACCCTGCTAGGCGCAACAGTATGCATCAGGGAATTTAGCAGGCTAGATCAGTGTGTGTGTTATAAGTAGCCTGCTGAGTGTAACAGTATGCAACGGGATACTACTGTGGGGTGACAGCTTTTCTTCAACTTTTTTTGTTGAACTTTATTTTTGGGCTCAGAATCTTTGGCTGTACATGATTTGTACTTTGCACAAATTATCATCACTGCCTTTTTTGTTTTGTTTTGTTTTTGTTTTTCTTTTATTTAAATGCTCTTGTTTTGTACTTATTTCTTTCTGCACTTTTTCTTTTTCTTTACATGTTCTTTTGTTTGGTGCTACTTCTTTTCTGCACTTTTTCTTTTTCTTTTATTTACATGCTGTTTTGTTATATGAAACCTAATACTGACCACCATTCTCCTTGAACCAGAAAGTTTCAATAACAGTGGCCAGCAGTTTCAGTAAAAATGTTAAGTATGTGGTTGCTAGACACATCAAAATACAACACTGTGAAATATGTACACAGACTTGAACCCTGCTGGACTCAACAGTATACAACAAATTGTATAGCATCCCTTGGCTACACAGTGCAACAAGGTCCCACAGACGTGTACACTTGTTGCACCGTGTTGCGTTGAGCAGGGTTAGGGTTAAATACTAAAAAGTTTTATTTCTTGATAATATCCAGGATGTGACAATTACCAATGATGGAGCCACAATTCTCAAGCTTTTAGAGGTTGAGCACCCAGCAGCAAAAGTTCTTGTGGAACTTGCTGACCTACAAGATCAGGAAGTAGGAGATGGAACCACATCAGTGGTAAGGAACATTATTTATACCTACCTGTTTGTATATCATCCATTTTGCCTTGCAGAAAGAACCTTAAAACCTAAGGCCAATAACTACTGTTTTTATGAATTAACCCTAACCACTCTAAATCCTGCAAAATCCTCCAAGGGCCACTTTTTTGGGGAAATTTACCATGTTGGAAACTGGTAGTTTCACCTCTTTAAATGGGGCAAAATTACTACCTGGCAAGAAGTACAGGCCATAAGTGCTGAATATGAAAGATCAACGAAAATGCATGATGCATTTTGAAGATAAGGGCATGTTTCCAAAAGTGCACTGATGGATTTTGGAGGATTCAGGAAGGTTCCTAGTTAGAATACCAAGGGGGTTAGGGTTAAACCTACTAAATATTCATGAATTACACCGCATAAATATTAAATTGCAATAATGAAGAGGAAGTTAGAACAGCCAGCTCCCTTCCATATTTTTCTATTGCATTCCTTGTAAAATATTTGAATATTCATGAGGGCCAGCAGCACGTGTCCTCTTTGATCCCAACATATTTAAATTTACTAAATGATTTCACTTTTTTAAATGTTCCCACATTTTCCCCTGTACCCTCTTTTTAGGGCTGTGCCGAATAACCAAATATTTGATCGATTTGATTTTTTTTTTTATATTGGCGCTTCCATCATTTATCCCGTCCCCCCTCCCCCCCACCCAATCATCCTCTCGTCTACATTTGGTCGCCACCTAGCAAGTCCGTCCTAGTTCGGGCAACTGGGACAAGTACATTTTTTGGCCCCACCATATCATGCGTGCTCGTTTTATAACGTGGTGCAATTTACAATGGGCAGCCTTTAAAACCCTCCTACAATCAGTGCAATTTTTGAAACAACCCATTCAGGCCACTCCAAGCCATTAGCTGTTGCCAGTGGCCTCCTATGGTTACCCTTCTGTGCACTGTCACACCACTGAGATTACAGGGTAAGGTGGTCTCCCATTGCTACATTGCAGGCCATACTAATATGTTCAAACATTTACAGTGGCCTTGGGTGGCACACAGTTGATTTTGTAAGATTACTTAGAAAGGACAGCAGGCTTGTACATGTATGTACTGAAGGTTGCTGAAGAACAGAATTTAGTGGATCGGAGTGGCCTCCATGTGTAGGAGGGTTAAATATCGAATATTCGATCGAAATCAAAATCTGGTTAGGTAAAACTTGTAGCTTTGCATGGTGAGGATGATAAGTAAGACAGTCCTCTCCTGAGGACGACCAGAGCATACTGATCGAAACGTCGAGTTGTACCACCAGTTCTTTACTACTCAATTGAGATTCCACATGGTGTCACCGCAATTAGTCTTACTTATCAAAATCTGGTTACCAAATTATTTGAAAACGCACAGCCCTAGCTCTCAGGATCTGCCGTTGCCTTTTTTTATGTATAGATGTGTTGTCTTTATATCAGGTTATTATTGCAGCAGAGCTACTGAAGAATGCAGATGAGCTTGTTAAGCAGAAGATTCATCCAACGACAATCATTAGTGGTTACAGACTAGCCTGCAAGTGAGTCAACTAATTAAGTGCGCAACTTTATAAAAAAGTCTCTGGTTTCTGGTCTCTGTGCGCGTCGCATCAGACCCGCGCATCAGACCCGCTCATCAGACCCGCGCATCGCCATTTTTACTTTTCTTTCTTTTTGCTAAGAAACGATGTCCAATTGCAGCCAAAATTGCTGGATCGATTGGATTTCTGCCGTGCTGTGTTTTAAATGACTTTTTCACATAGGGGTATGAACGTTTGCCCGATCTGTGAGGCCTCTCTTAGCCACCATACTTTGTATATGGGAAATTTTGTCCCCACGAATACATGTATCACATATTTCTCTATAGATTGGGCAAAATTAAATCAATTGTTTATCTCCCGACGCAAGATTTTCACCAATCTATATATATCGCGGAACCCGCTGCTATATAGGATTCTAGCCGGCCAATCGTCATCGGGCAAGCTCGGTGGTCGAGAGGTTAAGACGTCTGCACTAGTAAGCAGGAGGTCGTGGGTTCAAATCCCGCCCGAGTCGCCTGTGTAGTTTTTTCACACACACTCGGAAAGCACTGAGCATACAGTGCTATACACACGTCGGTGTAGGGCAAAATTAAATCAATTACATATTTCTCTGTTGGAAAAAGAAGGGAAAAAAAGAAAAAAAGCCATCTGATGACCAGAAACAAGAGACTTTTTTGGGGGCTTATAAAGTTTGTCACATAAGTTCTCATTGCTCCTTTTAAGGACCCCAATGGAAATAATCCTATATATGTTATTTGCTTTTTGGGTTATCCTTGGATAAATTTGGTATGTTTTTCTCGTATCTTTGTAATGTGTTTTGTATTTTTGTCATCTTTTTATCCGAATAAATTCAGTCAATCAATCAATCATTCTCACTGTATAGACTAATCCGTTGACCATTTCACTGGGTGCCGCCATAACTGGTGGTACCAATATTCTTTATCAAGCGTTTGTTTTCCACACAGTCCAATGCTTCTTTGACCAATATGAGCACTCTATTTAACAAAATGCTAGTGTACCGTGTATTTAAGAATGCGTGTGACGCATGCGTGCAGTGTGGTACCACCGCAGTAATGGCGAAAAACAGTCATCACCGGATTAATCTATATAGAGAAATCAGAATTAACATTATGAGCAATTGTCTAACATTGTTCCGTCGTTATCTAGTTTTCTGACCATAATAACAAAGACAACTATGTTGAAAAGTACTAGACCTTATTGGACATGAGGCTCAGTTAGATTCCCTTAGTTGAGTTTGTTATAAAGCCATGATGGCGCTGCTAAAGGTATACTGTCATTGACAATGTGTATAGTATGAGGATTGTGTATGAACAATTGTTAGCCCTGTCCTCGTATTCATTGTGTGGCTGTACATGTGTTATCTCAATAACCACCCCAAATCCTGCAAAATCCAAAATCCTCCAAGGGGCACTTTTTGGGAAAAATTCAGCACTGTTGGAAACTGGTACTTTCACCTCTTCAAATGGGAAAAAATTACTACCTGGCAAGAAGTACAGGCCATAAGTGCTGAATATGAAAGATCAACAAAAATGCATGGTGCATTTTGAAGATATGGGCATGTTTCCAAAAGTGCACTGATGGATTTTGGAGGATTCAGGAAGGTTCCTAGCCAGAATACCTATAGGGGGTTAGGGTTCAGGAAGGTTCCTAGCCAGAATACCTATAGGGGATTAGGGTTCAGGAAGGTTCCTAGCCAGAATACCTATAGGGGATTAGGATTCAGGAAGGTTCCTAGCCAGAATACCTATAGGGGATTAGGGTTCAGGAAGGTTCCTAGCCAGAACACCTATAGGGGGTTAGGGTTCAGGAAGGTTCCTAGCCAGAATACCTATAGGGGGTTAGGGTTCAGGAAGGTTCCTAGCCAGAATGCCTATAGGGGATTAGGGTTCAGGAAGGTTCCTAGCCAGAATACCTATAGGGGGTTAGGGTTCAGGAAGGTTCCTAGCCAGAATACCTATAGGGGATTAGGGTTCAGGAAGGTTCCTAGCCAGAATACCTATAGGGGATTAGGGTTCAGGAAGGTTCCTAGCCAGAATACCTATAGGGGGTTAGGGTTCAGGAAGGTTCCTAGCCAGAATGCCTATAGGGGATTCGGGTTAATCTTGTGTGTCTCTTTGCTCGCTTGCTACAGGGAGGCATGTAAATACATCCAGGAACATTTGACCATCGGTGTAGAGGAGCTAGGGAAAGATTGCATCGTTAACGCAGCCAAGACATCCATGTCCTCGAAGCTGATTGGACGGTATCCTTGACTTATTTGCATAATAACTGCACTGTTGTAGAAGTTGAAATATCTTGTAAGCATTAACATTTGTTGCCAGATATAGCAGGTTTCTATAGAGCCGGATCTGAAACTCACTCATTTGTGACCAATGTTGAGTCATCTGAGTGGGGTGTGAACCCAAGGAGTTTCACTTACATAATCTGTTCACACTGGGCTTTTGGTCTTATCAGAACTGACCTGGTTAACATTTCTATGTAGAGTTTAGTCAAGTAAACAATGCATGGGTTGTGTAAATTAAGAAATAATGTTTTTCCAACTTAGTAATTGTTAAGCAGGAGGTCATGGGTTTGAATCCCGCCCCAGTCGCCTGTGAAGTTTTTTCCACAGACACTCGGAAAGCACTGAGTATACAGTGATATACACACGTCAGTGTAGGGCAAAATAAAATCAATTAACCCTCCTACAATCAGTGAAATTTTTGAAACAACCCATTCAGGCCACTCCAAGCCATTGCTATGGTAGGCAGTGGCTCCTCATAGCTATACTGCATAGTAACATAATGCCTCATATGTCTGTTGGTTTCAGTGGTTTGTGATTGACATATTGCAGGGCATATTACTTTGTTCCAGACTCAGTGGCTGGTGGTAGGTTACTATAGAGAGTCTGTGTTTACAAAATAACTGCTGAAAATCCCAATGGATGATGGAGGCTTGGTATGGTTTATTGGTCTCAATGGCTGATGGTGATTTATTATTGGGAGTTTGTTTACAGTATAACCTGCTGAAAATAAGGTCAACTGTGGTATACATGTGTCTTTGTATGCATGTATGTACATTGGAGATTACTTCAAAGGGGGAGTGTGGCTTATATGCACAAACAATGTGTGTACAACACATTGGACATTGAGTGGTTTACAGTGGCCTCTATGTGTAAGAGGGTTAATCATTGTTATTGACCTTATGTTTCGAACCTAGCAGGTTCTTTCTCAAAGGCAAAACAAGACAGAATACAAACATACAATGTACATTCAGACATGAACACAAGAGTGAGCAGAAGTTAGTCTGGTGTGAAATGAACACAAAAGAAAAAAATACAAAAAAACAGAGTCAGGTTCTGGTCCTGGGATCAGACAAAAAAGAGATTATACATGAATGGATAGAGGTGCAATGAGTTTTGAGCTGGAAGAAGAGATTATAAGATTAGTGAAAAGCAATGAGTCAGACAGGGGAGAAAAACACAACAGACAAAACAAATGTAAAAATGTCTATTGAAAGAAAAAAATAATGTTAAAATTTCCAATTGTCTTACCCTACCCTCAAAAGATCAATATGAACACAGCTTAACCCTCCTTAACAATCAAAGACACTCAAAATTTGTATGTCACTCCCAACCCATTGACTTTGTGCAGTGCACTCAAATAAATGCAAGGACATGTGGCTTTAGTAGGAGGTCAAACCAAAACCACTCGACTAACTTATGCAGTACATACACAGCTCTGTGTGACTCTGCATATAACTTGTAAGACATACACAAGTGTGTTTGACTTTGCCACTATCTCCAGCACTCTTATACACATGTGTGAACAATTGGCAATGCAACCAAAAATACTCAAGTGACTGTCTGTGGGTGCGGTGCTTACTGGGCCAAATTTCAGCCTGGGCATAGGAGGGTTTTAAAGTAGACCATAATTCTTGATTGCAACACTGGCCATTTTTATCAGATTACTTATATGTAAATAGCGTTGATTCTCTATACATAAGAGGGCCCAGACTATTTTCCTGCCAGCCTCGTTTTGGTTACATTGATTTGTATGGAAGAAAAACCAAGATGGCTGCATGTTAAAGATAATTGAACAAGTAATTGGGAGTTTTCTTTTTTCCTTAATGCGTACGTCCTCAGTGATTCTGACTTCTTTGCTAATCTGGTTGTTGATGCTGTTAATGCAGTGAAGTTAACAGATCCCAAGGGTATTGTCCGATATCCCATTAAGGCGATTAATGTACTCAAGGCTCACGGTCGTAGTGCCAAGGATACTGTATTGGTGAATGGGTATGCTCTAAACTGTATGGCGGCTTCTCAAGGTGAGTTAACCCTCCTACTATTGCTGCACTTTAGTGGGAAGTTGCTATAGAGGTCAAAACCAGTCAACTTGCTGTTTTGACTGTTGACCCAAAATGTGCACACGGGGGCATTTTTGACTGGTTTTTACTGTCATTTTGACCACCCTGAACAATACCATACAATGCTTTTACCAGTCAAAAACAGTCGACTCATTTTGACCTATAAATGTACTTACTACACGTAAGGTTTGAGAGCGTTTGACTTTTAAGTGCACAAGATATACCTTGGCAAGTATATCAACATTTTGACTGATTTTGACCCTTGTAGTAGTAGGAGAGTTAAAGCGTAAATCTCTTGTTGAATCTTCCTTTGCTCAGTGCTTTAAGCAACCGTACAAATTGCTATCCAACGAAGATCTGGCCAACTCATGAATTATACAATTGTAATAGTTTATGATTTGTCGCTGACCAATTATTCCCTCAGTTGAATCTTTGCAACAGAGTTGACAGTCAAATTTCTTGAGGGAATGAGAAATGAGTTGATAGAGTGCTTGTGCTACTCATTTAAAAAACATGAAGTATAATTGTCCATTTCATCTTCTTACCTAAATCCTCATCCCGTTCCCTTTCCTATCCTGCCTCTTCTTATCTTCCCAGTTTTATCCCTTGTCTCATTATTTTGTCCTCCAATTCCACCTATCATTTAGCTTCTATCCTGTCTCTAGGGCTGTGCGTTTTCGGATATTTTTGGAACCGGATACCCGAAATCAGGAAACTTCGGATAACCGTTTTAATTTTTGTTGCAAACATGCCTCCGGAGGTGCACAAATACATGTACTGTAAATGGTAACAAAATTTACCTTTATAATACAAGGATACCATACTTAAATCGATCTTTTCTTTACTGTGTCGTTTTTATTAAAGTAAAACAATTAGGCAAACATTCCCTCCTCTGCTGCTCGTTTAATAAGTTGTTTGAAACAGCCGCTGCCAGTGCCTTTGCAGTCTTAACGATTCGATACAATGTATCACAGATCAATGTAACAGTTGGAGAACAGTGTATGGAAAATGTCCCTAAAATACTACAAAGGCTTTATTGGAGTGTAATCTCTTGAATTTAAAGATAATTGTCTGTAAAAGTGTAAATGTTAAGTCCGAATTTTAAAAAGTTGTTTACGGGTAATTGGAACCGAAAAATGGAACCGGGTAATGACAGTTTATTATAATAATAATAATGTCGGGCATTTTAAAGCGCTTTTAAACAAGGTATCAAAGCGCTGTACATTATTACCCCTGCTCATCAGGCGCATAAATCATTCCAGAAACCATCTCAGCTCCCTGGGCGTATACAGCTCAATTGCTGCCATTTCGGCGCATATGGGCTAATCAAACACAACAACCAACTCTGCCCTCACAGGTACCCATTTACTCCTGGGTGGAGAGAAGCAATTATGGTAAAGTGTTTTGCTCAAGGACACAAGCACCACGGTCGCGGTTGGGATTCGAACCCACATACTGACGACTCGGCCATCAGAACACAAATCCGATGCACTAAACCGCTCGACCATGGCACTCCACAGTTTCGATCGGGTATCCGGATACCCGGCACACCCCTACCTGTCTCCCCTTCAGTTTCTCCGTCAATGCTTTCATCCCTTCTGAGTGTCTCAATAGAGCATTGAATTTGTTATTGAGATCAAAATCACTCCATCACCTTTGTAAATGGTGCCTGAAGAACGAGCAGATCTCATAAAGGAACCAATTCCAGTTGATTCAAATAGGGACATGGTATAACATGCTCCCATGATTTGATTGGATACAATTGCCTGTTACATTGTTTTGGTTATCTGATGTCTTAATTATGTTATGAATGATTAAATATTTAACATTTACCAAATGTTTTCACAACTATAAAGATACAATGTCATGATATCAGTTATGATATCAGTTATGAGAAACATCTGTAGAGACCCACCATAACATTTACCCTGATATGACTGGCTACAATTGCCGTTTTTTTTCTTTTTGCTGATTGCTTTTGTTAATTTTTCACTTCTTATTTGTTGTTTTTGTCAGATATAAACAAGGGTTTTCATCTTGAAAAAACAATATACAAGAAATAGTCAGCTTAACCCTCCTACTTCTGGTACCTTTTTCATACAAGTTGATCCACCATTTGAAACCATTCGCTTTTGTGGTTTTAAATGGTGAAATAACTGTGTACAGTATTGATTCCCCCAAATGGTTTTGAATGGTAGGTCAGCTAATACAAAACCTTGTTGGGATCTTTCCAAATGGTAGTACAGCTAATACAAAACCTTGTTTGGATACTTCTAAGTGGTGAATCAATGGACCCTCTATGCATTTGAATGGATTTGAATGGTAGTAAAGCTTGCTACCAACACTGTTCAAATGGTATCACCATGTGTGTACAAAACCAATGGGCATTTTGGTAAGTGGAAATTTTGAATGGTTTCACATGGTCAAACAGTAGGAGGGATAATGCACATTTTTATGAGTTTTAAATTTGTGTTAACCAGTAAATTTCACTTTATATACTTAATGTAATTCAGGAAATAACACAGAAATACTCTATTACGATGATTGATTTAAATGTTTACATGGGCTCATTACAGCTATGGTGAAGCGAATTGTCGGTGCTAAGATCGCATGTCTGGACTTCAGCCTACAGAAAGCCAAGATGCATCTAGGAATACACGTCATTGTTGAAGACCCAACCAAAATTGATGCCATCAGACAAAGGTAGAAAAAAAAGTTATTTTATTATACCAGTTATTTTTCCCAGTTATTCACTTCAAATGCCTAAATGTAATAAGTTTTGTTGATTAATCCTAACTCCCTAGCCCCATTTGCTTACACATAACCTGAATCCTCCAAAATCCTTCAGTAGTAAAGCAAGCACATGACATGTATGCACACATGTTTTTCTAATCTGTGATACATGTACATGGCCAGGGACCCTCCCTGCATGTATGGAGCAATAAACAGTGTCCACTGACCCAAGCACTGACCTTGCAATCACTACAACAAACATGGATGTACATGTACCATGGAAAGGCAAGTATGCCTAATAACCTCAATCCTCCAAAATCCTTCACTTTAGCAAAGAGCATGTAGCATGTAACCTCAATCCTTCAAAATCCTTTACTTTAGCAAACAGGATTTTGGAGGATTTGGGAAGGTTAGGGCTAATGATTGAATTTGTGTGTCAGGGATATTAGACATGATGTTACTTTGTTCTAAAGACCTTTCATCACTGTGTAAGCTTGGTTGTCGAGATGTTAAGACGTCTACACTTGTAAGCAGGAGGTTTTGGGTTTGAGTCCTGCCCGAGTCGTCTGAATTTTTGTCCACTGACACTTAAAGGCACCAAAGATACAGTTCTGAGCAAAATACAACGTGCTTCCTATAAACATGGCCATATTTTGATGCTAAACTGAGATATAAATGTCCTATTTATTTTAGAGAGTCGGACATCACAAAGGAACGGATACAAAAGATTGTCAACGCTGGCGCTAACGTTATCCTAACAACAGGTGGTATTGATGATCTATGCCTTAAGTACTTTGTTGAAGCTGGTGCCTTGGCAGTTAGAAGATGCAAGAAGCAGGACTTAAAGAGGATCGCCAAGGCAACCGGAGGTAAAATATTTAGGCAATTCTGTAATGACTGGTGATTATCTGCAATAGCTGTAGTTCTACGTTTGGGGACAGGGGAGGGGGAATTGGTAAAGATAAAATGTTTACATGAATTTTAATCACTTACCTAACCTTAGTATTTATTAAGCCTCCTGCCTACTACAAGGGTCAAAATCAGTCAAAATGCTGATATACTTGCCAAGGTATATCTAGTGCACTTAAAAGTCAAACACTGTCAAACCTTACGTGTAGTAAGTACATTTACAGGTCAAAATTAGTCAACTGTTGACTGGTAAAAGCATTGTCTTGTATTGTTCAGGGTGGTCAAAATGACAGTAAAAACCAGTCAAAAATGCCCCTGTGTGTACATTTGGGTCAACAGTCAAAAACAGGCAGTTGACTGGTTTTGACCACTATAGCTACTTGCCACTAAAGTGCATCAATAGTAGGAGGGTTAATCTGATTTAGTGTTCCATACAATAGTAGGAGGTAAAACTTGTAGCTTTGCATGGTGAGGATGATAAGTAAGACTAATTGCGGTGACACCATGTGGAATCTCAATTGAGTAGTAATTAGTTCTGAAAAGAACTGGAGGTACAACTCGACGTTGTAGGAGGGTTAAAAGAAATAAGTGTTTATAATTTAGAATGTTGTTGTAGATAAAGCCAGATTTTGTTGATTCCAAAAGACTCGAGGGCAATTCCATGGTTATTCATGTTACATTTTTTAGGTGTTAGACCCACTCTTAAATTAAATTTTATTTAGTATAAATATTGGCCACTGAATTTGTTATTGAGATCAAAATCACTCCATCACCTTTGTAAATGGTGCCTGAAGAACGAGCAGATCTCATAAAGAAACCAATTCCAGTTGATTCAAATAGGGACATGGTATAACATGCTCCCTCGATTTGATTGGATACAATTGCCTGTTACATTGTTTGTCGTTTTTGTTTAGCTAATTTTTAGTTGTTATAAATGAATATATTTAATGTTTTCTCAGCTTTTTTATTAAGATACGATAAATCAGTTATGAGAGAACAGCCGAAGGGACCAGCCATCAATTCATTTTAGAACATATTTACTGTAAAACCAGGCTACTGACAGTTATTTTGTAACTAAGTCATTTTAAATTGTTAACCTTTTGCCAAGTAAAATAGCAATTAACCCTCCTATGCCCAGGCTGAAATTTGGCCCAGTAAGCACCGCACCCACAGACAGTCACTTGAGTATTTTTGGTTGCATTGCCAATTGTTCACACATGTGTATAAGAGTGCTGGAGATAGTGGCAAAGTCAAACACACTTGTGTATGTCTTACAAGTTATATGCAGAGTCACACAGAGCTGTGTATGTACTGCATAAGTTACAGTCGAGTGGTTTCGGTTTGACCTCCTACTAAAGCCACATGTCCTTGCATTTATTTGAGTGCACTGCACAAAGTCAATGGGTTGGGAGTGACATACAAATTTTGAGTGTCTTTGATTGTTAAACCTATAGGAGGGTTAATATTATAAATAGAGAATTAGCTGTTAGCAAGCTGCTTACCAACCTAAAGGACCTGTAGTATAAATGCAAAATAATGGTTATTGGCCTTATGTTTTGAACCTAGCAGGTTCTTTCTCAAAGACTAAATAGACGAAATACATACATACATGAACACAAGAGTGAGCAGAAGTTAGTCAGATGTGAAATGAACACAAAAGAAGAAGGTACAGAAAGCAGACTCAGGTTCTGCTCCTGGAACCGGACAAAAGAACCTGCTAGGTTCAAAACATACGGCCAATAAACATTATTTTGAAAATTAATATTATTAGAGGTTATCGGTAAAATAGTGAAAAACACAGGTGATGCAAATACGTAAATTTACGTATAAGGTAATTTTTCATAAAGTGAATCATTTGCAAAAGTAAAAATTTAATTAACATTTTTCTAAATTTTGTTATGGTCTTGCTTGGAGTTAAGCTTACTAAAGAATATTGCTAATGTTATTTTGTACAGCCCAGTTTATGGTGTCTCTTGCCAATCTGGAGGGAGAGGAGACATTTGAGCCAGCCATGTTGGGTCAAGCTGAAGAGGTCTGTGTAGAAAGAGTCTGTGATGATGAACTCATTCTCATCAAAGGGTAGGTTCAAGTTGGATCTTTTCTGGTTGCAAGCATTTCTAGTTTTGAGATGCTCCCATATTTCATACTAGATTGGGTTTGCTTTCGGATCAAGAGTACCTCCTTGCTCTCTTTCTGTTTGCTAAAGATTAATATACTTTTAGAAAATTGAAAGAATCTTGAGATATTTATCAAAAACAACTTGTAAATTTGTTACCTTATTTCATTCAGGTCTGTGATTTCTCAGGAGTTTTCCTGATTTCAGGATTTTTTTTACAAATCTCTCTTTGCCTAGAAATTTTCTTGAAAGAAGAGAAGTAGCCACCAAGGAAAGAAAGAAGTAGCCTGTATTGTGTCCAAACCTCTAGTTTCTTGTTTGTGGGGATGTGGAGAGTCTGTAAATCCTCCAAAATTAAACATCCAGGAGGTTCAGGGGGCTTTGTCCTCTAGACCAAAGGGAGACCCAGGCCTGCTACCCATTTTTCAGGATGTTTTACTTTTGTCAAATCACACACCTGTTTCATCCCTGTATTCATTCCAATATGGAGATTTCATCAATAATTTTTGTGAAAATTAATTTGATGAATTTAAATAAAGGCTCAGACAGAAATATTTCAAGGGTTGTTTGATACTGTCATCAACTTCTAAATTAAAGGTAAATTATTAATCCTCATACCACTACAAGGGTCAAAATGTTGATATACTTGCCAAGGTATATCTAGTGCACTTAAAAGTCAAACACCGTCAAACCTTATGTGTAGTAAGTACGTTTGCAGGTCAAAATGAGTCGACTGTTTTTGACTGGTAAAAGCATTGTCTGGTATTGTTCAGGGTGGTCAAAATGACAGTCAAAACCAGTCAAAAATGCCCCTTTGTGTACATTTGTGTCAACAGTCAAAACAGGCAGTTGACTGGTTCTGACCTCTATAGCTACTTGCCACTGAAGTGCAGCTAGAGTAGGAGGATTAATGAATGATTTGTTTGTTTAGCCCCAAGGCGCGTAATGCAGCATCTATCATCCTACGTGGAGCTAATGACTATCAGTGTGATGAGATGGAGAGATCACTTCATGATGCCTTGTGTGTCGTTAAGAGGGTTCTAGAGAGTAAGACAGTCGTACCAGGCGGGGGCGCTGTTGAGGCAGCTCTGTCTATTTACTTGGAGAATCTTGCAACATCATTGGTGAGTTACCATTAACTTCCATGGACTGGTTACCCACCACCCATCCACCCACACAACCGACAGTCATTAACCATTCTTCCTGTATCTCTTGTAGAGTTCCAGGGAGCAGCTAGCTATTGCTGAGTTTGCCAACTCCCTTCTGGTCATCCCTAAGACACTGGCGGTCAATGCAGCCGTGGATTCAGTTGATCTTGTGGCTAAGCTACGTGCCTACCACAACACCTCTCAGATGCAAGCTGACCGTGCTGAACTTAAATGGTATGATAACAATGTCAGTTAGGATCAGATTAGCCTGGAGATCTGACGTCACGCTTTGAGCTGGAGGCGCGTAAATTACGCCAGATCCTGGCCGTACAGCCACCATATTTTTCCTGATGCTCAACTTTGACCTTAGTTGGTAGCTAGCGCGCAAGCCTTGAAACGTGACATCAGATCTTCAGCACAACGCGTTAACATATCCAATGAAATCCTTTGAGTGGTGCACCTAGAGCCTGCCTATATCCTTGATAGGATATAAGACAGGGGACAGTCTAGGACCAGATACACTTTTGGTTAACCACTGTGAAAGGTTTAGCTGAATTAGATTCTCTTGCACTTGTCAATAGAGGGCAGCATTTCTATCATAGTGGACAGTTCTTCATAATAATCTTCATAATTGCGAGTTTTGGATAGTGATATATGGAAAAGATTTTCTCTGGGTGTTTTGATCTAGTCAGCAACTTCGTATCAAATAGGCTTTTATATTATCACATCAATATCCACTGTGATCATAAGATTTGTCCCGTCATCCATGATAAGACCTGTGCATCAGCATTGTCAGTTTTCTTTTTTTTTGTTGCTATGAAACGAAGTCCAATTGCAGCCAAAATTGCTGGATGGATTTGAATTGTCGTGCTGTGTTTCAAATGACTTTTTCCCCGAATGGTGAAGCCACCAAACTTTGTATATGGGAAATTTGGTCTGGTTTAAATAGCCGCGTATACACGTATTTCACTGATTGGCCAAAAAAAAGAGGAAAAAAAAGTGCATCACCACACCGATTTTGAAGCTACTGATTTAACAATTTCATGTCAAATATCAATGAGATCTATAATGATTGTTGTTAATTGACCCCACTATTCTCTTTCCTTCCTTCCCAGGGTTGGTCTGGACCTTGTTGAGGGTGTTGTACGTGACAACAAGAAAGCTGGCGTCTTTGAACCAGGCATCTGTAAGATAAAGTGTCTAAAGTTTGCCACGGAAGCGGCAATCACAATTCTTAGAATTGATGACATGATTAAACTAGCACCTGAAGAACAGGATCCGGGACGTCATTGATGCTCATTTGCATAATGCTCCATAATTAAGGTTATTTGTAACTTTAAAAGTTTAAGTAAACGTGTGTTGTCATTGATGTGTGAATGTTTAACTTTGCTTCATTGAAAATACTGAAGGGGTTGTCGTTCAGTCACACCTGTTTATTGCGGACAATTAAAGTGCTCACATAGAGATGTCCAGGTTTATACATAAGTATCAACTTTTCCCCATAATATTATTATAATGAAGCTACACATTGAGCCATTTCTCTGAAAAAAAAATTAAAAAAACATCGGAGACATACGACCAGATATTTTACCAACCTATCTTGAATAGTCCACAAAAAGAAAGGTGCACAATCTATTGTTTTGTAACCATTATTCCACAATTGATATTTATGTTGTCATTCAGTGTTCCTTTCTCAAAGCTTTTTAAAATTTGGTTTCTTAGATATTTTGTCTTCCTGGTAATATTGTGTATGCCACGTTTTCAAAATGGGGGCTTCACTTTCAAACTGCTAGTTATACCATTGATAAAAATGGATAACTGTACAACCATATATGGTCATTACTTGGAAACCTGCTAAGCAGAGAATGTATTAGAATACAGACTACCAGCCAAAATGCACAAGTTTTGTGTGAAAGTTTGGCTGGTAACCAACACAATCTGCTTAGCAAAATGTGCCAGGAAGGAAATGGTTTCTATTTTACTTGCTGCTCTGTGAGATGGGCCCCTGGCAGTTGAAGGTGACACCTGAACTAAATCAAGTTAGCAACACTATGACCAAAACTAATCTGGTTTAAAACAAATGTTAATAGGACTATAATATTTTAATTGATTTAATTTTGCCCTACACCGACGTGTGTATAGCACTGTATACTCAGTGCTTTCTGAGTGTCTGTGGAAAAAAACTACACAGGCGACTCGGGCGGGATTCGAACCCACGACCTCATGCTTACTAGTGCAGATGTCTTAACCTCTCGACCACCGAGCTTACCCGATGTCGATTGGCTAGAATCCTATATAGCAGCAGGTAATATTTGTAAAATGTGAGCAATAAAATGCTCTTTGTTGGCCAGTTGCTCCAATCAACGTATTCTAAACTTGTCATGAAAGTATTTGTACCAATGAAATGATGTCATTATATATTAATGTCTTTGTACATGTAAATTGCTTGCGTGGTTAGATATCAAGAAACTCAACTTTTTTTTGGATTTATAATGTTCAACACTGACAAAAACTTATAAAAATTCTGTCATGTCGAATCTGGGCAGTTACCGTTATTGTCTATGACCATATGCACCTGTACATGATCATAAACAGAGTAATCACAAATATAGATAAAACCATGGCAAATGATCTATACAGGTATGTACTGTGGATTGACCTTGGATATTATGAGTGCTTGTGAACTGTTTTCAACGCATTTATACTGTTTTCTGTGAAGGTATCCTATATTTCAAAAACTGATGGCTGCCTGGTTTTGCCTTGTCAGTCAACTCACTGGCAAATTGTTCCAAGAGTAGGAGGTTAATAGTTGGCGCATGCAATCCTACACACCTATGATTTCAAGGAATCTGCACCCTGCCCATAGGTAATCCATATCTGTTAACTGCGTTCTAAACCAGGTTTAAAACCTGATGGTAATATTATACAATTAAGGTCAGTATAGCCACATGATATATGGATTAATAAAAGTAGTTGCACTTAATGTCTTGAATCTGAATACAAATTTGTATCGTTTTCTATTCACTTGTATAACACCTCGTACATAGATGATTGGTTGAGAGCGTGTCACATAATGCCTAGCAAACAAGCAAAGACTATCTCATAGCAACCTTCCAGCTGCATAGGCATTTATCAACCCAGTAAGTTGCTCATCTCAAAACGTGCATAAAAATAGTCAGTAACCTTTCACGACATTATAAAGATGGATAGCCAAATTTGTTTCGCGACTTATTCTTCTGAAAGATGACGACCTTAGCGGCTTTTTGGACTCTGCAGATTGTACATGTTAGGTCTTCTCTATGATATGACAAGCTTGCTCTTCAGTTACCTAATGCTCATTCCTCAGAAATAAAGGACAAATTTTGACTTCAATTTCTGTACAAAAAATTTATTGAAAGTAATCCTACATAAAACGTTATTTTTTCAAAACTAAGTTGAAAGGGAAGGTACAACTATAAGTTTTGAGGCTTTGCATGGTGGAATATCGTTTCGGTTTGCGGTAACACCATGTGTGTATCTCAACCTTCGTTAAGTGAGAAAGGTTCAAGGGAGAACCAATTTCGGGCAACTCGTTTTTCTCTACTGTCGCTAAGTGAGAAATATGGTTCAGGGAGAACCATGGGGACTTCACGGAAGGTACAACATTAGTAATTACATGTATCATGCAGCCATCTTAGTCTGATTCCCTGTACCGAAATATTATTATAGCACCAACTCGCAATTCAATGGCCAGGCTATTTCCTACCTGCCTAGGTATGATCACATGAATTCATATGTAGTAGTAGACTGTTACGCTTTATATATAAACCCAAGATAAAATATTGTAAAAGTCCGAACCTCATGTCTCAAATTCAGAAAAGCATAAGGTCTACTGGGAGAAAAGAAATGGTCGCTGATATGTTCAGTGTTATTACACAAAATTTGGCTAATACTTGATTTTGTTCACTGAAGGCTGTCTTTGCAAGTGTGACATCAGGAAGGTGATTTTTAATCGTAAGTGAACTGTTTGTTTTTCCCCAGTGGTCATTAGGCTTTTTCTGAATTTGATACAAAAGGTGCCCAGAGAAATCAACTTCTTACAATATTTCACCATAGATTTAGATAATGACATAACCATGGGAAAAGATCAATTATTAATACATGTATACTGAGCTTCAAATCCTCCATGGTAAAAGGAAAAATATTTGAACACAGGTAAACTACAGTAATCTTGTTTATTGACATGTGCTTGGTAAAGATTACTGAAGTTTACCTGTGTTCAAATATTTTTCCGTGGAGGATTTGAATGAATGTCTTTTGTTTCTCAGTATATATGCTTATTATAATACCCACAGGGAACCAGCCAAAATTTGGGGGGTTGGGGGAAGATGTCCCCCCCTTATTTGATTAATATTTTTTTTAAAGTACTTTGCATCACCTCAACATTCCCTGGGAATTAGCAATGTTATAACCTGCCAAGAAAATCTATCATAAAAACCCAAGAATTAAACAAAATATAGAACAAAGTTTCCTCAATTATTTACACAGCTCCAGTACTGACTCAAATATTGGGAGTGGGAAAAAACCCAAGGCTTATAAATCACCTCAGATGTTTCTGGTTTTACAAGGATGATGTTATCCAACCAAATGGTTTGTCACTCCAGTTATATTCTCCTTGCTATGAGTCCAAGTCAGTCATTGGTTGAAATACATCACATGATGACCATCCTTTTATATGATTGGCTAATATGAAACATCACATGATTTCTCCAAGGTACATTTGCTTGTCACTTGAACATGAGAGAACTGCAAATAAAAAGAAACAAAGGAGCTTATAATAAACACTACTGCCAACACAGTGCTTTTCTACATAATCACTCAATGAAATTAAAAGAACCATAATTTTGACCCAATCTTACAAAATGATTCTGAAGTAGCCAAGACTACTTCATGTAACAGACTAAATCATAATGCGAATCAATCAGGTGTGTGATAAGTACAAAATCCTGAAAAATGAGTAGCGGGCCTGGGTCTCCCTTTGGTCTAGAAGACAAAGCCCCCTGAACCTCCTGGATGTTTAATTTTGGAGGATTTACAGACTCTCCACATCTCCACAAACAAAAAACTAGATGTTTGGACACAATACAGGCTACTTCTTTCTTTCCTTGGTGGCTACTTCTCTTCTTTCAAGAAAATTTTGAGGCAAAGGGAGATTTTGAGGCGACGCGTGCGGAGACGAGAAACTGTTATTTGCCTAATGATCCTGATGTGAAATACTGCTGGCCATAGTATCAGCCAGAGGGGTGTCTGGGTGTCTTTTGGACACCTTATTTCATCTGTCATTTACATGTAAAAGTATTGTAAGTGAAAAATTTGGACATCCTATTTCTAAATCCTCGCTAACACTTTGCTGCTGGCATACCCATTCAGTCATCATTTCCGTACACATGATCCAAATGCAAGATTATCTGATGTCATAGAATCTTGCGGTCAGGTAGAGAGTGCCAATGACGCACATACATGTACCAATTTTGAATGAAATGCATTTCTGTCAATCGACTGAAAAGCAAATTTAACAAGTGGAAAGGTTCTTACCAATTGGTTCATTTGGATGAAATGTGACATCATTGACGGAGCCTGAATGTCCTGGTAGTTTATATATAATACGTCTTGATGTTGTGTCCCATACATAGACGAATCTATCAGCAGAGCCAGCAGCTATCTTACTACCATCAGGTGACCATGCACATCTTAACAGGTTCTGAAAGATCAGGATGAAAATATATTCAACAAAACTCCTTGGTTAGTGAAGATGATTGCGCCCTCACCTTTAACAGGGGTGTGAGTGGGCAGTTTTGAAGAATCTTTGCTGGGGGTATTGGGGCCGCTGTTGTGAACAGCGCTGGGGTGAAATCTATAGTTCTGAGCGTTTGCTTTGCTTTCCTTTATTGCTTAAATCATTAAAATCCAGAGGATCACAACAATGCATTTTGTAAAAATCCGTAAATCCGGAAAAATCACATGCCTGCATTAAATCAATTGTTAATGAATACCGGAATTCTTCAACAGCTCCCCCAACACAGTCTCTAAGAAGGTTTAAATAGTTTTTGGTAATAATGTTATATAATAATGCCATGCTTTAAACAGCACATTACACCCCTAGATAATGTCCCAATGCGCTTTACATTATTTCCTCTTGGTCACTGGGCCAAAATCATTCCTATAATCTTTCTCAGCTCCCTGGGAAGTATACAGCTCATTATGTGCAACCATTTGGCACTAACGGGCTAATCAAACACAATTCCCATCTCTACCCTCACAGGTACCCATTTATAACCCTGGGTAAAGAGAAGCAATTACAGTATAGTGTCTTGCACAAGGACACAAGTACCACGGTTGTGGCCAGGATTCGAACCCACGTTCTGATGAATCAGCCATCGGAACTTAAGTCCAATGCACTTAATCGCTCGGCCATGGTAAATTCATTAATGAACGTGCCCATCCTGACAGCTCCGATACTGACAGTGAACCTATCACCCTTATTGCCGAAAGGGCCTTGCCTAATCAAGTCCTGAAAGATTGCAATGGATGTCTGATACCATCATCAACCCTTGGCAACCACAAACAAAATAAAGTGAATCTGATCACTTTACACGGTATATACCACAAAATGAAAACATGTAAAAATGCTTTTTGCGATTCCTACATTGCCGTAGGACTAACCTGTTCGAAATTGTGTTGTGCTCCCTGGAAGAGTTTGACACATCTCTCTTGAGGAGCAAACGGTCTGATGTCCCAGATTCTTACTGAGGTACACAAAAAAAAAAAAAAAAATCAGTCAAAATTACACTTTTTAATAACTGCAAGATAGTAGTTATTGGCCTTACGTTTTGAAGCTAGCAGGTTCTTTCTCAAAGGCAAAATGGACGATATACAGACATGCACACATGCATAAACACAAAAGTGGACAGAATTTTGGCTGGTATGAAATAAACACTAAAGAAAAAGATACAAAAATAACTGTGTTGTACCCATTGAAAAATAATGACCTATAACATGTAGACAACATGGATGTCACCACTGGTTGGAAACACATACATGCATATACAATTATCTTATAATTGACCATTTCTTCTTAGCCACTGACCAGTATTCACTCCTTCAATTGGTCATTACGTGTACGTCAAACAGAAGACACTGCTTGAATGAACTTTGACATTCCACACCTCAAAGAGGTAGTCGTCAGTGGTTACTTACATGTATTGTCCATTGAGTTGGAAAGTAGGTATGACCCGTCCCCACTGAGAGCCAAGCCAGTCACTGAGTCTGTGTGGCCAGGCATCTTGTACAGCATCCCATTTTTCCTCAAGTCCCACACCTGAAAAAGGAGATTTAGAAACCATCAATAAGGAGATTTAAAAACTGTTAAACAATAAAGATTTAGAAACTGTGCAAACATTAATGCATTAGAATTTGTAAAATACAATAAACTGAAGAGATTTAGAAACTGTCAAAACATGAATGCCCTAGAATTTGTAAAATACAATAAACTGAAGAGATTTAGAAACTGTCAAAACAAAGTTAGAAACTGTCAAAACATGAATGCCTTAGAAACTGTCAAACTAATGAAGGAGATTTAGAGATTGTGTGGAACAATCTCCCACTCCATATCCATCAAAGCTACCTCCATTGACTTATTCTCTACAAATCTCATCCAATATAAATTGTGTACAGTGCTTTGAAACACCTGTACTAAATGTTAAATATGATATATTATTAAATACCTTAATGTCATTGTCAATACCAGCCGAGACAATTTGATCGCTGGTATCATTGAAGGTAACAGATAGGACTTGGTAAGTGTTTTGGAATGTTTGAACCACACCTCGCTTTCTACTGTCCCATAGCTAAAGAAAAATAAACAAAACAAAAACATATAAGATTAATATCCAAATCAAAAATACAAAATCTATTTAATTACCATCGCTGCCCTAATTTTGTTTTTCATATTATATCAAATCTTAAACATAATACCAACGCAATGAGAAGCCCTTAGCAAGAATAAAAGAACTATATTAATGAATATTAAAATAATTATTTGGAAATTGCCAGCAGAATATAAGCCAGCATTCGGAAGTAGGCATCCAAATTTGTTAAATTCTTTGAAAAACAGTGTCCATTTAGCAAACAGGGGCTTCTAAAAGACACCCAGATGTAATAGTAATATACTTGCCAAGGTATATATCTAGTGCACCTAAAAAGTTGAACACTGTGATTGCCAGTAAAATAAAATAAAAATAACGGGTGATATATTTCCGTCTTTGTTTCAAGTTGTTTGTCAGAACACGATAAAAGCTACCATGGAAATTGGCGTGAAATTGAGGTTTTTAATTGTCTGATCGAACTGAAAATTTGGAATTCGAAATAAGGAGATTTACAAATTGCAAATATAATAACCAAAAAAAATTAGACCTTCCTTCTGATTTTTCACTTTTCCCGCTGTACTGTGAAATGATATAGTGCGACTTTACGCTCATTTCGTTTTAACAGGTCACATATGAGAACATCTTCACTTTGACTAATATGGGGCACTTGAACGATGTCAACAATTTCTGTTCACGATTGCAGTCAAAACTGCAATTTGATTAACTAAAACTTATTGCAATCAATGTTGATACCATTAAATCTTGTGGGTTTGATAACCAAAAGAAAATCGAGTCGCTCAATATGTGGTCCTAAAGTCTGGTCTGAAAACTACTGTACATCCAGAAACTCGGCTAAGTGTCTTCTAAAATGGCACATTCAAAGAAATTGTATTAACCCTTCTGTGACTACAAGAGTCAAAATCAGTCAAAATGTTGATACACTTGCCAATGTATATCTAGTGCACCTAAAAAGTTGAACACTATGATTGCCAGTAAAATAAATAAAAATAACGGGTGATATCTTGTGCTTTATCCCTTGATACCTTAATGGTGCCGTCATCAGCCCCACTGACAATCAGCGATGGACCTCGTCTGGCTGGAAACACAGAGTTAACAAATGCTGTGTGACCCCTCATCTTCTTGATTCTCGTTCCTGTCTCTGTGTCCCAAAGACACAGGAGTTTGTCTGTGCTGCATGATACCAGTTGACTGTGGATAGAACAAGATTAATATAAGTTGACTGTGGATAAAGAAAGTTGCCTTAGTTGATTGTGGATAGAACAAGTTAAATTTTAACAATAACATGAGCAATATCCACAATGTCCCTGTGTCCGAGAGACACAAGATAGATGTGGATAGAATACATTCTTTATGAGTTGACTGTGGATAAAACAAGTTTAATATGAGTTGATAGTAAATAAAGCAAGTTGATTATCAGTCGAATGTGGATAGAGCAATCCAAGTGTACATTGTCTGTGGAAAGAGCAAATTTATTATGAGTTGATTGTGGATAGAGTAAGTTGATTATATTGACTTTGGATAAAACAAGGTGATTATTAACCCTAACCATGCTAAATGCAACACGATGCAACAGTTGTAAAATTCCGATGGACGTTGTTGCACTCAGCAGCCAGTACTGATGACTCAATCTGTTGTATCTTGTTGCATTCAGCACTGGACAGTGTTTGTATAACAAATAGTCTGTGTTGTGTCTTCAGCATTACCCTGCTCAATGCAACAAGATCCCCTTGTTGTATGTTGTTGCAGATCACAGCACTGTGCTTGATAAAACACAGTCCAATTTACTGAACCCTTCACTGCTAGGTGCAACAAGACCCACATATGGATTTCGTTGCACCTAGCAGGCCTCGATCATTGACCACTGTTGCATGTTTTTGCATTCAGCAGGGTGATAAGAAAGTTACCCTAGCATGGTTAGGGTTAAGGCTGTGCCGGGTACCCGGATACCCAACCATCCATTTTTCGGTTCCAATTACCCATAAACGACTTTTGAAAATTTTGACTGGGCATTCAATCCACACAAATGGAAGTCTCTGATTGTTTTGTTAACAAAATGTGTGTGGGGAATGGGGATACAAGTCATTTTTAACCCTCCTACTGTTTGACCATTTAAAACCATTCAAAATTTCCACTTACCAAAATGCCCATTGGTTTTGTACACATATGGTGATACCATTTGAACAGTGTTGGTAGCAAGCTTTACTACCATTCAAATGCATAGAGGGTCCATTGATTCACCACTTACATGTAGAAGTATCCAAACAAGGTTTTGTATTAGCTGTACTACCATTTGGAAAGATCCAAACAAGGTTTTGTATTAGCTGACCTACCATTCAAAACCATTTGGGGGAATCAATACTGTACAGTTATTTCACCATTCAAAACCACAAAAGCGAATGGTTTCAAATGGTGGATCAACTTGTATGAAAAAGGTACCAGAAGTAGGAGGATTAATACAGAGGCAGGAAATTATTACAATAAGTCCACATTTATTGTGAGTCTAAGACAAACTTGTGTTCATATTGGTTATTTTATACATTCTGGAGTAATTATGTGTTTTTACAAAATTGTTCACAGGTACCCGGATATCTAAAGATTTCCAATTTCGGGTATCCGGCTCCCGAAATAACCGAAAACACACAGCCTTAGTGATTATGCATTTACTGTGGATAGAGAAAGTTGATTATCAACAAAAATGAAGAGTACAAGTAATCAATCTCTAATTTTGTTTGTTTTTTTGGCCCACTGATGGTTGTGCAAAGTAAATAAGGAAGTAAGCTAAATATGGCCGAAAAATTTCTCCAGTTTCTGGTCATCAATCAGCTTCAAAATCGGTGCAGTGACGCGCTTGTTTTTTTCTTTTTTCGACCATATTTTTTGTTTTTAGCTAACAGGGAAATATGTGATACATGTACATTGTATACGCGGGGACCAAATTTCCCATGTACAAAGTATGGTGGCTAAGAGAGGCCTCACAAATCGGGCAAACGTTCATGCCCCTGTGTGAAAAAGTTGTTTAACCCTAACTCCCTAAGCATTTTTACTAGAAACCTTCTTCAACCTATCAAATCCCAACACCATGGTTGACTGTTAATGGTTTACAGTACTCAACCCATCAAACTCCAACAGTCCACTTGCCATAACAGTACTCAACCCGTCAAACTCCAACAGGCCCTTAGCTGTTGGATTTTGATTGAGTGGGGACACATGGCCCAAAGTAAAGTTTGAACACTGGAGTCACACAGTACTCAACCCATCATAATCCAACAATTGTTTTCATGCTAAAAAAACTTAACTATACAAAAACTAAAACACCCTATGGAATAAATGGTAGGTTCTAGTTGTATGATGTTAGACACAATGCCAAGCATACCTAAGAACAATATTTGTCTTTATCAGTTGTTTATTACAGCAGGTTGCATACACACACTCTCTCCACTCAAAGTCTAACAATGTTGCATGCTAGTAGAACCACCGTCCTCACTCAATCAAAATCCAACACTGTTACTGTCACATACAGTACTCATCCAGCTATATTCCAACACTTTACACATGCCATATCAGAAGTACACAGTACTCAACCCATCAAACTCCAACAATCCCTGGTGTTGGAGTTTGGCTGGATGGGGATCGTTAGGGTTGAAGCACAGCATGGCAGAATTCCAATTGATCCAGCAATTTTGGCTGCAATTGGACATTGTTTCATAGCAAAAAAAGTAAATTAAAAATGCCAACGTGCTGGTCTGAGGCGACGTGCACGGAGGCCAGAAACTAGAGACTTTTTTGGGCCTATAGATGGAGCAATGAAAGGAGTAATAGGACACAAGATTACAAGATGAATAAGCAAATCGTTATCTTTCTTACCCATCAGTTGTGTATTGTAATTCCATTATTGCTCCTTGATGTCCACTAAGTACTGCATAGTTAGGACAATCTCCATAAACACTCCACAGAACTGATTAATTCAAAAGAAAAAACATTGAAATGCATGAACATGTAAACAAACATATGTTTATTGCTCCATGCATGCAGGGAGGGTCCCTGGCCATGTACATGTATCACAGATTAGAAACACATGTGTGCATACATGTCATGTGCTTGCTTTACTACTGAAGGATTTTGGAGGATTCAGGTTATGTGTAAGCAAGTGGGCCTAGGGAGTTAGGGTTAACATACATGGTGGACAGTGTGTGCAGAGGTAAGTAAACACACATGCATCAGTTTTTTCATTTGGAATAAGCTCCATATAAGAATACAGATCATTAGCTTACAGATATTTCTATCGAAGGACCCTGATGCCAATGTGTTTCCATCGGGATGAAACTTCGCAGAGAAGATTTCTGCTCCGTGTCCTGAGAGTAACATGATTGGAGCAAGGAGGCTTGATGTACGAGGGGGACCCTGTAAAAGGAAAAAGAAATGAATAACAAAAGCAAAGATAATTAATTTACATATATCAATTTCAAGTTTCTAGTGAGCATGTAAATAAACTGACAGTGTTCACTTCAAAAGAACATGTATTACTTACTAAATGGAAAAGATCACAGGAATAGGCTTACATGTCCATGCAAAAAGAAATAACTGTTTGCTATTTAACTTCGTATGACTGGGGCACTTCTTTCCATTTCACATAGGACTGTACCATTTCTGCGCATGACAGAACAGGGAAGAGGAAAGATGGCCGCCATAAAAAATGTCAAGCTTAAATATGCATTTTTAAATCATGCTCTTTAAATCACCCGCACTTTAAGTAAAGTCCTGTCGCCCTTGCACAATTGATGTTCTGCCGCGCAATCAATGTTCTGACCCCAAGGTAAGGTGTCATCGCTCGATGAACGGCATGAAAAGTTTGTACACAGATTGGCCGTTGCTCTGAGAAATGTCGGGGAAATCCTCCTTTTGTAGACATCTTTCAGCAAAAATTGTTTCTCTAAGTGTCAGTTAAGAAGTTATACAGTGCCTGCATTTCCTCGGTTTAGCCAACGAAGACAGGTAAAAAAAGCAGAAAATTCAGTGCAAACTTTACAGGTAGGCCTATATGAACGGGAAGAACTCTTGGTCAGGACCCTATCGGAAGTGTACTTTGCACTGTAGATAGGGGCACTACAGTCACTACAACTGTCCGGATATTGGGCACAATAACTTGATTCTGTGGAAAAAAGAACAAAATAAAACGGTAACCACCTACCCCTTGCACCACACTTCCCCCCATGGAAGCCGCGACCAACTCATTCCTGGGTCGCTTCACGTGGACCAAAGCCCCCTCCTCAGCCTTCCGCTTTGATTCCAACATTGGCATGAATTCTGTCTGATTTCACTGCAGAAAATATTACACAAAAATATCTGACCACAACACGTAACTGAATGTAAACCACGCACGCTCCTCCTCGGCCTCTCGATTGTACGCAATAAAAAAAAACTAAACTATTGAGGGCGCTGTTCATCGCAGAGCCGTATATAGTATTATACGGCTAGGCTCTGACTGTACTTACTGTACGCACGCAGAGCAGAGCCGGCGCCGTATTGCTAATTGGGAGCTATGATCAATCCCCATCATGCACCGTATGCGGTATGGAGGGAGAGGGACCGTGCACCCAAAGCTTGTCCCTCTTGGGTGCCCCCGCTCATGAGGCCATGAAAAATACTACTTCAAGTTTGAGCTCCTTTAAAAAACATTTAACCAACAGGTATGTTGTGAAAGTTTCAGCTTAATCGGTCATTATTCGCTAGAGGGCGGTCTTCATTCCCATTTGGGAAATATTTATTTCAGGCAATATCGACTTAAAACTATGATGCTGGGTAACATGTATGAATTCGATAACACACTTGGAAACATTCTTGATACATCATGTAAGAATCTTTTGACCAACCTTTGGGATGAGCGTAAGATGTTGTTGAATGCTATAAATTGATGAATTAATTGACAAGTTTTCTGTTCTATCTATATGTCACGCTGCATGTTTTTTTTTTCCTTTTCTTTCTTTTTTATTCTTGTGTACTTTGTACTAGTGTTTTGTATTTTAAGTCTTAGTTTATATTTATTGTTTATGTTTTGTACTATGTTTAAGGATGCACCGTCTTTGACGTGTGCCACTGATTTGAAAGTGTAACTCCAATAAATTGATTGATTGATTGATTGATTGATTGATTGATGGATTGATTGATTGATACGGAAGTTAGGACTCGGTACCAAGTCTTAATAATTTATATAAATCCCTGCGGTTCATGGTGGTGCTATTTCATTCAGTCCGTTTGTAAACAATTGTTGTTTACTACATCATGGAAAACTCAAATTCAGCTATTTTGCATAAGTTCACTATTGATACAGTGCCTGATAACATGGTAAAAAAAATTCAACCTGGGGTGAACCATTGACCCGGTATGCAGCTTTCAAAGTAAGGGGGGCCTTTGCCAGCAGACAACCCATTGAAACAGTGCAGCTGTTATCAATTGACATTACCGCACTAATCCCAGACATTGCCCACAGACATTTCGGCAACCTGAGATGTTTATTTTGAGGTCTGGTTGTGGATATTACTATTAGAATGGCCAGACAAATATAATCTCTTGGTGTCTCTGTAGAATGTCAGCAGTGCAAAAAATGTGCAAAAAAATTGGTTTTGGGTAACAATTTTTTTTTGAAGGGATTGTGGGCTGGCACCCATATAAAACTTTATATTTGGCTTGAAATTGTTTTCTTGGGTCTAGAGGGACTCAATAAGTCTGTTTGCACCATTTGAGAAGGGATTGTGTGCTCCAATGTGAACGTTTTACACACTATTCATACGTACTAAATGATTTAGTGCCTTCATGCGCGCGAGGTTGTATATTGGGCATATGTACTAAATGATTTAGTGCCTTCATGCGCGCGAGGTTGTATATTGGGCACCCATATAATTATTTTTTTGCTTGAAATTGTTTTCTTGGGTCTAGAGGGACTCAATAAGTCTGTTTACACCATTTGAGAAGGGATTGTATGCCCCTATATGAACGTTTTACACGCTATTCAAACGCACTAAATGATTTAGTCCCATCATGTGTTTGTGTGAATATATTGCGACCATGAACCGCAGGGACTCGAACTGGAAAGAATGTCGTATCCGACCGCCACTTTTTAAGGCTTTTTTGGAATTTTGTTTACAACCACTAACCAGTTAAAAAATGATTCCATCGATTTTTGGGGGTACAGAAAGCGAAAACTATCTTTAAAATCCACTTTTATGATGGTTTTCGGACTTGATTTCCCTTCTAAAAAATCCTCCCCTTCAGAAAATAGAAGGATCCTATTATAGTTGCCACTACGCATGTACAATGACCGTGTTGGTCACTTATGGGGGAGTTGACAAGATCAGACTGACATGAGTGAGGAAGTCATCGTATACCAAAAATGCCTGATTTTTTATGAAATAAATATCCTGGAATAATTTGTATATGTCCATCATCATCCATATGTTCTCCACCTTACTAGGTAGGTAAGATTACATTATTGGTTATATTTAATGAGAAAAAGTGGCGGTCGGATACGACATTCTACCCCTCGAACTAAAAGTTATGGACAATAATTTAACTTCTATCGAAGATGACAGTTCCTCTGAAACTAGCTAGGATGATCCTATTATTATGTTATTCACATAAGCGCTAGGATACAGAACATATATTGCATGTTTCACGAAAAAATAAACTTATTGCACTGAACACCTTAATTAACCCTGCGGTGCGTTTTGACGTTATTTTTTACATTAAATACTATGAATCTATACTGTATTGTTATTATGTGTGTGCCTTTGATAATAAAAATCTTGAAACTTACACTGTGTTTTTGACCAATTCTTGCCTTGTTTTGGTCTTCTCTGCGGTTCGATTCTGTCTGCACGATAGTGCCCCCCCCCCCAAAAAAAAGACGAGAAAATGAAAAGGGGAAAAACCCAACCCCCTGGGCCCCACTGAAAAGCAATTTCCCCCGTCCCCCCACCAAAAAAGTCCTGGCTATGCCGTTGGTGGGGTGGGCGGCCGACAACTGATGGCGCATAAGAGTTTTCTTCTGTGTATAGCATCCCCGACAAGCAAAACGATGCACAATCACGAAACCCGTAGCCAAGTACGTATTTACTGAAACTGAATGAACTGTAAATCTTCCTAAAGGGACGTACAGCACTGAAAATTACCCGATTACAAAATAACCGGATAATTATCTGAAACTAACTTGATATCAAGTTGGTAAATATTCCAATCATCCTGCCTGAAAATGACGTTATCTGAAGTACTCTCATTTAAGAAGAAAACACGAACAAAATAATGAATATTTTATTTTAAAATTGTAAATATTTGTTACACTTTTCTCATGACTTAGACTTAGAAAGTATATAGCGTCCTCATAGAAGCAGTTTGCCAAAATTACTCATACAAAAATGTTTGTAGTAAGTTATTAAGTTATTAAAGTGAATCTGAGTTTTCAAAAAATATTATTCAGAAAGATATCTGTCAGGTCAGAGGTCACGCCACTTGACGACAACTAGCTGCCGTATTTTTTAGTTTTGATTAAATTAAATTAGTTGATCAATAATTCCCATAAGATAAAAATATCCTCGTTGCTGAAACAGCTCATTCCTTGCTTTTATATGAGACAAAATAATGAGAATTTAACTGTTATCTTGCTTTTAAAATAAATTAATTGTTATGAAGTCATTATGTTGTTCAATCGGCTCAGTGTGTTTTTAAGGCCTAAACATCCTGTGAAAGTTTTAGCAAACCGGTGATTAGTCGTTAGAGGGCGGTATTCATTCTTACAGTGGACAGTGCGGAACTGAAGCTAGGACTCGGTACCAAGTCTTAAAATCGAACTAAAGTTTATGGCTAGTGATTTAACTTTTATCGAAAATGACAGCAACTCGGACAAAACTATACATAACAGCAAAACGCCACCCCTAAAAATATTTATTATTTTCATTTTATAATTGATATAATTTGTTTAATGAAGAATATTATGAGTATGGAGTGTAACACGAAGACAATGTGGCAAATTTGGTTGACCTCAAAATTCGTCATGCATGACGTCCGAGGACACATAAGCTAAACATGTTCTCAGACTTATCAAAATTTAGGGGGTGACGTTTCTTTTGCTGTTATGTATATTATCAGAGAAGATTGATACTCCCATCAGCTGGAGACGAAATAGATTTTACATTATAATTCAACAATTTGGTTATGTTAGATTTACCAGTACTGTAATTTACCTTTGAAGGGAATCTTCAGGATAAATATCTTTAAAATCGTGCTTGACCTTTGTAATGTGTACGCAACAGTAAACACTAAGACCGAAGTCCATACTCATCACTTGAAATGTAGCCCTAGCTTTTTGCGTCACAAAAGACAGACCACAAACTCTGTTAGTATTATATTAGTTCTATTTGTCAAATTTGAGAAATAGTTATTTACACAAACTGCTTTAGCAAGAACGGTCTTGTTTAGTTTAATAGTTGGATCGTTAAACCAGTAGGCCTACGTCTTCTTTATCGTACGTACATTTTATCAATCAGACTGAGAAAAAAATCAACCAACCGAATTGAAAATGGCATTGTCATCTTATATGTTCTTGTTTTGGGCTGTTTGTGGTGCCTGTATTATGCCAGGTGAGTTATGCATTATATAGTATTCGTATGCATGTTCATTATACATAGGCTTAACATAATCAATTTCCATTATGGCTGAAGAAAGCCTCAATCACTAGGCATTATATTATATTATAAATATTCCTTTTTGGATGATGGATGTAGGTGAGGTGAATTTCAGTGGCGTATATCCGTGTTGAAAAGTTGGGATGATACTGAAATCGGTTTGTATAATGTACAACGAAGTACTGCAGCGCACAACTAATACCATGTACCAACTAGAATCCCACGGCTATAATAAAGATGACACCCAAACAGACAAAGAAAGAAACAAACAATAAATATTTAAACAAAACATTTTACCTTTTTTCGTATTATTTTATTCGCTTATTATTTTGTTATTACTTAACGCATGAATAATTCGGGGGTGATTCTATGGACCATCCCCCGGGCCAAAAAGTGGAGGGTATAATGACGCCCACCCCCGGGGGTGAGTTTGCTTCCTCAAAGGGACGATACAACATTGGTATAATTATCAGATTATCAAGATTAATGAATGATTATCAACAATTTAAATTGGTGTGACGTCGGTGCATGTATCAATCACCCTGAGAAATGATTTCGTCTATAAGTGCTTTCGTCTTCGAGAAAACAAAAATTATTTTGTCGAATTTACAAAAAGGTGCTGGGTGGTAACTCATAAGAGCACATATTGTGATGAAATGTTCACAGATTACTTTTATGATATATTTGTTGAAAACTAGAGGGTTGAAATGCACGTACCTTAACCAGATACTAACGTTGTACCTTACCTTTAATTACGAATTTAAATTTAAAGAGTCCATTTACGAATATTGTTTTGTACTTAGAGGAATTTGTATACAATTGGTTATAACCCAAACCCAAAATGATCATGATAAAAACATGATAAGATGTAACTGCAATTTTGAGCACATTAGCAATTAAATTTAATTTCTAAAAGCCACCATTTTCTTTTAAAAGTATGGTATCGGATTGGATTTGAAAAACAATTCTAACAAGTGATAAAACTAACTTTAGTATGAAGCTGACGATATAGTGTCAATCATTTTGTTTGCTTTCACTTCTAGTATATTCTGAGAAGAGTAAGTATACTCATATGTGACGCCGTATGTCAAAACCAGGCACAATTGGGCAAGAGTTATTGAAATATTAGTAAAATATAGACCTTGCACTTTACAATGCCGCTTTCTTTTTTCAAATCGGATATTCCATAGCGAAGTTATTAAGATTTGAAATCGGACTGTCCGAAACATCGAAACTGAGATAATAGCCCGAACAAGGCATCATTTTGTGAAATTACACGTATAATGCCTCTCTAAAAGTATTTAAAAAATAATTTGTCGATGAAATTTCAGTTAGAAACTTTTACAAAACATTTTAAACATTTGTAGCATCATAAATTTCCAAAAATCTCAAAATCGAAAAAAAAATCACCCCCAAGGCATTTTGCAGCTGTTCCTCCGTTCGTAGCTCTGCCCAATTCCGCCTGGTTTTGACATACCGCGTCACATTATAAGCAGATTGGCCTCATTATCTTTTGACTGCACCGAGTAGGGGCGTGTTAATCGGCGCCGACATCCTCTTCGGAAAAGCTTCAAATTATAAGTAGCTAGCTAAAAATCAATGAGCTATTTATTTGTTATCATTAAAAATACCATATTTTAATATCTCCATGGCATTTACGTCTCTATTTCTGTGGTCCTTTAAGTTATTTTCTTTCTTTCTGTTGACTAGCATATGGGACCTACTTCAACTGTCCAAATACCTGGGACGGAAGTGGTGTTGAAGCATTTGATTGCCCTCGGTCTTATGAAACATATGATGAAATGTACTGCTGTAACGCAGGATCTTCAAGCCAATACTGCTGTGACTATGACGACTACTATGACATTTATTATTTCAGGTATAAACTATAACCAACCTTTGGTAAACAAAACATTACGTGCGTGTGTAAAAACTAAAAACGGCATTGGGGAGTGTCGTGGCCGAGCGGTCTAGCTTACCGGACTCAAGTTCTGGTGTTAGCAGCAGAATGTGGGTTCGAATCCCGTCCGTGACACTTGTGTCCTTGAGCAAGACACTTAACCATAATTGCTTCTCTCCACCCAGGGGTTAAATGGGTACCTGTGAGGGCAGAGTTGGTTGATTAGCCCTATATGCGCTGCAATGGCAGCAATTGAGCTGTATACTCCCCAGGGAGCTGAGATGGTTTCAGGAATGATTTATGAGCCTTATGAGCAGGGGTAATAATATGCGCCTTGAGCACCACTCAGTTGGTGGATACGTGCGCTATATAAGTCCACACATTATTATTATTATTATTATTATTATTATTATTATTATTATTATTATTATTATTATTATTATTATTATTATTATTATTATTATTATTATTATTATTATTATTATTATTATTATTATTATTATTATTATTATTATTATTATTATTATTATTATTATTATTATTATTATTATTATTATTATTATTATTATTATTATTATTATTATTATTATTATTATTATTATTATTATTATTATTATTATTATTATTATTATTATTGGATGGTCCATGGGTGAGATCTTGAGAACTTTAGTGTCAGGTGATATCCCTTTGAAGAAAAGTAAATAACTTCCAGTTGGAATTTAGGAAAGAGTGTTCTTTCCTAAATTGCCCTCGGTATTATGAAACATACGATGAAGAGTGTTCTTTCCTAAATTCCACTTTAGAATTACAAACGAATCTTAAAAATAGATTAGGGTGCGTTATAATTCCTCACACTGTTTTAGCTTCGAGCTGCGTATCCGCCTGACTTCATACCCTAATGTTTACACCGGATGATCCCTTGCCCTTCTACCTGATTCATCAATGTCGTTTGAAGTTCATCCAGTTTACAAAATGTGGTTCCGGGTGGTACGAGTCCCAACCATCTTGCAGGGATGACCGTACTATTTGGAATCTACACTCACTGGCCATAAGTATTGCAACATCCCCAAAGTTCAGTTTGGAGAACTGTGTTACAATAATTTATTTTATTTTATTTACACATGTGTTTTGAAGTCAATGTTCTTTTTTACTGTTCTTGCTCGGAAAGTATGTAATACACGATCGATGAAATCGGATTAAATGATCATCTCACCTGTTACTTGTAAAGTGCTATTTTGAGCATGTTGCAATACTTTTGGCCAGTGAGTGTATACACATAATTTTATTTGAGTGTTATTTTATGAGCAACTTATCGAAACATTATTGACTCATTTCATAAAATAATTGTGAAGAGCATGTTCTTTTAGAAAACAAAATATCAAAATGAATTTGTTGTGTGGGTACCATCACAAATTCATTTGGGCAATACTTAATGTTAATTATATCACCCGTGTTTAGGACGATTTTATGGTAAAAAGTAGATTTAAATATTGAATTGCTATTATAAGTTTTCATTTGAGACATTGAACAAACAAATCCATCAAGAATTAATAGCAGTAAAATAAAAACTCAAATAATAAATTTTCATACTTGCACGTGACCACACAATTTATAGCCCGTAACGGCCCACCAGGGCGTGGGCAGTCTTCCGATTGGCCAGCGCGGCTGTCAATTAGAATCAAGCGCGTTTTAAATACCTGTTATTTACAGTTTTTCCGAGATCCGAATTTCATGATGTTTTTTTTGTTCGTTCACTTCTTAGTGGCGGGTCTCTTGAGCCAAACACAGGCGATTTATCTTTAAGCCAAAGTTCAGACAATTATTTTATGAAGTACCGGTACCGTATCTTATTAAAATATATAAATGTAGGAAATTGCCGCTAAGATAACAAAAGACACGGTTAATAATTGATATATATATTGTGCACACAGCTCGGGCGCCATTATTGCAGCAGTAGTTGGTAGTATTATATTACTATCTCTCATCGTAACATGTATCGTCGTGTGTTGTGTTTGCTGTGCCAGAGCCCCACCTCGCCACCCAGCCACCACTCACGTCATCACTACTACGACAGGTAAAAATATTGAAGGCATCTCAAAGAGAAAGAAACATTTGTCATAGTTTTTCATAAAACGGATTAGATTACTTACTGGTACTCGGTAGTATAAAGTAGATGAAATCTGTCTGTCTGAGCCTCTGAGAAATTTAACTTACATCCCATACCTTATACCAATAAAATATATAGAAATAACAGTAAACATTCACAGGGTCTAGAATATTTTACACTTAAAGCAACTTTTCAAACGAATATCTCCTTCCTTTGAAATACCTATTTGTATTTTTTCCTTGTAAAACATGTTATTTACAGAATTCAATGCTGGTACTATGTAGATTCAATCATAAGATATCAAACGCTTACAAAGTTCAATATTTGTCTTGCATGTTGTCCATTGAAAATTGAACTTACTGACAGACTTTTCAATGTTGGCGCTACAAAAATTCAATCATAGGATAATATAGACACTTACAAAGTTTAATGTTTTCCCGCCTTTTTCCTTCAAGCTCATACAGCCGAAAACCCGGCTCCAATCATGACAGTCAACGCTCCACCGGGATACTACACGCCTTCACCCGTTCAAGCACCCCCTAAAGTTGGACAGTACGGACAGTTTCAAAATGAGCCAAGCTACCCTATCAACTAGATAAGGAAACAAGATTGAAAATAGACTAGTTGTGTTTTCAGTTACCTGCTCCACCTAGCCAAACACGTCCACCATGATAATTGTTTATTGCAAAACTGTAATAAAGTGTAAAAGTGTAAATGGAGAAAATGTAGGAATGCGATAAGCGTAAATGGTTTTACAAAAAACAACCACATACTGTTTTTGAACTACAAACAAAAAGTCTGTACCAAACCAAAGTATTTAAATGCAGCCCTTATTTGATTTGATTGATTGATTTTGTATATTTACGGCAAGGAGGTCTTTGATATTCCTAATTCAGTGGTGGATCTGCAAGGTCGTAACTTTCAAGGTTGTCCCAGCCCTTTTGGCAAAATCCTGGATTTGCCACTAAATGTGATTATATTTTGTTTGTTTACGCATCAATAGTAGTGCCGTAGCTAGTACCGGTATTTTTCATCAGCTGGCAACGGTGGGGGAAGGGGGAACTGGGTTTTGTAGATAGCATGACAATAGAGGGTGGAGACACAGCCCTCCAGTGGCCTCCCATCCCACTGGGGGTTATGACCTTGAAATGTATCATGGTTATGATACAAACAATCCAACAAACAAACAGACAGACAGACAGACAGACAGACAGCCCCACCTACAGCCCCACCTACAGCAAAATTAGCCCCACAGTATAGTTCTCGTAAGTACAGACAGACTGACTTACTTATCCCGCCATTTTTTAGAACGCTTTTGGCTTAAAGTTTCAACAATTATTTTTAATTGAGATTGGATGGCCTGTCTCGCCGCGTTTTATTTTGCACTTGGTTTAGTTATACTTAGTTGCATATTATCAACAATATTTAACAATAATTCTGAAATTTTCGAGAATTTATATGACCATTTGAATTAGTCTCGAAACAGGTTCGTGGTACTGTAAATAAACCAATGTTTTTCATATTGATTTATATTGGCTAAGTGAAGTATTTTTAACTGAAGGTTATTTCCTTGTGATAGTTTTTATGGGCACAAGTTATTGATGAAATATTAACAATGCATATATTGTTTGTCACCATAATGATAATTTCACAAATCAATCTGGATCATGAGATTTGGCCAGCTCATGGTTAAACACATTATATAATAGATTCAAGATAGAAATTCTGTGTGACTGCAACTTTTACCGTCTATTTTTTCTCCATTGCTTTTTCCATTGTAAATTCATTTAAGTATGTAATATAACAAAGTACTTAATTACCTGGGCATGGATAAAGAGTAATTAGGCCCTAAGTGATTATAATCATGTGAATTAATGACACATCATGATAAATTAAATACTTATCAATGGCACATAATTAATGACTGTTTAACATGTTAAATATCTCAGTTTACAGTAATTAACTTCAATTTAGTACAATAGAAGTGTGCATGGGATATGCATACATAACATTTAGGTTGTGTTTGGAAGATGTTTTTGATAGTAATTATCCATTAATTGATTAATTATAAAAATCTGTATAAGCCTTTGGTTGGAAACCTATTTCTGATAATGATAAATATTGATTAACAATAGGATTAGCACCAGTAAATTAAAAACTCAAGGCGGGATCCTGTGTTTTAATCCTCAATGGATTGTATGTGACGGCCGAGAGCGTGGGCAGTCTTCCGATTGGCCAGCGCGGCTGTCAATCAGAATCAAGTGCATTTGAAATATCGCTTTATTTTACAGTTTCCAACATCCGAATTTCAGATTTTAAATTTTTTTCCCCGTTTAACAACGATGTTATCTTTCAAAATTTGTTCGCTTTATAAATTCCATTTTGTGGATCGTCTTAGCCAAACACGGGCGATATATCTTATTCAGTATAAAAGAAAGTTAAAAGTAATTTTATATACATAAAACTAATTATTCGTAAGATCTGCCGCATGGATATATAAGCCTATTGTGGGAAGCCTATATTTAACAATGACCAAGTTGAATTAACAAATCAATTTATTGATGAAATGCTATTTATTGATTACAAAAACCCATGAAAAACATCATGTGACTGACAATTCCAAAAGGTTTGGAAATAATTTGGGTTAGTGACGCAAGACATACAACCACAAAACCTATCCTATTTAAATTTGTACCACAGACCTGTTTGATGATGTTTAAACAAGGTAGTTTGTTTGAATATATGATTGTTTAAAATAATATTACCCACAAGATTCGATTTTCAGAACTAATAAACAATTAAAATTGTAACACAAAATGTTGTCCTCTTTCGGCTGCTCCCGTTAGGGGTCGCCACAACGGATCATGATCCGTACATTTGATTTGGCATAGGTTTTACGCCGGATGCCCTTCCTGACGCAACCCTCCCATTTATCCGGGCTTGGGACCGGCACTAAGCATGCATTGGCTTGCACATCCCCAGTGGCTGGGTTCAATTCGACTCTCATAGCAATTATGGTAAAGTGTCTTGCTCAAGGACACAGGCACTATGGTCGCGGCAAGGATTCGAACCCACACACTCTGACGACTCAGCCATCAGAACACAAATCCGATGCACTAAACCGCTCGACCATGGCACCCCACACATTGTAACACAAAATAGCAACGTTGAATCAATTTGTCGATAAAAAGTCAGTAGTGGCCGATTAACCTATATACTTATTGTTTTGAAACAAAACCAAGAAAAATAGACTTTGAACAAAAAAATCTGACGGCACTCGTCGTTAGATAAAATAGAAGAAAAATTCAAAGCTTTTATAATTCGTCACTTATTGCGAGGAAGAGCCTAACGAGGAGCAGAGATCTATAGTACAAGATGTTGAAGCTTCTGGGTCTTATAAATATACTGATCATCGGGGTTGCTGGATCAACGCCGATAGCAACAGAGGTAAGATATAATTGTGGATCAGGATTTGGCCACCAGGAATACACCCCTTCCACTTTGGTCTCTTTTTGTGGGTAGGCAATTGTATGCATTTTTTTAAAGAAAAAAATTAAAAAGACAAGAAAAACAACCAGTGCGGGGAGATGAGGGCAATTCAAAATGATTGTTTAACAAATAGCCAAATGTCTGTCCATCGAGGTCTTATTTGTGACTGGCTCTGGCAAAACCCTAAACTTGGACCCAATTTTCAAAAGTGAAAATTAATGTTCCCAACTATGGTGTTCTATAATGGACACCTACGCGGCGCCTTTTTTTTTCTACGCGGCGACTTTTTGTTTTTGGGCGGCGACTTTTTTTTTACGCGGCGACTTCCGGGTTGTTGAGTGTTTTTCACCCAAAGAAAATGGGCATTGTATATTTGTTTTACTCCCCTGAAATAATTTTTTTATTTAAAAAAAAATTGTTTTTTTTTGGGGGGGGGGGGGAATTCCAACACATTCTCACTTTCTACGCCGACATCTAGGGTCTAAGAGATGATCTTGCCCGTCAGAATGTGACAGGAAACTCGCGCGACGAGAATTACAAAAAATGCCAAATACCACAAATCAACCGAAAAGTGATCCATGCAATATTTCAGCAAGCAAAGCAATAATTCCCCGAATTCACAGACTGGTACACAGACCATAAGTGTAAAACTGTAGAAGTCCTCAACGACGGTTGCAAACGGGCAAGACAAGATCGATTAAAGGGTCGACTGACACACTAAGTTTATTATTAGGAATGAAACGGCACTCCGATATAAGTTTGGTTGATTATATTTTAAAATAAAATTAATATATTTGTGGCAATAAGGGATTGAGCCTTCAAATAATGTTTTATACATGGTTCGTACGGACCTTGAATTTCCTTGAAAGTACTTGAAAATCCTTGAATTTATGAAGAAGGAAAAATACTTAAAAGTCCTTGAATCTTAGTTTGAGGCCTCCCAAAATTAATTCATGATATTTCGATGTCTTATTGTTCGTTATTGTAGCCAAAGTAAAAATCATCGAATCTTGTTGTGCACATTCTCATGTATGCCTAATACCGCGGTGTTCCATAAATATCTCCGTCAGATGTATAATCCTCTGGTAACAATTCACATTCACATTTAAATATTGTTTTAATTTTGATTATATTTTTTTATTTCATTTTGGGTAAAATATCTGTAAATACATCCATACTTTAGAATCAAGATGTGTGTATAAAAACTATCCTGTAAAGGTTTTAGCTTAATTCAATGTGTCGATAATAATACAAAAGTATTTAAAAACGTTTATTTTTCGTGTATACAAAAATTTATGAATACATGAATATTCAAAAATGGTGGAGGGGTCATAGCCTTCCGCCCCCTCCAATTATAGGCGAAGGGAGAAGTAATATTAACCCTAACCCCCTAGGCATTCTGGCTTGGAACCTTCCTGAATCCTCCAAAATCCATCAGTGGAGTGTCGTGGTCGAGCGGTCTAGCTTACCGGACTCAAGTTCTGGTGTTAGCAGCAGAATGTGGGTTCGAATCCCGGCCGTGACACTTGTGTCCTTGAGCAAGACACTTAACCATAATTGCTTCTCTCCACCCAGCGTTAAATGGGTACCTGTGAGGGCAGAGTTGGTTGATTAGCCCTATATGCGCTGTAATGGCAGCAATTAAGCTGTATACTCCCCCGGGAGCTGAGATGGTTTCAGGAATGATTTATGAGCCTTATGAGCAGGGGTAATGATATAATGCGCCTTGAGCACCACTTAGTTGGTGGATACGTGCGCTATATAAGTCCACATTATTATTATTATTATTATTAGTGCACTTTTGGAAACATGCCCTTATCTTCAAAATGCACCGTGCATTTTCATTAATCTTTCATATTCAGCACTTAGGGCTATGGCCTGTACTTCTTGCCAGGTAGTAATTTTGCCCCATTTGAAGAGGTAAAAGTACCAGTTTCCAACAGTGCTGAATTTTTCCCCAAAAGTGCCTCTTGGAGGATTTTGCAGGATTTGGGGTGGTTAGGGTTAATGTTGAATAGGAGTGGAGGTGTGGGGATTAAAAGAAACTAATGGGGTGCAGCAAGCAGGTCACATGATGATCGAGTGCATCTAGGTTTGTGATCGTTCAGTGGTTATCGTTAAATAAAGTTTCATACAGTAAACGTGAAAAGTTGAAAAATCGCTCTTTTTTTGTACATGTGGGGTTAGGGCCAAGGATACGGAGGGAGTCCAGTGCATTGGCCCTTGAACGGGTTAGGCCTACCCTACATGTACCGCGGCCATCAAAATAAAAGAATTATTTTGTCGTTTTCAGCTCGCAGTGAGCGTTTTTTTTTGTTTCAAAGGATGGCAATGGAAGTTTTCATACATTTTAAAAACATGTTTACAGAAAGAATTAATACTTTTTATAACTGATGAAATTCACAATCTTCCATTGTCATCCTATGAGGGGGGGAAAAAAATGCTCGCTAGACCCCTCACGTTCAATATTTTTATCAATATTATTGACGATAGGGGGCGGTAGAGTACTAACAGCAGAATTGTATAAGCATGTATCATTCACTATCAAAGAATAAAATAATACTATTAATAGTATTTTGCTCGAAACAAAAACATGGTTATAATCAGAGTTTTGATCTCGTTAGTAGATCCTGCTATCATGTGACTCTTTATCTTTGCAGCTCTGCCTGAATCACAGCAGTTTGGTGGGTGGTAAGTTATTAGGTTACAAGTAAGTGGTGGTCATCATGATTTAGCGCTTGGTTTTTCTATAAATTTAACGTTATAACTATAGGCCTAACTGTTAGTAATTGTATTTGTAGTAACACTATAGTATTATAGGCCTAGCCCTAGGCGACGTAACCATTTTCCTTCCTCCATGATGTAGCCTAACTGTACTTATTATAAATTATATATCCGGTACGATAGGCCTACAATTTTTTATAAATAGTCCTAGTACTATAGCTGCACTTTACTAGTAGTGGCAAGATGTTGTGATAACAGTTAGAGGTCAAAATCAGACCAACTGCCTGTTTTGACTGTCGACCTAAATGTGCACATACTGACAATGTGACATAGCCATAGGCCAATAACCAGTGAAAAATGCCCCTATTGGCAATAAGGGCATTTTTCACTGGTTTTCATTTTGACCACCCTGAACAATACAAGACCGTGTAGGCTAGCCCTGAGTGATAGGACCCTATCTACAGTGCACTGTAGATAGGGTCCTATATCAGGGGACAGGGCTACAGTACATGCAGGCATGCAGGCATGCTTTTACCATGGAGGAAAAAATCAGTCAAAAACAGTGGACTCATTTTTACCTGTAAATGTACTTACTACATGTAAGGTTTGACAGTGTTTGACTTTTAAGTGCACTAGGATACATGTATACCTTGGCAAGTATATAAACATTTTGACTGATTTTGACCCTTGTAGTAGTAGTAGTAGTACTAGTAGGAGGGTTAACGTTAAATATCAACGAGGTAGTCAAAAATCGTTATATCTGTCACCTGTTTTCTCACTTGTTGTTAACTATTCAGGAGTATAAGTTACATTTGTGGTCTCAGGTAAAAACTATCTGAAGGAAAATTGTACCTAATTTATAAAGTTTTGAATCTCGATTGTCATTGACATGTGATTGGTATTGTCGTTGGGTGTCTAACTTCCACCAACAAAGGTATTTGGCTTTCTGTGCGCCTGGCATCAGGTAAGGTACATGTAATTATCTGTCTAACAGTAACACTCTACATGCACTGTACATGTAGAGTAGGTATGGGGTGTCTAAAGTTTCTGCCGACGAGTTGATAAATTTATATACACAATTTCCCGGTGTGTTTATAGGTGAAGTATCAGGCAGGTATTGGTATTGGATTCACGATCATAGTTTTTCTAAAATAAGTTTAATGCATTTTTCTTGTCAATGATTTGAATGGTGTTCTGTAACAATTACCAATTACCAGATATGCCATAGCGCCATGCATGCTGGTCACTAATGATAAACAAAATAAACAAGGCTAAAGTTGTGATGCATTTTGTCTGTCAGAATATAATGTATAAATATACATAACAGCAAAAGAAACTAAAAATATTTATTATTTTCATTTTATAATTAATATAATTTGTTTAATGAAGAATATTATGAGTATGGAGTGTAACACGAACACAATGTTGCAAATTTGGTTGACCTCAAAATTCGTCATGCATGACGTCTGAGGACACATAAGCTAAACATGTTCTCATACTTATCAAAATTTAGGGGGTGACGTTTCTTTTGCTGTTATGTATATATTGTAGTGAAAATCACCCCTAGGTCGATGGTATCACCTGACCACTGCTTCCCCTCTGAGGAAGACTTGGACTGGTCCACTTGGTCACTACTCCTGTATGTCCTTATTGTTAATTAAGTATTCTTTTGTTGTATTTAAATGATGCTTGGCTAGAGAGTGACCCAGATATCTCAGGAAGACTTGGACAGGTCCACTTGGTCATCTGTATCCTATTGTTAAGTGTCCTTTGTTTGTATTTAAATCATGCCTGGCTAGAGAGTGACCCAGATATCTGGAACCCCTTTAAGTCAGGTATATTACATAATCACCTTTTGTTTGAATCTGTAGCTGGTTTAACAAAACTAGAACAGTGTGGTCTGTTTTACTGAGTTCAGCTTTTAGGTGCGGCCAAGACAGACCTGTGGAGGGTTTGGGTTCTCGTCATTCTCGGTTTGAGTTCTGTTCCTTGTGGTTTATTTTCAGTGTGCTAAACTAATGTAAGTTTGTTTGCTTTTCTTTTGGAATTGGCAGTTACTTTGGTCCTTCACATATTTCGGGTAGAATGTCGTATCCAACCGCCACTTTTTCTCATTCAATATAACCAATAATGTAATCTTACCTACACAGTAAGGTGGAGAACATGGATGATGATGGACATATACTTCAAATTATTCCAGAATATTTGTTTAATGAAAAATCAGGCATTTTTGGTATACAATGACTTCCTCATTCATGTCGGTCTGATCATGTCAACTCCCTTTTAGTGACCAACACGGTCATTGTACATGTGCAGTGGCAACTACAATAGGATCCTTCTATTTAGAAGGGAAATAAAGTCCAAAAACCATCATAAAAGTGGATTTTAAACATATTTTTCACTTTCTGTACCCCCAAAATCGATAGAATAATTTTTTAACAGGTTAGTGGTTGCAAAAAATTTTTAAAAATAAAATTAAAATTTGCTTTCTCAGCCAAGTTGGCCATTAGAAGTATGGTGTAGTTCTATCTTATTATTTGTGTATTGTAATTCGAGGCTCGTCTACGCTGCAGGCCAGTATATGTCTCGGTGCTTCACCATGGAGGGAGGAACCTTAGTGTTTAGGCTGGTTCATATTTCATGCGAACATGAATGCGAAGTGAAATGTGATGTCAAAACCTAAGATTTGCGTGAATGATTCACAAGGTTGAACACATCTCAACTCCTGAAAATTTGTTTCGCATTTGTGGCATTCACATGAAGTATGAATTAGCCTTTCCTTCCTCATTGATCACACTATCACATATGTGGTCATGTGATAGTGTGACATGCGGCCTAGAGATCTGTACACTACCACACATGATATTTTCTTAGACATTATCATCACATCAAGTGAGCCTTATTCAAGGCCATCGCACCCTTGGGTGTGTTTGTTTTGCACATATTTTGAAGGATTGAGGTAGCAGGGATCCTCCATAAACTCATATGGGTTGATTTTGAAGGATTGAGGCAGTTACCAGTGATGAGTATCAAGAGGGTTAGGGTGGAATTCTCATGTTCAACTATTTAGGAAAGGAACCACCAAGCTAGTTTTGCTTTTAAAAGGGGTAAAAGGAGTACCCAGGGTACTCCCAGTGGTACCCAGGCAGTCATGGTGTGATGTAATCAGAATTTAGATTTCTTCACCCAAAATATTACTTTCTGAAACAGTCGGTATACCGGTTCTTCAAAAGTCTACATGCATGTAAGTATCCATGAAGGTTATGATAATCCATCTTATATTATTTGTCATAATGCTATGACTAATCCACCAAGAAACGGCCAGATCACTCCAGTCTGTACCAGTTCTTCAAAAGTTTAAACTTAAGTATAGATGAATTTCAAATTGACCCAGTCTGCGCACTTCCGCATTGAAACCGAGGGTCTCTGTGTCAAGTCACAACACCGATATGAGGGCAAACAATAGAACGACTCATGCTCCCATCATACAGCGCATGCGTCAACACAGAGCCTCATTATCAAACCCGGAAATGCGCAGATCAACGTTAATTTTATCTTGAGATTTGTCTATCCATGATTAACTTTATATTGTATGTTGTATTTCTGTAGGATATCATCATGATTCATTTTATACACTGTCTGATGGCACTATGCCTATTCCACCAAGCAACAGCCAGACCACTCCAGTTCAATCCAGTTCAAACCGGTCTAAACCACTTACCGAAAGACTTACCAAAACCAAATGGTTTAACCTGTGATGCCTGCAAGGTTGCTGTGAATGTAATCGATGACCTTCTTGATAAAAGTGTTACAGAGGACAAAATACTTAAAGTCATGGTGGACATTTGTAACTTTGGGAAAATTGAATCGCCAAGAGTATGTGAATATATAGCTTCGGAATTCAAGGTAAATTATTTAAACAGCTCTGTGATTTCTCAGGATTTTTCCCAATTTCAGGATTTTGTACAAATTTCCCTTTGCCTCCACGGAAAGAAAGTAGTAGCCTGTATTGTGTCCAAACGTCTAGTTTCTTGTTTGTGGGGATGTGGAGTCTGTAAATCCTCAAATTAAACATCCAGGAGGTTCAGGGGGCTTTGTCCTCTAGACCAAAGGGAGACCCAGACCCGCTGCCCATTTTTCAGGATTTTTTTACTTAATTGTCAAATCACACCCCTATTTAAACAAGCTCATTGGGCAGTTTCCAAATAAGGCATTTTTCTATTATGGTATTACAGTAGCCATGCAATTACATAACTGTATTATTACAAAAACAGCCAAGGTGCGTGGAATGGTTTGCTCGCATAATTTTGCCCCGCTGAGCTATTACAACTCCGGCACACACACACAGTGAACATGTGTACAAGGATCCATATGCAATGCAGTACATGTACCTAGCTACAGTGACCATTTGTCGTCATGCCTTGATAATAATAATGTGGACTTATATGGTGCACGTATCCACCAAACTGGTGCTCAAGGCGCATTATATTATTACCCCTGCTCATCAGGCGCATAAATCATTCCTGAAACCATCTCGGCTCCCTGGGATTATACAGCTCAATTGCTGCCATTTCGGTGCATATAGGGCTAATCAAACACAACCAACTGTGCCCTCACAGGTACCCATTTACCCCTGGGTGGAGAGAAGCAATTATGGTAAAGTGTCTTACCCAAGGACACAAGTACCACGGTCGCGGCTGGGATTCGAACCCACATTCTGACGACTCGGCCATCAGAACACAAATCTGATACACTTAACCACTCAGCCATGGCACTCCATTGCACTCCACTTGATCCTTCTGTACTTGCCAAAATTCATGACTAAGCTTATTTTATGCCAATATGTGACCCGCTCTGGTAAAACCTGAAACTTCTCGGCATTTACCATAATGCGTAACAGCCATGAAAAGGTCAAAAACTGACCCCAGGGACCAGTTTTCATGTCACTATATAGAGCATTTTCTCTAGATTTTGATGGAAAAAGAAAAATCCTGAAACGTTGTTGGGAACATTGCAGAGATGCCAACATTTACGATTTGGGCGTAGTTTTTACGATTTATTGAGTCCAATTACGATTGTACGATCCTTGTATCAATTTTTGGCCAGCCGCGAAACCAACGATGTAAAGAACCACATGTGTTTACGGCACACGCACCGTAGTTCATCAGCCGTTTACATGACGAAAACCTTTCGTTAGGCGAATTACTCTTTTTCAATTTGGAATGTTGGCATCTCTGACATTGTTAATTTTCATGATAAATTTGGGAGGTCACTTTTGAAAATTGAGTTCAAGTTTAGGGTTTTGCTAGAGCCAGTAACATATAGGCCTACTAAATTTTAAAATGAAAGACGTACTCTCATTGGTTACTGGTTGGCCTAGTAACTGCTCACTATGATGCCTGTGATTGGCCGTCATTTAAAATAAACCGCCCACAGATGAACAATTCTTGCATGAGGAATTTTCGATGGGAAAATAAAGAAATGCATAAACTCTTTATTGCAGAAGGATCAAGGATGTTCTTGAGTTCGAACATGTACACAGTTGCAATGCACAACCGTATCCACGACTCAGTTATTGATCTCACTGTACAGTGTATAACATGTGTGTGTGTGTGTGTGTGTGTGTGGACCCTATCCGGGGACGGTGCACTGTGCATGCTGAATTTCTCAGGCCAGAAATCAGTATGGGATTGGGGTACTGTGATAAGTGCGCACTACGACAGCAGGCTATGTCAAGGCCATAAAGACCATTGAGGACGATCAGAGCATACTGATCGAAACGTCGTTGTAACCTCCAGTTCTTTTCAGAACTAATTATTACTACTCAAGAGAGAATTTCACATGGTGTCACCGCAATTGGTACTTACCATTGAATATTATCAACAGTACTGAGTGTTACTTTTCAAGGCCCCTCCCCCTTGAATAGGTTCTTGTCATTACACGTATGTTATCCTCTTCTTTTCACTCGGCAAATTGCATTCAGAACTGTTGGAATACGTACAGGTATAAAATCAATATTTTCAAGGACATGTGACTGGAACCCCTTCCCCCGTAGTTCTCTCCCTTTAACCTTGAAAGTGTTGACAATTTTGGGTGGCCCTCATAAGCATGGCAAAGGGTTCTCTATTTGGTCAATCAATGCCTCCCCACACTTATGTGGATCTTAGAAATGGAAATTGAAAATAATTATCTAAATCACAAAGGCTGTGGGGTTGTTTCTGATTACGACAGTTGATAGAATGCTTATTATACAAGTTGTGATGTGGTGGGTGACTGTCCAGATTTTTCCAAAAAAATTTGTATAATTTGCTACATTTCCTACCACCTGTGATAACCTTATTTCTTTTTCTACTTTTCCAATTGTTGTCAGGATGAGTTATTTGGTGTGCTCACTGGCCATTATGCATCGCCCAAACAGATTTGTGGTGCTCTACTAGGAGATGACTGTGCAGCAACTTATAATCCAAAATCACCGTGGAATGTAACCTTCCCCAAAACACCAAAACCACCTGTGATTATTCCAGGTCCACCCAAGGTACAGTCAAATCTGTGTAATAAATACATTAATAAATGTTAATAAATCTTGATAACACAGTAGACCTTTGTTCATCTTCAAACCTCAAGTCCAGAGTCCCCAGTGCAGAGTTAGGCCATATAAAAAGTTGTTTCCGGTAACCTGACCAACCAATAATATTTGCGAAAGGTAGTCAGGAATTTTATTTTATATTTTTTTTGAAGATTTTTTTTTGCATCACATTAAATCCATATAAAAAAATATATTTAAATAAAAATAAATTCCCTACCTACCAAGGTGTTAGCCAGGATTTCAAAATAGGTGTCCAAATTTGCTGGGATTTTCCAAACAGGGTGTCTAAATTGTTCAATTACAATACTTTTACATGTAAATAACAGATGAAATAGGTGTCCAAAATTGAAACAGGGTGTCCAAAAGACACCAAGACACCCCTCTGACTAATGCTATGCTACCTACTTACCCATCATTTTTGTGGACATGTTACTGGAGACACAATATTTATTTTGTTTGGCTTTAGGCTTTTTTGATTACAATTATCAATTATTATGCAATTTTTCAAATATTTAGAAGACATTTTCATCACATTGAGTACTCTTTGCTAGGTTTAAGAATGTAACTCGAGTTGAACTCTAGTCCAATTCATGAGTCATACAAGTCTGGTGCATCCATCTTGAGTTTTGTCCATATGATTGCATGTAACCAAACATGAGCCTGGAAGGAAAAAAAGGAAGTCCCTTTAATGTATTAAGAATTGGTGCTATTATAATTATCGGTCTCTATCGTCTTTGTAACTTCTGCATATTGACAGCACACGCACATGCAACTGTTAACCCTAACCCCCTCGGCATTTTAGCTAGGAATCATCCCAAATCCTCAAATCCATCAACATAAACGGGGATGGCAGTTTTCCGGCTATTGCCGGAATTCCGGCTTTCCCAAAGAAATCTGGCGCTCCGTCTTTCATACGGCCGGGGAAAAAAAAATCACCTTTACAGAGCGTGCTCAGTTAGTCTTGGTTATCAAGACGTTCTTACCTTTTTTTTTTTATGCAATCGCGTAATACACTCGGACATTTCAGCAACAGAAGGCATTCGATAGTAGCGAGAAAACGAGCAATGTCTTGAACTAAGACTAGCCCATTGCTCCGCCTTATTGGAAACGGTGCTACCATAATGGAGGTCGGAAGAGGTGTGGATCCGAAGAAAAAAAAAATTGATGCTAGTGCAGAGCTGCCAACATGATTTTGAAAATGAGGAAGATTTAATTTTCTAATCAGAAAGACTCAATCGAAGCGAGCGAGCCCTTGCGGGTGGGGTCCAGGGGTTTTAGGCTTTTTGGCACCAAAAGGAGTCGCCTCCTTGCATATATTTTAAGTAAATTACCGTCAAATACGGAAGTCTTCTGCAGAATCCGGAAGAGTTGGCAGCTCTGCTAGTGTAAAGAACAGGTTCAATTGGCGTTGGCTTGAATCAAAAGGCAACAGGGGATATTTTCTTTCCGTGTGCAATTATGAACGTTCGCGGGAATTATTTAAAAAGGTAGCCCAATTGTTGGACTTTTATAGAATTGGTACAGTTGCAAATGCAAAGCATCCATGGCTTGGCTATACACAGTCCTGAATCCAACAAAAGCAGCCGGTGGAATTTGATGGATTTGGTACACATAGCTACATGCTCTATTCGCTGGGCTATACTGTAGAGTACTGAATCCAACAATTAAGCAAAACCAGGATAAGGATTTTGGAGGATTTGGGGTCGTTAGGGTTTTAAACTTGTCAGTAGTGTTGATAGCTGAACATGTTTACATGTAAATGCGGTGGGGGGGGGGGTGATTTTTATATTCATACATTAATAAGTCGGTGATTTTGAATCAATTCAGAAAGGATTTCCCAAGCTCAATGTGCTTCATATCAGTGACTTACATTGGGATATGATGTACCAAGAAGGAAGCAATGCAGAATGCGGGGAACCGCTTTGTTGTCGATCAAATGACGGAAAACCAGGTATTGTTGATTCACTGCTTTCTAATACACAGAATGTTAGGCACATTTTAAGTCTCATGAAGCATGGTTTTGCAGTAAATTTTTTTAATGCAAATCACCCCACACAAGGCCAATGGCCACTCCAAGGTGGGGGCTACTACACAATGTAAGTCATTGAGTTATGACTCCATACTGAAGAAACCACCCCCTCGCACCGAAACAAGACAAGTTACTAACCAGCCTCTTCACGGTGCGAATAGGACTGGGAGGGGTTACTAGTCCAGAACAAGGCAGTTGTTAAACTGCCTCTGCCCCTATAAGCAATTATGGTTAAGTGTCTTGCTCAAGGACACAAGTGTCAAGGCCGGACCGAACCCACCCTCTGCTGCTAGTCTAAAAAGGAATTTATGGCATTTCATAATCCATTGCGGTCATCTGGACACTTGAACGCATTATGCACTTTTGGTTAAAGGTCTGTTAATGCATCTATAATTTATAAATATAAGAATCGAGAGATAACAAATTTCCTGTGAAGTTTCAGATTAAATATTTCATTGTGTCGTTAACCAGTTCGCGTCGGAGGCCGTGTATACACGCAATTTCTTTTTGCACCACGGATCGGAGAGCGTCTAAACACGCCATAGTAAACTCCGGAATATTTGTATGCATGCTCGGTTCAGCCATGCGTGTACGGTGACATGCTCGGCAGTGTCGGCCACCCGCTGTGGAAGCTTCCATTAACGTGTGTGGGAAAAAGAAACCCGCCACAGGGGCCCAGAAAAACTTTTTTATTCCCGACGCGAACTGGTTAACCAGACAAAAGTTAAATGCATTATTTCTACAATTAACATATTGATAAATAAATAATAATATTCTAAATTTGATATTCTAATTTCAAACAAGTTCACTGAGTAGATAGACTTGGCTTAGTCTGTAGACTGGCTGGCTAGCCATCCTCAATAATATACCAGTTTGGCACACTGTAGATAATAGATACAGATTCATACATGTTGACTCATGGATAGTTTTTCTGCATGTTATAGGTATACAATTTTCCAATGCCACTGTTACTATGCTAGTTATTATAATTACATGCCGTTACTTGAATTCCTTTTGTGATTTATAGCTAAAGGAGTACCAGGAGCAGGTAAATGGGGTGACTACAGAGGTTGCGATACTTCAACGAGAGTCTTTGAAAATGTGCTCCAAACAATCGCTAAAAACCACAAGGTACAAGTATTACCAAAAATATAATTTGTCTTTCCGAAGATAACGGACAAAAGCATAACATAATTTCATTTCCTGAAAGTGCAAATTAATTTTTAACTCCAACATGAAGCATAACATTTAGCCTGGTACCATGGATAATCTATATCGTGGCATGTACCACTTTCACGGTTAGAAGTCTTGATACTAGTCAGTAACTTTTGGTACTATTTAAAAATACTATTGCACCTCCAACCTTTGGGGGCGTGATGTCGTGATTTATTTTGGCTTCATTGTCAAGAAAGAATATTGACCAATGTAATAAGTGTACTAACTCATAAATGTGTAAAAGTTGTAATTAGAAATACCCAAAGGACCTGGGCCTATTTTCATGTCTCTGCATAGCCCGTAGATCTCACACATTGAGGCTCATGAATTACGCCAGATACCAGCCTCTAAGTTTGGACCTTGGTTGGTAGGTAGCTCTCGAAGTAAGATCTTGGGCAGTTCCACAATTTTAGGAACCGGTTCCAAAAAAAAAAAAATCGGTTCCGAGTCGGGAACCGTTTCCAAGAGATTCAAAGAAAAACATAAGGATTACAGATAATAATAAAACATACGGTCTATTCAAACTTCGTTGCGTTTCTGATACGAAGGAGTTTCAATTTTCAACCGCAAATGCAGTGATAATGTTTAATTTAAAATGTTTCAGAAACTTGAAGGAAACTTTTGGAAATGTTAAGCTAAGTTAGAGATTTGTTTCCATTATCCTACCGTTAGCAAACGTTACAAGCCGTGCTGTACATGCCATGGCTTTGCACATGCTTCAGGGGTTGGAGCAATTAAGCAATTGTACCACCCCTATACACAAGGTACCGTACTACCGTCCATGCCTATTGAAAGTACATAAAGAACACTAGCAACATGACTTAACTTCGTCACAAGTTTATCCATATTACGGGGCAATCTTGATCGCTTCACTTCTCAAGTCATGTGACTCGGTGACACACAATGATACTACTACCGCACAGACATTGCGGTTTGCATCAGTTGTGTGTGTGGCACCTTCACAAGTTTGCTGCAGTCTAGAGTTACATTTTGTCAGTCACTCATCAAAGAATCATGTATTTTGACTGGAGCCGGTTCTCGGCTCTAGAGTTGGAGCTCAGACAACCGGGTATTTCAATTGGAGCCGAGTTGGTCCTCAGTCAGGTATTTTGCTGGAGCCGGCTCTGGGACTCTGCTCCCAGCTGGCTCTGGGACTCGGGTATTTTACTAGAGCCGCAGCTCTGGGAACCGGGTATTTGAAGGACTCTGTTCCGGAACCAACTCTTGCGGGTACCCGGTTCTTTAAGAGTGGAACCGCGGTTCCGACTCAATTTGGAATCGGGTAGAACCGGGTACCCGCCGGAACCGCCCAAGCCTACAGTGTATCCAATGAAATCCCTTGAATGGTAATGCCCAGAGTCTGTCTATCCTTGATAGGATAAAGACGGAACCAGTCTAGGCTCTGCATATCTTAAGTGAAAAATTAACACTTTTTTTAGAAAAAAAATTCTGTACTTACATAAGCCTATAGAATAGAAATTTTATTGTCCGCATCATAAAAATACAGAAATTTAGTTTCCATTGGCACATTAAAAATTTTTTTTTAAATTTCACAGGTTAGCTAGGAAATTCCGGTTGTGTGTATGTCTGCTAGGGCTGTGCCGGGTATCCAGATACCCGACCAAAACTGTCATTACCTGGTTCCATTTTTTGGTTCCATTTACCCGTAAACGACTTTTTAAAATTCGGACTTAACATTTGAGCAGTGCGAACAGAAATCTATGACTCTTGAACAATGTAATGTTTACACTTTTACGGACAATTATCTTTAAATTCAAGAGATTGCACTCCAATAAAGAAAAGATCGATTTAAGTATGGTATCCTCTGTATTATAAAGGTCAATTTTGTTACCATTTACTGTACATGTATTTGTACACCACCGGAGGCATGTTTTCAATAAAAAATGAAAACGGATATACGGGTATCCGAAGTTTCCTGATTGCAGGTATTCGGTTCCAAAAATATCTAAAAATGCACAGCCCTAATGTCTGCTTTAACGCTAAGAATCCTGCACTTATCCTAAAACACAAAATGCATTGTATGTCCTAAATTCTGTGTTTAGCAGTGTCATGCAATGATGAGTTTGTTGTGTGTTTACACAGATTGATTTTGTCTACCTGACTGGAGATATCCCTGCTCATGATGTATGGAATCAGACACGTGCAGACCAGGTTAAAGCCCTCAATGAAACCACCAAATTCTTTCGAAAATACCTGCCTGGGGTTCCTGTGTACTCTGCAATCGGTAACCATGAGAGTTCCCCGGTAAACAGGTAAACAAACAAAAATATACACACCTACACACAAATAGTAACGGCAGTGTCTAAATACTCCCCACCACACCCATTTTGTGTTTATCTCTCCACTCCTGCCCCGCCCCAAACTTCAAGGACCGAGGATAAGAGATAGAAATAATAAATCACTAGTTTTTAAATCAAGTAGTTAGCAATACCAAAGATATGCCTTACCATAGGCGGATCCAGAACATTTTTTGGGGGGGGCTGAGAATCAAAAACAATTATTTTTCAGTACTACAAAGGGTGCCGCCACTTCCTATGCGCAACGGTTAGTACAGTACTAAGTAGGTCACCACCTTATGTTTATCCTGCACACTGTGGGAATGGGAGTACATTCTCCCCGCCCCCCCTTTTTTTTTTTCTTTTTTTTTTTTATGATTTTTTTTTTTTTTTTTCATGATTTTGGGGGGCTACAGCCCCCTGGATCCGCCAATCCTTACCATCTACAATACCACATTGGTATTTAGTGTATTCATTTTAACCCTCTAGTTTTCAAGAAATTTATCATAAAACTAACTTTTCATCACAAGTTCTCAAGCTTTTGAGAAAACAAGTTACAGGTTTAATTTGTTTTTCTACAACTTGACAAATGACAAAATTCAACAATTCCTTTAACCCTCCTGCTCTAGCTGCACTTTAGTGGCAAGTAGCTATAGAGGTCAAAATCAGTCAACTGTCTGTTTTGACTGTTGACCCAAATGTGCACGCAGGGGCATTTTTGACTGGTTTTGTACTGTCATTTTGACCACCCTGAACAATACCAGAAAATGCTTTTACCAGTCAAAAACAGTCGACTCATTTTGACCTGTAAATGTACTTACTACACGTAAGGTTTGACAGTGTTTGACTTTTAAGTGCACTAGATATACCTTGGTAAGTATATCAACATTTTGACTGATTTTGACCCTTATAGTAATAGGAGATTTAAAAAGCACTTCAGATGATTGACATGTGTACCAACTTGACAACAAATAAGCTTTTAGATAACAATTAATCTGATAATTTGGAACTTACCAATGTTGTACCTTTGTTATTGCAGTTTTCCACCTCCATTTGTAACTGGTCATAACTCTATAACCTGGTTGTATCAAGCTATGGTTAATATATGGGTGAATGATGCAAAATGGCTTCCTAAGGACAGCACTTCTTCCATACTTAAGTAAGTCTATTAACATTTCAATCTCTCTTCTCTTGCTAAAATACTAATATTCCATTCTCATGTAATGTATGTACAATAATTTTCATCAAAACATTGCTATTTTACGCCAAAAATTATTCCAAAATGTTCGAAGGCCAAAAAAGAAAGTCCGGTTTCTGGTCATAGGTTGGCTTCAAAATAAGTGTGGTGATGCATTTTTTTTGTTGCCAACCAGTGAAATACATAAAATATGCATACACGGTTATTGGAGCCAGACTAAATTTCCCATACGCAAAGTATGGTGGCTAAGAGAGCCCTCACAAATCGTGCAAACGCTCATACCCCTATGTGAAAAAGGCATTTAAAACACAGCACAGCAGAATTCCAATCGATCCAGCAATTTTGGATGCAATTGGACATCGTTTCATAGCCAAAAAAAAATAATAATAAATAAAAATGCAGACGTTGCGGGTCTGAGTCGACTCGCACAGACCAGAAACCTGAAGCTTGTTTTTCTCAGACAGAACAGCATGTGTTCCGAATGGGAACAGTCAGTATTGCCAATGGATCATTCCAAGCATTCAGGGCCTTAGTATAACGCTTTGTTTTTGTTTTTCAGGGGAGGGTACTTTACGATGCCTCTTTTCCCTGGTTTGAGGCTCATATCATTGAATATGAACATGTGTAATAATGACAACTGGTAAGTACTCACTCAAACTTCACTGCACCCCTCCCTTCACCCTTTGCATCCTCCATTGACCCACCCCTTAAATGAAAAAAAATAAATTAATTAATTAATTAATAGAGAACAACCAAAAGGTCATGTACATGTAGCATAAATGCAAAATAGTTAATTAATAGTGTCCTGACGTTTCGATTGTAGATATGTCTTAAAGCCAAAATGACAAGATTTTAGAATTCGCTACTCTACATATGGAATTGGACAAAAGATTGTTTTACTAAATTGTCTTAATTTATGCGCTGTTGCAAATAGGATCTTTTTGTATTTTGGTGATACAACCTTACAAACAACACTTATAACTGCTAAGAGATTGTTGCGTCCTCCTGTACCCTCACCATGCAAACCTCACTCCTGCTGCTCTCCCACCACCATGCAAAGCTTCAAATTTTTATACTGAAAGTACACATTTTAACACCTCTGATATATCTATTTTATCACTAGGTGGTTATTAGATAATGAAGTAGACCCGGCTGATGAGCTGAAATGGCTAATTACTGTCTTACAGAAGGCTGAAGATAAAAAGGAGCATGTGCATATCGTTGGGCATATCCCTCCTGGGTCTGGTGACTGCTTACCCCAATGGAGCTGGAACTACAATCAAATTGTTAACAGGTCTGTGTACAAGTTTGATAATCAAAGGGAAATTAAACAATTTGTAAACTTTCATTATGCTGTGTCTAATTACTTCATGTCGGTTAAAAGAGATGTATAAAAAGCTGATGTGTTGGTTCGCATGGCTTGTGTCCTTGACCAAGACACCTAACCATATTTGTTTTGTCCTTTGCATGGGACGCTAAGTCGTGGGTCCTGTGTACTAGATTAAGTAATGCACGTAAAAGAACTCGGAATACTTATCGTGGAAGAGTAGGGGTTTACCTTGGTGTTTCTGGTTCACACAGCAAGTGCCCTTGTTTACAGGTTTCCTCAGGCTTCCGAGCTACAGTGCTTAATTTTTAAGTGCTTTTGTATAATAGTAATGAGAAATTTGATCGCCAAACATAAACATACTATTCATGATAATATAGAAATGTTCTCAGTCTGTTGTAATAATAATAATGTGGACTTATATAGTGCACGTATCCACCAAACTGGTGCTCAAGGCGCATTACATTATTACCCCTGCTCATCAGGCTCATAAATCATTCCTAAAAACCATCTCGGTTCCCTGGGGAGTATACAGCTCAATTGCATTTACCAACATTGTAGACTGGCTTTAATATTAATAATAATAATGGACACTTATATTGCGCTGGTATCCGCCAAACTTGACGCTCATGGCGCATGAACATTATTACCTATGTCATCGGGCCAGTTATATCATTCCTAGAACCATCTCAACTCCCTGGGAGTATGCAGCCCATGCTGTCAAATGTGTAGCGCAACGAGCTTAATCAAACACAATTACCATCTCTGCCCTCAAAGGTCCCCATTTATACTCCTGGGTGAAGAGAAGCAATTATAGTGTCTTGCTCAGGGACACGGGCACCACGGTCGCGGCCAGGATTCAAACCCACATTCTGATGACTCGGCCATCAGAACACAAGAACCATGATCCTGGCCAGCATTCGAACCCACATTCTGATGACTCGGCCATCAGAACACAAGTCTGATGCACTAAACCACTTGGCTATGATATTCCATACACAAGCACCATGATCCTGGCCAGGATTCGAACCCACATTCTGACGACTCGGCCATCAGAACACAAGTCTGATGCACTAAACCACTCAGCTATGATATTCCATACACAAGCACCATGATCCTGGCCAGGATTTGAACCCACATTCTGATGCACTAAACCGTTCGGCCCTGGCACCCCACATTAAACGTAGGAAGTTTTACAAGTTTAGTTCATCTGTTTCTTGTTTTTAGATATGAGAGTACCATCCGAGGTCAGTTCTTTGGCCACACCCATAAAGACAGTTTTGAGTTATTCTATGATGAGAAAACGAAGCGTCCAACGAGTATGTTGTACAATGGAGGAAGTATAACTACCTACTCCAATGTCAATCCAAACTATAGAATCTATGAGATTGATGGCAGCTATCCTAACAGCTCATGGGTAAGAACAATCTATCCCTGCCATTAGATCACAGTGATTGGCTGTTTGCAATTGGCCAATTGACAACTGTCAATCAAAATCCCTTATTGACCATTCGGGGGTGCATTTTCGCGACTCGAACCAGATACTTGTTTCTGACGTCACATTCTTAACCAGAAAGAAGATGGTGTAGCTACATGAAATTGTGAACGTAACCAGAAAATTGTTTTCAGTTTGCGATTTGTTCAATCATCGTTTCTCAAAATATACAGTGTAATTCAAATCTTTGCAAAATATAACTTACTCGTGAGTGCTAGTAATAAACTTGAAAGATTATACTGATTTACGAACAATCATTGCATCATGTTACTTTTTACAATCCGCCATCTTGAAACCAAGTGTAACCAATCACAAACTTTGGTTCATGTTTGGTCAGAACAATGACGTCATCGCAGCACAACCGAACTCGCGAAAATGCTTAACCAATGACCGAAGCCCAAACATGTTTCTGGTTAGTCGTGAAAATGCGCCCCAGATGTGATGCATGTAAAATATGTGTATGTTTCTACACCATTAACCCTAACCACCCCAAACCATTCAAACTCCAACAGCAGGGTTTGTTGTATTTTGATGGACTCGGTACTGTATAGCCCAGACAGGGATACTTTACATGGGGCCAGGTGTCCCAATTCCAGCTAAGTCCAACAGTTGGGTGGTAGTGTTACTGCATGGTGTTGTATTTTGATGGACTCAGTACTGTATAGCCCAGACAGGGATACTTTACATGGGGCCAGGTGTCCCAATTCCAGCTAAGTCCAACAGTTGGGTGGTTGTGTTACTGCATGGTGTTGGATTTTGATGGACTCAGTACTGTATAGCCCAGACAGGGATACATTACATGGGGCTGGGTGTCCCAATTCTAGCTAAGTCCAACAGTTGGGTGGTCGTGTTACTGCATGGTGTTGTATTTTGATGGACTCAGTATTGTATAGCCCAGACAGGGATACTTTACACAGGGCAGGGTGTCCCAATTCCAGCTAAGTCCAACAGTTGGGTGGTCGTGTTACTGCATGGTGTTGTATTTTGATGGACTCAGTATTGTATAGCCCAGACAGGGATACTTTACACAGGGCAGGGTGTCCCAATTCCAGCTAAGTCCAACAGTTGGGTGGTAGTGTTACTGCATGGTGTTGTATTTTGATGGACTCAGTACTGTATAGCCCAGACAGGGATACTTTACACAGGGCAGGGTGTCCCAATTCCAGCTAAGTCCAACAGTTGGGTGGTAGTGTTACTGCATGGTGTTGGAATAGCTAGGGAGTTAAGTCTGACAAGGTTTAATAATCTTGAGTCGTTTTGTGCGTGTTTTATATACAATCACTTTGGCTTTATGTGGGTTTATCTATGGGGCGATAGGTTAATAGATCTAGTTCCCTGATCACCACTTACTGTAGCACACTATACTGCGGTATAGTCTTAGCTTGGGTGATAAAACGATATCGAATATCGCGATATCTTTTTTATTAGATTACAGTATTGAACCTTTTGAATTTATCGAGATCGTCAAATCGCCATTGTGAGGCAAGTCGGAAATTCCATGGAAACAAAATTTGGAAGTGAGAAACAAAAGCGAACTACTTCAGAAGTACATACACACAACGCAAACGAATTTGTGATTTATTGTGATGCTTGTAGAGGGTACATACCTGTGGTTATCAGCTCTAAAGCAATCATGTGTGAATGAAAAAACATAATCGCGATACTCTCGAAAATCGCGATATAAGTTTGCCGATATATCGTGGATGAAAAAAATCGATATCGCCCGAGCTTAGTATAGTCATAGCATCAGACTACGTGATGCCCAAGCATCTTGTTGTGATAAGATTCTTGGATATTCTAATTGTCCAGTACCAGGGTGTTAAAGCCGTGCTGTTAACTGCTAAGCTTGTCTTGCTTGGTCTTCACAGGTCTGGAGTTTCACAGAGGCAACGGAGACCATGCTCTCCGTTGTCCTTATCTTGACCTCACCAATGTTACCATAGATATTCTGATATTCTGGAAGTGCCTTTTTACCCAGGAAAAGTAGCATTGCTCATACAATTTAAGTCTAATTACTTCATTTGTATACAATACAATGAAGGCATTTATATAGCGCTCTTACACAAATGGTATCACAGCGCTTTACAGTGAGATGCAAGTACAATTTAAAAATAGTGCCTAAAATAAATGAGTCTTGAGATGTTTTAAATTGACTCAATGAAGAAGCATGATGATACCAGATGGTAGCTCATTCCAAATGCTGGGTGCAGCAGTATAGAAACCCTCGTTAGCCGCAGTTAAATGTGTAGTTGGCTTTTTGAAGATCCGGGAATCAGAATTTGAATGGAGTCCACTGTGGTTAGGTTGGTATGGTATAAGCTCACAGAGATAGGATGGCGCAGAGTCGGTAACACATTTATAGGCAATAGTCAATGTTTTGAAATCAATCCGGTCTTGAAAGGGAAGCCAGTGAAGCTGTCGTAGGAGGGGAGACATGGTCATACTTCTTAATCATGAAAATTAATTTTGCAGCATGATTTTGAAGCCGTTGAAGACGTTTGATCTCTTTGCTAGAGGATCCTTGGAGAAGTGAATTTACATAGTCCAAACATGCTCACCATCCCAATTTTATTTGCAACAGCCTGTATATGAATATTTCAAAGTTAATCCTTTCATTACCATTGCGACTTTAGTTGACAACACACATACCCCCTGTTGCTTACCATTGGTGACTTTAGTCGACCAAGGGTCACCACACACAGCACTTAATTGGGAGTATCATGACCAGCTTTTAAAACAGCTGTATTTTTTCCCTTCTTCGCAGTCCATACCCATGCTATATATGGTTGGAAAGACTGATTCCTTATCTTTCTAATGGTATAACCCAACCTACATGTTGCTATTATAGAAATCAGACATAATACAAGTCAGTCCTTTCAATGGCCATTTGTGCTATGGAACGCCATACACTTGTGTACAAAATGCTCTGTGTTTGTGAAAGTCAGAGGAAGTAAAATAAATAACCCGATCATTTTATATGCAATGCCAATGATTTTGGTATCGTATGAAAGGGAATTTCATAAGCAACAATCATTTCATTGAATATATCTTTCTCCAACAAATTCTTCATGATGAAAAACGAGTTTAAAAAGTGCCTGTAAATGGATGCATACTGTTGTGCAATAATGTGTGAATTCATGCATGACTGGGCAGGGAATTCGGCAACCAGTGGGACATCCTGTTGAAACAAATCGGTAATGAAAGGGTTAATTAAAAAATGGTATTATCAATACTATTGTGCACACCTCAAGCTGTGAATAATGAAATACAAAATAAAATATAATATCTCGACTTTTATCTATTCTGAACAGGCTGTATTGGACCATTCAACATACGTACTGAACATTACTGATGCTAACCTTACGGATAAACCAGTATGGAAACTAGAATACACAGCAAAGGTAGTTTAGAGATTTCATTCTCATTTTGTGACCCCAAATATTGCTGAAAATTTATTTAATTTGCCCAATTTCCATTGTAAGTGTAAAATGTTAATGAAATAAAAAAAAAATCTTCTTTCCCTACGGATGATTCCAACTACTGTAAATTCATAGGTATACATTTTTTTTGAATACTCAAATTGGGAATGGTCTGGCCTCGGGCTATATGACAAGATGTGATTTGTTCCTCGGATCAGACAAAAATGATCAATACACTGATGGAAATATTGATTTCAACCACATAATGTGTTGCAAAAATAGGTTATCGGCAAAGTTTTCATAAATTGTATATTGCTACTTGCAGATTCTCAGCTAAACTTTGCTTATCAGATCAATTTACCGAGTCATATTTTAATACTTTTAAGCAGATCTATAAAACTGAAAGGAAGAATTTCCCCCCTTTGTCAATTCTAGATCTGTCTCTAATAATGGTAGTTTGTAATCTAATGTTGTGCTTGATCTTTCAGGATGCTTATGGTTTGAAAGGACTTCAGCCGTCCGACTGGAATAAATTAGTTGAACGGTTCCAAACAAACGACACATTATTTGACCAGTATTACAGGTGAGAAAAAAAATCTTCATGGATTTCATAAGAAACTTAATTGTATGCACAGAACCACTGCATTACAAGCATTATTTTTTTTCAGGAATTGTGATTTTTGTGGGTTTTTTTTTTCTTTTTTTTTTTCCCCAAATCTGAGATTTCTGGGCGCTGTAATCCATGTTATTAAGAAAGTACAGTTAATGATGTAGGATTTGAGGCTTTGCATGGTAGAGATATTGTTAAGTTCTTTTGGGTACACCATGTAATGATCTCTTCTTGGAAGAAGTGATGGCTCTGAGAAGAGCTGGTTGGTTTGTTCTAAACGTTTTGACTAGTGTGCTCATCCACCATGAACACCAGCACAACTGACACACTTCACTGAACATCACCTACAGACAGCTTGACACACTTCACCGAGTACCAATCACAGCAGTTCCTGCCAACAAGATAAAAGCACTCTTCACTTTCTTCAGTCTCCTGATGGCGGCTAGAGTAGACTAATCGAAACATTGAGAACAAACCAACCGGCTCTTCTCAGAGCCATCACTTCTTCCAAGATGAGATTATTACATAGTGTACCCGAAAGAACTTGATAACAAGTACAGTCAAGTTAAGAAGCAAAGTACAGTAAAGTGTTTTGCTCAAGGTACCATGGTCGCAGCCAGGATTCGAACCCACAACCATCAGAACACAGGTCTGATGCCCTAAACCACTCAGCTATGATACTCCATTCACAAGCACCATGATCCTGGCCAGGATTCAAACCCACATTCTGATGACTCGGCCATCAGAACACAAGTCTGATGCACTAAACCACTCAGCTATGATACTCCATACACAAGCACCATGATCCTGGCCAGGATTCGAACCCAAATTCTGATGACTCGGCCATCAGAACACATGCACTAAACTGCTTGGCCATGGCACCCTATCAGTACATGTATATTATATTGTTGAAGAAACATTTGACTTCAATTGATAAAAACTTATTTTCTTGTTATTAGGTATCATTACAAGGGCAATATTCCAGGACCATGTGATGCAAACTGTAAAGCTGATTTCATATGTGACCTCAAGTCAGCACGTTCTTACGATGATACTTTCTGTAATTAGTCAGCTTAATCAATGGGCGGATCCAGAGGGGAGGAGGGGAGTTATTATATTTTGTAAACAAAAACCTAAAATACATTGTATGTACCGTACATTACTTTGAACAAACTTAATCATCCCCCCTTGGCTGCCATTTTTGTTTTGCTTCCAATTACCCGTAAAATTCAGAAATCTGAGACAGAAATGTAATGTTTACACTTTTACAATTTTATTTGTCAAGAGGTTACACTCCGATAACACATTTGTAGTATGTTACGGACAGTTTCCACACTTTCATTCAACTGATTCAGTGTGATACATTGTATGGAATCGTTACGACTGCAAAGGGCTTGGTGGGAGGGAATGTTTTCCTATTGTTTGCAGTTATTAGATTAGTGCATACTTCATGTCTGCACTGGGAGTGTGCCATGACCTGTTCATAGAAGGGATATTATTATAGAGGCGTCCACATTAATTGTTGTGCTATTTATTAAAAAAGTGTTATTGAAAATGAAAATGGATATTCGGGTATCCAAAGTTCCAAAAATATTTGAAAATGCACAGCCCTACTGTGAGGGCAGAGTTGGTTGTTGTGTTTGATTAGCCCTATATGCGCCAAAATGGCTGCAATTGAGCTGTATACTCCCCAGGGAACTGAGATGTTTCAGGAATGATTTATGCGCCTGATGAGTAGGTGGATACATGTGCTAGATAAATATTATGAACAGTGGGTCATTGTTACCAGTGGAACATTCCAAGTGTTCTGAGTTGAGACCTGCCAAAAATAGAGAAGTCGGAGCTTGTATAAGAATGTGTCAGGAATATAAGGAAATATTTACTATACACAAGATTGTTATTGCTTTGTAAGAAAGTTCAATACAAGGAGCATATTGGTTAAGTAAGACTAATTGCAGTTAGATATGATGCGGTTAGCCATTTTGGTGCATATAGGGTTAATCAAACACTAACTCTGCCCTCACAGGTACCCATTTACAATTGTGGTTAGCATATTGGTTAGAATGATGTATACCATCTACTGAATACAGTTTCAAATTTGAAATACATATAAATTTGATTAAAAATCTAAAAAGGTCAAGAGACAAATGTCTCAGGGCTAAGGGGGCTGTAAATCATTAAAAAAAAAATTTTTTTAAAGAACAATCAGATACAAACGGTAAGGTATTTCCCTTCATGTTTCCCCTCATTTCCCCCATCACTGTGCTTTGTTTTCCTCTCCCTTTGATTATTTCATTGTAATTTTTGTAGTACTGAAAAATCGTTCTTGATTCTCAGCCCCCCTAAAAATATTCTGGATCCGCCCATGCCAATTATAAACATGTAACATTTATATTGGCCATGCTGATGTTATTTCACTGGTTTACATTATTGTATAATTGTAGTGTATACCTGTGAGCTTCAGGGAACACAATTCACGAGGAAATTGTGTTTATTGAGGGAATTTCACACAAAATATTAACACATATTGAAGGGAATATACAACATTGGATTCAAATTGGTTCATATATCATGAAAAATAATTCCTTCTGAAGTGATTTCACCTTAGAGAATTAAGGAATTGTTAAATCGGATTTCAAAAAGGTTGCAGTCCAGTAACTTTTTTAAAAACATAAATAACAATTTTCGTAATTTTTTTCCAAATTGTTGTACCTTGTATGTACTATTTACATGTATTTCTAGATTTTGTCATAAAAACACATTTGTTTTTTCAGTGTATTTGTAATTTGTATTGAAATTTTGATTTAAATATATTTTTGAAATTAAAGATCTTGCATCATGCATATAATTCTTGATCATACCATAACAGTTATTAAACGTATTTAATTAACCAACTTTAAAATTATAATTATATTTGCTAAAATATTATTTGATATATTTGATTTTATGAATTCAGTATTAAGAAATGTTACATATTGAGGAAACTTGCAATACCAATTAATATTTAATTTCTGTACTTTGAAATGCATAATATTATGACAATAAATGGTTGCCTTGTGGAAACAGTAACGATGTTTTTGCCATAAAATGCTTTACTGCTTGATCCAAGTATGAGGGCATAGAGGAACATACACCCTTTCATCATACATTCACTACTTTTGTTGTCCACATAAATTTTTGTCATGTACCCCCTCCCAGTCGACCTGGATCCGCCCCTGATGGGACCGCATTGCACCAATAGAGATGAGTGCATTGAACTCGTCACACATGTATTAACACGCTCTTATTACATGGGCCCATATAGACTTGCTTCAGCCGGGAAATCGGTAATAAGTTTGTGTTGCTGTATTATCAGAAACACTTGAACGACTGGGCAAGTTTACCACAGCAAGCACTATCGAGGGTTGTTGTCATTTGGCTTGTATATACCCTCGGATCTATAATGATTCTTTGGTCTGATAAATACATCTGGAATTGTTAACATTTTAGGAGTTATAGGTATATTACTGTGTCATGCATCATCATTTTGTTGAGGTGGATTATATTGCTTTCGAGGAAGTACCTGTGCATGATGAAATATGATTTAATCGTGTGCGTGCTTTCGTCCATGATATTAATTCCAATAACGATGAATATTACACCTTGTTCTGGAAACATTTATGAACGTGTGAGCTCATTTGGTTGTCGACTGGTGGCGATTAAGTTCATAGATTTGATTGAAAATGTATCACCCGTGTTAAATTGCCGTTTTTCTGGGGTTAAGGAAATTACAAGCTTTCATTTGAGCCAGCGCAGCTGTCGATCAGATTCAAGCATTTCGAAATACATGTATCGCTTTTATCTAGTTTCCAACATCCGAATTTCATAATTTGTTTTTGTTCGTATAACGATATTATCTTTCAAAGTTCGTTCGCTTTATAAATTGTATTTTGTGGGTCGCCTTAGGAAAACACGGGCAATATACATTTCTGTCATGTGAATGTTACTGTGCCTGAACATTGATCGTTAAAGCCATGAAAGTACTTTTCATACAGCATCTTATTTGAGGAGTGGACGCACTTTTCCGGGTTGAAGGGTCACACGAACCCCCCCTGTCGGTATTAAGCAAGATTACCCTTTCTTAAAAGAGAAGGTGCGTCATTGGAAATGTTGACAAATCTGCTTTATTTGTATCCTTACTTTGTTAATCAAGATATACATTAACTCCCTAGGCCCATTTGCTTACATATAACTTGAATCCTCCCTAACTCCCTAGGCCCATTTGCTTACACATAACCTGAATCCTTCCTAACTCCCTAGGCCCATTTGCTTACACATAACCTGAATCCTTCCTAACTCCCTAGGCCCATTTGCTTACACATAACCTGAATCCTTCCTAACTCCCTAGGCCCATTTGCTTACACATAACCTGAATCCTTCCTAACTCCCTAGGCCCATTTGCTTACACATAACCTGAATCCTCCCTAGGCCCATTTGCTTACATATAACCTGAATCCTCCAAAATCCTTCAGTAGTAAAGCAAGCACATTACATATATGCACACATGTGTTTCTAATCTGTGATACATATACATAGCCAGGGACCCTCCCTGCATGCATGGAGCAATAAACAGTGTCCACTGACCCAAGCACCGACCTTGCAATCACTACAACATAAGTGATAAAAACAGGACATTTGGCATTACGGTTTAGAATGGACCAAAATGTCATTTTCAGGATTGGATCCAACTTAGGTATCGCCTATTTTTGGGGCAGGACTAGATTTGTGAGAAGTAGGGATATGAGACCCCAATATGAGAAATCTTACAAAGGGAGGAGGGACAAAGTCTTGAGAAGCCTGGCCAGGCCTGGGCTACCTGGCCTCCTAATTGTCTTTTGTGAGTCCTAATCCTGTAACAATACAGTACCTACCAATCAACATAACCTGGGCTTCTGGAGGGCCTAGCCCAGGCAAGCAGGGCTCATTATATAGGCCAGTAGGCAGGGGAAAAGCCTGGGCCTGGCTGGGCTTCTCAAAGACTTGGCTGTACCATGACTTTGGCCCTTGTCCCTAACATTGGTTCATTTTATACCTTAAAATGGAACGGGAAGAAGATACTACATTATTTTTGAGATATGCATGCATCTCATATTTTGTATATAGTGGGCGAGGCCACAATATTAAAAGAAAAACGTACAATACATTGGTACAAAATACCAATCTTAAAATTGAAAAGTTTTGTCAAATTTCTCTTGAAAATGTAAACAGCTGTCAATTTCCTAGTATGAATGTTCCTGGTACGAAATCCCTCTGCTTCCGCGTCCCTGGTTTTCACACTGAGGAAATCCCGGATACAATAACATCACAAGGACATGGGCAACCTGGCCTGTTTGTTACGTCAGGCCCAGCGTTTTCAGAGGAGAAAATCGATTGCGTCATTTCCACATGCACTTCTCCCCTTACTGAAGGTACAGCTTTTTTGTATGACTGATTTGCCAGGGATAATTTGCATTTATACCTGCTGGCACAGAACTCGTCTGCTTCAAATAATTATGGAAAGAATTGATTAGGTCACGTCAACAAAATAAAGTAGTGACTGTCCTTTAAAAAAATCAGGCGTAATATTTCCTCCACCCCCTTGCGCAATTCAAACTGTAAATAGTGCAATCTCATTTTGATGGAAAGCATACTATCCGGTAAGGTCTGGGAATAATTCCTCTTTCAAATATGTGGTAAATTACTACTTGGAAACGTACGTTTGTTTCATAACTTGAGAAATATATCACGTATTTCGTGGTCACTATTTTAAATTGAGAAAAGACGAAATACTCGAAGTTCGACAGAACAGTTCTCTTTACTCCAAGATAAAATCACTTCAGACGGAATAAGTTCTCAGAATGACTGATACTTCTACCAACTTTACACAAAATAAGCTTTTACATAATAATAATAATGATAATAATGATGATGATGATGACGATGACGATGACGATGACGATGACGATGACGACTTATATAGCGCACGTATCCACCAAACTGGTGCTCAAGGCGCATTACATTATTACCCCTGCTCATCAGGCTCATAAATCATTCCTGAAACCATCTCAGCTCCCTGGGGAGTATACAGCTCAATTGCTGCCATTTCGGCGCATATAGGGCTAATCAAACACAACAACCAACTCTACCCTCACATGTACCCATTTACTCCTGGCAAGAGAGAAGCAATTATGGTAAAGTGTCTTGCTCAAGGACATAAGCACCACATTCTGACAACTCAGCCATCAGAACACAAATCCGATGCACTAAACCGCTCGGCCATGGCACTCTATGATAATCTGAAAGTTACCAATGTTATACTTCTAATTATAACTTCTAATTACTGGACGGACCATTATTTTGAGAAATAAAAAATAAATTAAAACAAGTAGGTTTAGCGAGGACGATTACCAATAACTTGATTTTGCATGGCCGTATGTTATCATTGATCATGGATGCCATTCTGTAGTGAGTGTATGCTCGAATGATGGAATTAGGCGAAGAATCTTCGCTCGCAATGAATCTAATCAAAAGTGACGAGCGATGGTATTATTTTCGCCTGGAGCTTCCCCGAACTATAATCCTTACTGTTTATGTTACTTTGGCATCCGCTGCTTCAGTCATTTCAGACGTTTCGTATGAAGTTAACTGCTTCATAAATATGTTATGAAACATAAAGCAGTTAGAATATTGGTTATGATTTGATTGGGGATTTTACCAGCAGCAGCGATCTTTCCGTCAGGCGATTTTTGGAAAGTACAGTTAACCATGGTGTTAAGATTACTGCCCTCTCTTCACCATTGTGAGAAATTGTAAATATTTTTTTTCTTCAGAAATACACTCCCCGACAGGGCAGACTTTCTCAGATTTATAGAGACCTAATTATTTATAATTTGTTTCATTTATTTTCAAATTGTTTGTTATGAAAAGGTCGCCCGTCACAAGACCAAAAAGCTGAGGGCTTCTGTAACGAGAAATAGTCAATACAAGTCACAGAGAAGATTTATTTTTATTAAAATTTCTATTGAACTGAGGGAAATTACAGATGGATAGGGAAACTGGATACAGACAGGGAGTTCCAGAATGCAAGGGCGCAACCACGTGTTGAAAGTTGGGGGGGGGGGGGTCCCAAGCAGCCAATAGCAACGTGATCTGCGGGCGAGCGAAGCGAGCACGCCACTAGCAGCTGGGGTCTTGGTTCAATATCACGTATTTCAGCGTGTTGATGGAAGTGTTGCATAATTGTGACGTCATGAATGACATTACTAGGATCATGTATACATAAAATACCAAAATGTTCCAGAAGTTGGGGAGGTCCACATAAAAGTAGGGGGGTCGTGCCCCCGACCCCCCCCCCCCCCCCAGTGGTTGCGCCCTTGCCAGAATGAGGCAGTGTGAGGGAAGAAACTGGAAGCGTACCTCACAGTATTGGACTTTGGGACAGAAACAGTTCAGTGATGTGAACAGAGATCTTAATAACTAACTAGGCATTTAATTAATGAATCAAGACGTGCGCTTGGTCTTCAACACAAGCCAACATTATATGTCAATTTCATATGTTTTCGGACAAATGGGAGTCCAGATATACTGGACAGAGCAACGGAGAACACGGATGACCCTCTAAGAGGTTGAAACATAATGACAGATTTTAGTTGACTAGTTTAGTAATGGGGCTACATTTAGAATGGTGGGTAAAACTGTTAGCACACATTGACACCGTAACATATCTAAATAAGAAGTCTCGCCAATAAATCCCCCACCGTATGTCCCTATACAATGTTGAGCGTTTTGCATTTGGCGTAGATATCGCGCTGCTAAATGTTTCCAAGGAAAACCTGGGTTTAATTCAATATTGAATGGGGTCGGGGTGTGTTGGGGGGAAGTTTTGCACACGATTTTAGATCCTCAAGCGATTTTCGAGAAGGGTCCCGTCAATTTGTCTGAGATAGGCCTCACATAATGTATTCCTGTACAGGTTCACTGATCTGTACGTACATTGCGAACTTTCTCTATGGTGTAAATAATATATAGGTGCAAGACATCAACAGACCGCAACAGATGTGGATTGCCCTGAATGCGTGCTTCAGTTAACCGGAGTGTTTTTCCTCGAACGTCGAGCGAGATACTGACATCATTCCGGAGATGATGATGCCATCAATATTTTCACAGGTTGAATATACGTTTAATATGATAACATTATGTGGAGCAATATCTGAGTGGTTTTAGTGGTGAATATTGCTGTTGGCAGACTCGCTTGGCCTAACCATTCTCCCAGCCATTAATGCTGGGGGAACGACTGGCCCACAAACTGTTTCACCCATGGTTCTTCACAAAAACCATTATAAAAAGTGTAGACCCAATGTAGATCCTATATAGCACGAGAGGCAGAAACTAGGCATGCAGAATAGAAACCAGCCTGCGAACCCCTCAGCTCAAACGAGTGATGACGTTGATATTTGATCATGTTTGATAATTGTAATTCTGACGCAAAATTAACCAGTGGCAAAGGGATGTCACCTTTTCGTGTTGCCATCTATGTTAATTAACCATACTGTGTGTATGAGTCCTCCTTTGATGGCAGTGTTCCTTACATTTTATTTTTGGAAATTAACTATTTATAAGTCTTCCTGATTACCGTATGAAACGATATTAAAGATGTGTCTCCCGATCTTATTTTTAAAAAATCCAAGAAAAGAAAACAAATGACATTTTTCAACTTTAGTACTGTAAATGCATCCAACGATTTTTTTGTAGAGATCTTTGTATTTTTAAAGTATTTGAATTTTAAGTTTTAAGTTTTTAATGTTCGCCGTACATCGTAGGCGCTCTAATTAAAGGGACAATATCGTCAAAGAAAAGAAAACGAATGACATTTTAAAACTTTAGTACTGTAAATTCATCCAACGATTTTTTGGCAGAGATCTTTGTATTTTTAAAGTATTTGAATTTTAAGTTTTAAGTTTTTAATGTTCGCCGTACATCGTAGGCGCTCTAATTAAAGGGACAATATCGTCATGATCAACAGGGCATGGAATCGGAGTGCTAGTTTTAGCAGTGACATAATACCCCACATGATAAGGTTATATTACCGTTGCTGCTGCATAAATTGGCCAGTAACTTTCAGTCACTGTGTTCATCTTAAACTAGGACACCGATTCCATGCCCTGTTGAAAACTTGAAAGTCTGCTCTGATCGTGTGTCCCCCTTTATGGAAGTGAGTTGTCATTTTATTTTTGGGTCCAGGTAAAGTTGTAATCCGTCTAAAAACGTCATTTGTTTACATTCATCCTTCTTGTTTGTGTTTAAAACCAAACTTGAAACATTTGTATTTATGTCTGTAGTCACGGAATATTAGTCATTGTTGTGTTGCATTTTTGTAAGTGGTTTTACTTTGATCCAATGATTTCCTGTGATTCGCTTCCAGCATGGAGGAAGGAAACTCCAGTAAGTTCCTTGGTTTTACTGGGGGGGGGGGGGGGGGGGGGAGGTGTGGTTTTGCTGCGGCTTTTCTTCATGTTGGTCTGTGTCGGTTACGTCATGAATTCACTCAGACACTTACTGTTGTAGCTGTTGGACCAGGCTTCTGTTTGTTGAGTGTTTTTGGGGAGTGTTTGATTGTTTGTATTGTTTGTTCTCCTAATGATTTTTAAGAAGAATTCATGCAGTTGACTTTTAAAGCTTTTCTGCACAATGATTTATTTTGTAAAAGCAAAAATGTTTGAATAGATCATGGAGTTGGCGTAATACAAAATGAGTATTATTGTATTATTCTTGCCATCTTACAAGTTAAATAGTTATTTCCAGATGGATTATTAGTCAAATACACGGGTGTTCATATTTCCAGCATTTCATTGGCCCATATCAAACGCACAATATAACGTTGAATGACAGAAGGCGAATATCATAGCACGAAATAAAATGACTGACTCATCAGAAGCAGACGACTGTTGAATGACTAAGATTTTATCACCCGTATCCTTCCCAGAATAATCATATTGGATTATCATTTTATCGTCCTTGATGAATTATTAAAATAATATGTAATAATATTGAAGTCTCTGGCGTAATGCCGTGTGTCATACATTCTTGGAAAAATTGTATTATTCCGGTGAAGATGGATGCACTCTTAACTAGGTCCTTTGATCTTACTTTAAACTCATAAAGACATTATGAGTTTGCAGTGGCTGGGGCTGGGGTATTTCATAGAAATTAGGCAGACACTATTACTATATTAGGCAGTATAAAATAGGAATGGCCAATGGCAAAACCAAGGCTTAGTCAGAAGGGGTGGTGTTGGGGTGTGTCTGGAGGCATGAATTCCATTGGGAGTAATTTGGCAGTGCTCAAATGGAGGCCCATAAATGTGTTTCTTTAAACACATAAGTTTAGGTGGGTTGCATCCAGGACCGTAGCGAAGGCATAAACTCTAGGGGGTGTTTGAAGCCAAGGTAAAACTTGTAGCTTTGCATGGTGAAGAGGATAAGTAAGACTAATTGCGGTGACACCATGTGAAATTCTCAATTGAGTAGTAATTAGTTCTGAAAAGAACTGGAGGTACAACTCGACGTTTCGATCAGTATGCTCTGATATTCCTCAGGAGAATCTTGAAACCAATTTGCCCAGTAGCTGCCTTCAGCTGCGGCAAATAAATAACACCTTCGAAATCTCTGGACGAGGGAGAGGGTAGAAGTCGTGAACAATTCTGAGGGGATGTAAAAAATAGTTCCCTTCGAAAAACTGTCGAACGAGGGGGGTAGACATTATACATTTCTCCCTGAAATTAAATCACTTTGGCCCACACAACAAACCTGCTTTGATGGCTTGATTTGGTGGGTTATTTGCTGACTGAGGCTTGTGGGGTATTAGTTTCAGTCACTGAGTGACTATAAATAAGAAATCGATTCCATGCACTGTCGGAAGTCTGCTCGTCCCTCTAATTGCACTGCGCATCGCTTCGGACATCAAATTAACAAGATCTTGAGTGGTAAAGTCGTGATTGTCAGAACAGATCACATCTCACACTATATTACTTAACGATAATGCAGTCTGGTACATTAACGCAGTCAAGACTACATTAGGCGTGAATTCAGCCTTTAACGTAGTGTCAGTGACCGTTATGCAATGCAGCTGTATACAAATTTATAAACATTGGTAATTTATGAATAAAACACCATAAATAACTTCCTGAAAAGAAACATTGTCTTAAGATGATCACGGTTCCAATCATCCTGAGAATTTGTACGTCTGACACATTAAACAAATATGATAAACATTGCCATTTCAAATGTGAAGTGGATCGTCGGCCGGTAATCAATAAAGAAAGAATACGTCTGCACTAGTAAGCAGGAGGTCGTGGGTTCGAATCCCGCCCGAGTCGCCTGTGTAGTTTTTTCACAGACACTCAGAAAGCACTGAGTATACAGTGCTATACACACGTCGGTGTAGGGCAAAATTAAATCAAATATGATAAACATTCCCATTTCAAATGTGAAATGAATCGTCGGCCGGTAATCCATAAAGAAAGAATATGTGAATGCATTTTTACTATTTTCTTCAAAACGGCACAACAAAATAAGCTGCATCTTTGAGAGGTTGGTTTCTCTACAAATATCTTGGTTCTAATGCCAGGATTTTATCAGTGGGGGGGGGGGGGGTACTAACAAGTTCACATTTTGAAATATCCTTTGGAATAGCAGCTACGCATGCTCAGTGAAACATTAATGGAAAGATACACTTTTGGTTATTTTCAGATTATTTAAGAATTATTTATCTTAATTTGGTACACGTATCAACTTTCTGAAGTGTTTTCATAAATGATTCATAAATGCCCTAGACAGTTTAGACAATCTGATTGGATAAAACGTAATCACGTGAGGGTGTATTAACGGATGGTAAAGATTGGCTTATCAAAATCAGAGCAGCGCGTCTGCGCCAGCTGTTCACCAGCTGTTTTGTGCGAAGCGCGACACGGATTTCAACCAATCAGAGTGACGAAGATTGGCATCACGCGCCTGACTCGTGTACTTTGGAAGTGTTTCGTGTGTCCCCAAAACGTGAATTTGCCCAATACCAAATAGGCTTTATTAAAAAAAAATGTTTTTTTTTAAAAACGAAATCGATACGGGCATTTATGAATAGGAATAACAGTTTGTCACGCGCTCTTTACCGCAGTTTAATGACCGGTTTTGAGCGTGATCATGGGCGATAAGGACCGAGCAGAAGGTTACCAAGTAGGCCTACCAATGTTGTTTCTACCCTTCAATAAGAATGCGACATAGGTATGTCTATCTGGATAGATGGACAATTCTGGAAAATCCATCAAATGATTTGTAGCCATGAGTTAATATGATTATACTTATTGGGCTTCTTGAATAATACTCGCTTCTGTTTCTATGAAAAATAGCAGGGACTCTTGTAGACATTGGATCACGGAGTTTTGAACGACCTCCTAATAATAAAAAAAATTTAAAAAATTTAAAAAAATCCTCAAGTATTCCCCTAATCGTTTTCCCTGAGAAAACGAACTTTCTTTTTTCAAATGGATTTCAAACTTGTCATGCTAGTCAACAGAGGGCAGTATTTATTCCTATGTCAGATCGTATACCAAGGAACCTTTCTTTATGAATAATTATTGTGTTAATACAATTGTTGACATACACTAAGTATTATCTATGAACATTACTTTGCTATTTTTAGTTTGTACAAAGAAAGAATCTCAGGCAAAATTATTGATCAGGATGTCTGAACCCCCGGAACGCCCCCTTCCACACATACAACACACATAGGCCTACATACAATTTCATTTTTTTAATTTTTTTAAAATTTTGTATATTCTTATTTTTTAGTGTGACAAACTAATCGTGAATTTTGAAAGTCTCTCCGGTTTCTTGTCATCGGTCGGCTTCAAATTCGTTGCAGTGACAGTTTTTTTTTTTTTTTTTTTGCCAACATGGAAATACGTGATACATGTACACGCGGGGACCAAATTTCCCAAATCGGGCAAACGTTCATACCTTTATGTGAAAAAGTCGAAAACACAGCACGGCAAAATTCCAATCGATCCAGCAATTTTGGCTGCAATTGGACATCGTTTCATAGCAAAAAAAAAAAAAAAAAAAAAAAAAAATTGGCCTGAGGCAAATATGAACACCATGGAATAATACATTGACACAGTTTTAACACCCTATTTTGTGCTTCGTGTAGAGACAAAAGCACGACAATTATTGGGGAGAGGTGACATTGCCATTACCTTTTATAAATACTGAGCGCATGTCCCCAATCCAGGACCGCCGCCATGCTAACGTTTCCCCAAGTATGCTTTCAGGGTAAATCTAAGAACAATTAAAAATGCATCGCCCGTGATTTTTCGTAAATTTCCGAATTAGTTTGTTTTCATCTGAAATATTAGTTACCTTTTTACAAAGGAAAACTGCGATGTTTCACAAAATAGTTATCAGAAGCTCGGTTATTAAGTGCCCAAATAAATTTATGATGGGCCCACAAATGGATTTCGGGACATATAAAAGAAAACCATACTTCACATGAAAAGTTAAATAGTAATGTTCTGATGACAAAGAAATTTGCTGGTAGCTTCACCACCCGTTGAGTAAAGTATTACCGTATATTACTCGAAACTAAATTAATTTCACCGTGTGCATTCTCTCGTCACGAACGACGCAGTATCTTGCTGTCATGCCCCGCTTGGCTGACGGCGTACGTGAGGTAGAACCAATGGCGTTATGATACAGCAAGCTTACACGTACACTGCAACGTCTGCCTCCCCCATGATATATAAAACACGTTCATCGGCTCAACTCTTACATTCTGCATCTGGTTAAGCAAAACACAGCATCTTATTTTATTCTTAGAGTGTTGTTTGAGACGAAGGAGGTGACGATGTATACTCGTATCGGTTGGACAACGATAATATGGGTGGTTATTATGGTGAGGAGTGGGGTAGCACAAGATGATGTACAGCCCGAAGGCCTTGGGGGAACAGATGACGATGTACAGCCTGATGGAGGTAAGCTATCTTTGATTTCTATATTTTAATAGAATGTCATTTTGTTCCTAGTTTACCCATGAAAAGTGCCCATATTCTGATTATAAAATGATGTCACTGATGTTTTAGTGTTGGTATCTTACAATTTATCCAATGAACCTGTAAATGAGGAAGGACACGTACACTGCAATAACTGAGGTGTTAAGATTTAGACATGATTTAAGTTAAGTTAAGATTTAGTTAAGATTTAGACATGGGCCGGATTTAGACATGTGGAGGCCCCTGGGCAGCCTTCAGTAGTGGAGGCCCACCCTACCTTAGAATACTAAAAACTAAAAGGTGACAAGAGTCACAAGACATAGTTACAGTCATCCATAAAGTAATTTTTTTCAAGTAGAAATAATCTGAATAAGCAAGCAAGCAGGTCAATCATGATCAATCATAACAAGAATATAGTACAGTACATATATTTACAGACCAGTCTACAGTTCAGGTCAGCCTACATTTTTCCTTACAAATTTTTTTTTCATGAAATATGTGGAGGCCCCTGGTTGTGGAGGCCCCTGAGCAACTGCCCAGCTTGCCCAGTCCTAAATCCGGCCCTGTTAAGACTACACCAGTGATGTTTGGAAGAATACGGTTCACACCACTGGTGTTATAAGATTTAAGGATTTGCATGGTGGAGTGTTAATATCGTTTCGGTTTGTGGTAACACCATATGTTTATCTCAACTATCACGTGAGGTACAAAAACATAGAGAAGACCCTGTGAAGACCCCCATGGTTCTCCCTGAACCACATTCTCACTTAGCGATAGTTGAGAAACGAGTTGCCAGATATTAGTTCTCCTCGAACCATAATCTGACTTAACGAAAGGTTGAGATACGAGTTGTGTGATGAGGTTCTTTTCAGAACCTATACCTCACTTAGCGATAGATGATATAAAGACATGGTGTTACCGCAAACTGAAACTGGTGTTATTTTAACACCGTAGTTTTTACTGGGTGTATGCTATTATAATAGTGGCCACTGCTGTGAATAGTCCCATCCAGCATTTGGCCACTCCAAGGTGGGGCTACTAAGTCATTGAGTTGTTACAACGACTCCACACTGAAGAACCAGCCCCCGCGCACCGAAACAAGACAAGTTAATAACCAGTCTCATCACGGTGCAAATAGGACTGGGAGGGGTAACTAGTTCAGAACAAGGCAGTTATTAAACTGCCTCTGCCCCTATAAGCAATTATGGTTAAGTGTCTTGCTCAAGGACACAAGTGTCACGGCCGGGATTCGAACCCACATTCTGCTGCTAACACCATTCTGCTGCAAGACACTTTACCATAATTGCTTCTCACTACCCAGGAGTAAAATGGGTACCTGTGAGGGCAGAGTTGGATGTTGTATTTGATTAACCCATATGTGCCGAAATGGCAGAAATTGAGCTGTATACTCTCCAGGGAGCTGAGATGGTTTCAGGAATGATTTATGCGCCTAATGAACAGGGGTATAATGTACAGCGCTCTGATACGTCGTATAAGAGCACTTTAAAAATGCCTCCATTATTATTATTATTTGCCGACTGAGGCTCTGACACAAATGTTGGGGTGTCACACCCACACCCCCTTTCCCGCTCGATACGGCCCTGAGCAACATTTTTATTTTTATTTATTTATTTATTTATTATTATTTTTTTTTACATAAAATAATTTTATATTATTTTATAAATATAATTAAAAAAGGTTCTTCTGTAATTAATTCACCGACAAATTCGAGTGGCATGGTAGTCTAGTGGTTAGAATGCTCACCTTTCATGTAGGCAGTATTAGGATCGAGACGACTACATTAAGACGACTAAAAGCCTTTCTGTATAATAATAATGTATGGGCTGTGGAGGACTGTTTTTAAAGGAATACAATTTACAAATTCCAAAATTCATTTTTAGTATGCTAGCCGCCGACCAGTCTGGTCGCCGGTTTTGTATATTTGGTTTACTATTAAATATATGGCTTTGCCATTAAATATATTGTTTTGCTATTTAACATTTATTTTAGTCTTATGCTAAATTTCGACTCATTAAGAATAAGTCGAAATTTAGTCACATACGGCTCTTCATACGAGACAAAAACACTTCTTGTGCGACCCGTGAACATTTCTAGTGCTACGCGATAACACTTCTAGCGCTACGCGATAACACTTCTCGCGCGACGGGAAATTTTTAAGAAATGCCACTTAATGTATAGCGAACCACGCCTTACTTGCTCCTGTATGGGTGTTTGTGTGTTAACAGTTTGTCAGGTGTACCTTTCAGAATGACTCTGCTAGGGTCGAAATGTAAAGACAGGCTTTAGTCCAAAATTGGATTGTATTTGTGTCTTGTTTGTCCGAATGCTCGCCGCACGAACTATTTTACTATAGGTCGTTTTGCAAAATCCCATTGCTATTTGCAAGTTCGACCGACTCGCTATTTTGCAAGAAAGAAAATATAATAGATATCATGAAAAGAATTTCCACATTGCCAGTAAACAAAATTGTTTGACAATTTAATTTGAATTATGTAAAGAGATTTTCACAGGTCAGTTCGTCCCTAATTTGCCATAGTGACCAATCCCGAATTAAGTTGGCATAGTGACCAATGCGGTATTGGTCACTTTGCCAAATTACAAAAATAGCCAGTTAGAGCATTCGTCATGAATGCATGCTCTATCTCCAAAACTATAAGGAATACATGCATGTGGATTAGATACAATGGTAGGTCTCTTCCTTAATGTACTAATGGGCGGGGAAACTTAAAATTGAAAAAAGTCGGATTGGTCACTATGGCAAATTAGGGACGAGTTTTATGACGTACGTCTTGAAAACTGTTGACGTACATTACATACCAATATTATACCTTCCCTTTCAAAAAGATATTTACAAAATCATGATTGTGTTCCACCATTTGTTTTATGATGTTGCATTTATTAAAATGAAACCAAAATCAGAGCCGCAAAACTGGTTTTATCAAACAATTCGTATGTGTACTACTGCTGTGACTAGAGAGGATAAGTGGCGGATTGTGCACACAGCTCAAATCATTAATTTTACGGCGTGGGTTCACGGACACAGAGAGAGTAAGAAGATTAATTTTATATTGCCCTCTAGCCATTTTCATTATAAAGCTGCTTAAGATGTACACTTCAAAAACTGAGGTGTTAATGTAACACTAGTGGTGTCAACTTCCATGGTGTTTATATTGTGCGAGTTTCCTCATATAAACACCAATGGTGTAGTTTTTAACACTACAGTTTTTGCAGTGTATCACCCGTGTTTTTCGCAAACCACCAATTTTCTTTAAAAACATTTCTGTTTTACTTGAGGAAAGGAAAATAAAAATCTTTAAAATTACACATTTCTCAAAATAATCACGAGAAGCATAGTTTTACATTTTATATGACCCGTAATAAATTGATGGCGGGTTCAGTCACTGGATCTAATAGTGGCTACGGGCTTGTATGTCTGTCAAGCGCTTTGCATGTTCATAGCGGTGCGGGTGGTGTGGCATACAGTCATCAGTGATGCTAACGATGGCATAGTCGGCGCATGGGGGCCACATTTGGATTGGTATTCTGGGGTATGTGTATTGAACGTTTGTTGGGCTAAACTGGGTAATGGGATCTGTATAAATGGGAGGATTGCAGTAATTTGTGTGGTGTAACAACGTTTTTAGACGTTAATTATCGAGGGTAGGGGTAGGATTGATATAACATTTCCTTGTTACAAGGGGGATTTTTTTTAAACTCTCCCCGGATTGCCACCCACTATGCAAACCATCAAATCGACAATTGCTCGAAAATTATTTAATATATTTTTATATGAGGAAATGTGTTCACTTTTAATTTAGATATCGTAACAAGAAATCTTCATTAATTTTTGCTCATTTAGACCATTGACATCTTGCAATAATTTTTTTTTTTAAACGTATTTTTGTTCAAAGTGATACTTGATTTGTCTTCATTTCTTGTAGGATCAACAGATGTCAACAGTGATGCGACCGAGTCCTGCAACGAATACGAAAATTACATTAACTCAAACTGCCTTAAGCCGTTCTGTTTTTGTGACGAACTTTGTGAACAATATAACGACTGTTGCAAACATGATCCTGATGAGAATTCCTCGCAAAGCATGATGAGTGATGACACCCAATCAAATTCTATCTCTGATGACGTGTTTAGCAACGTAAACTATCACATATGCGTGGACGTGCCACCGTCATCTTTGTATGGGCATTTTATTCGTGGTTCATACACATTACAATATGGGTCTTGGATGGTTGGAAGATGCCCGCCATCTTGGAATGACGTAATCATTAAGAGTCTCTGTGAGGCGCCCGCTGATGGTTCTGATCTAATGCTTCAGCTTCCTGTTGTATCATCATACAATACAATGACGTCATTTCGTAACATCTACTGTGCTATGTGTCACAGTGTTCCGTTGTCAACTTTAACAAGTTGGAATATAACATTAGATGCACGCAACGATCTTATCAAAGCTTGGAAAGATGTTAATGATTCTGTGGGAATCCTGGAAGTTCTTAATTCCTCACACAGTTTCAATCAGGAACTAATTGAATTTAAGCCTCTAAAAGAGGACGCAAGTAGATCATGCCTCAAGGGTGTAATTGAAAGTTGCCCAATTGAGTATGAAAACCAATTCGTAATTGGGCAGTGCCAGTCTTACATGGATGCTGTAGTACAGCCAATAACTAAGGTTATATACAGAAATTGGTATTGTGCGCTCTGCAATGACGCTATTGATCCCAAACTTAATATCTGTCAAACTTTCCAATTTCTCCCACCTAATATCGTCACCACTTCTTTGACTGCTCTGGTAGATTTCAGAGAAAATAAACATTCACATTCGTATTTTGACAAAGACATTCAAACCACCTGTAACAGAAACGAGTTTTTAGATCCATTTTCACTTCGTTGTCGGGCTTTGCAGTGTTCAAGGGGATTTTTGCTTGAGAATGGTGTCTGCATTGGCCAACTACTCGAAGATTTCTCAGTAATTACAAATCGGCACTGCATTTCAACCGGTTATACAGAACTTGAAGTGGAGATGTGTTTAGCTAGAATCGAAGAGTTTGCTGATCCATGTGAATTGTGGGGCACATGTCTGCAAACAACAACATATTCAGCTATGCCAATCGGTTACTGCAAATCTCAGACAGAAGATTTGTTAATAGATTTGGAAAACAACTGCACTCATGTGGTACGCATTATTCTTATGGTGAATGCGACTATCCAAAATGTCAGCGACGTTTTGGAAGATATATTGTCTAAAGACGACTCAAAGTGGTGTCACTCTGAGGCTTCCATACAACAAGCGGTTGTGAAAACGGGGTGTCTACCAACTTCAAACGTCACATGCTATACCTATCACAGTTATGATGAGAATAATGTTTATTTCACGTCTTGGAACAATTCAGAGGCTTTGTTTCTTCGCGACTTCAATGCCATTTACTCACTGGAGGAAACATTTTACCAAGTAACATACGAACCAACTAGTCAAGGACATTTGCACACGGCATTCAATGCCACCATATGTGGAGACCCCATCATTCTCAATTGTTCCTTAGTCGCACTTAATTCTAATGAGTTTGCTCAATTTATGGAAGTTGAGCAGCTGACAGATTATAACCATCTCATTTTAAAAACTGGAGGCGCATTGGTATGCCATCATCTAGTCTCCAATAAGCCTCAAAGAGTCCGTGGTTATACCATAGTTACAATAATTTGTATCACACTATCGATATTGGCCCTCATTGCGAGTTTCATCACTTATCTCGTGTTTCCAAGTCTTCGTAACCTACCAGGCAGATGCGTCATGTCGCTTATTGGCGCCGTCTTCTTCGGCCAGTTACTACTCCTTATCACAGGAGATGACGTAGCTCGATCAGTTAGCGAGGCTTTCTGCGCCATCTTAGCGGTTTTACTACACTACAGTTGGTTGTCAACATTCAGTTGGACTAACGTGTTGGCGTTCTATCTGGCCCGTGCACTTGGCCCGAAAGCCAAGCCAGCGGCCGCAAGTCAACACCGCCACTCATTCTTATTCTTCAGTCTCTTCGGCTGGGGCATACCGTTGGTCATCATCATCATCTGCGTCATCCTCCATTTTGTTCCCAATCTCAATCTCTACTACGGTGTGTCTGTAGAAATCACGGACACACTCAGTTGTAACATTACAGACCGATCCGTCAGGATTGCGGCCATATTGGTTCCAATCTGTGTCTCTCTACTGGCGAATGCTGTGCTGTTCTTCAGGATCCTGACAGGCTTTACTTTCCGTAGGACGCCCTCTTCCAATATATACTCACGAGAGGCTCAGAAGACCCGCGCAAGAAGAGACGCATTCATTTCCATTAAGGTAAGCATTCTCTTACTGTAAGGTTCGACCCTGCCTTATAAACATCAGTGAAGCTGCCACTTGATTATTAAGTTGTACAAAAGTAAGCATTAACGCACATACAATGGAGTTGTGGAGTGCCATGGTCGAGCGGTTTAGTGCATCGGATTTGTGTTCTGGTGGCTGAGTAGTCAGAATGTGGGTTCGAATCTTGTCCGTGACCGTGGTACTTGTGTCCTTGAGCAAGACACTTTACCATAATTGCTTCTCTCCACCCAGGAGTAAATGGGTACCTGTGAGGGCAGAGTTGGTTGTTGTGTTTGATTAGCCCATATGCGCCGAAATGGCAGCAATTGAGCTGTATACTCCCCAGGGAGCTGAGATGGTTTCAGGAATGATTTATGCGCCTGATGAGCAGGGGTAATGGCGCTCTGATACCTTGTTTAAGAGCGCTTTAAAAATGCCCGACATTATTTATTATTATTAATGACTATGTTAACTTTGAAAAGTGTGTTTTAAAGCCGGAACCCCTTGTATAGTTTGTTCCTTCAAAACCCTTTGTCTGTGGGGTTTTGAGTGATCAAACTTTATAAGGAGTTATGAAGATCAAGATATGAACATTTACAGCATTTGTTTTGACCTCAACTCAGTAGCTTCAGAATGATTGGTATACCAATTTAAAAGCTTTTATAGATAATAATTCAGGAAAAATAGCAACATAGTGACCACGAAGGGGCTTCAACGCACACGCATTCGAATTGTAAATAGTAATATGCATGCGAGTTGACATAGGATGTCAAGTTCAATCCCGACAGGCCTGTATCCAAACAAAATTGTCAGAGTTGCGGGAATCTCGTTTGAGTTGGGAATTATAAATAAAATAAACAAATAAAAAAGGCTAAGAAAACCAGGCGAGAGATTACAAATGTAGTTTTTGCCGAAACGTCAATTAAAAGTTTAACAAAAGTTCTTGATTATCCGTAGGCTGTTTGGAAACGGGAGCGTGGAATTTTCTTTTATAAGAAAAAGTGGAACTGAAGTTTCCACAGAAAGAAACAAATTTAAAATTTCGAAGAAAACTAGTAAAAAAAGACTAAGATTCCTCATCAAAGTAATAGATCAACCATCAATGGTAGTGTTAAACATTGAATCACGCGTCATGGTAATTTAGCATTTTGATCGTGTTATTTGGTTTGCTTAACATTTCTACGATCTGTTAATCTATACATGCTTTTTCTACTTTACAGGTTGGATTTCTGCTAGCGTTCAGCTGGATTTTCAGTTTCTTCGCGATTGGATTCAACAACGAACCTTTACTGTACATTTTCTGCATCCTGACCTCACTGCAAGGCGTCTATATTTTTCTGGCCTTTACCTTTACCAAACAAGTGAGGGCGCTCTGGAGGGACAAACTAGGACTGAAGCGTTCGGATTCGTCTGGTAAGAAATACGTTCAGAAACCCAAGAAATTGATTTCCTCTTCACCTGATATGAAGAAGTGTAGCAGAAAGCTTTCACCTGCAGAGCACCAAACTGTAGATTCAGCGCAGTGACATTACAGCATTCGCCTCGTGTATAATTATCGTAGCACTCTAGCGGTGAATGCACTTCATTTCTGGGTTTTTCGCAGCGGCCATTGATCCGTTTACTGTACAAACGTATCGCTAGACTATGGTACCGACGTTGCTTGAATTATTAAATAAATCATAATTTTATATGCAATCCGGAAATTCTCGCTGCTGAATTCCATCGTCTTATCCACTACCTTCCAAATACCATACATTACCAGAAAGGTGAAAGACTCGACCCTGGTAGCCGTTAATACTAGAATGGAACCAGTAGCGCAGTGATATGCTTAGCCTATTTGCATTATTTGCAGTAATTTATCTTCATACATTTTTATGTGGAATTCATACTTGTAAATTAAGTGCTTTGTACCGTGATAATGAAATGTATTTAATTCCTCGTGTAATGTTAACATTGTTTTGCCATAATACCGAAAACTATTATATTCTACCGAGATATCAAAAAATAGCTTCTGGCAAAGCGGTTAACAATCCATTTGCGTAGCCATTTTGTTTTAGTGATCCATAATTCATGACGTTATACACTCACTGGCCAAAAGTATTGCAACATGCTCAAAATAGCACTTTACAGTAACAGGTGAGATGATCATTTAATCTGATTTCATCGATCGTGTATTACATAATTTCCGAGCAAGAACAGTAAAAAAGAACATTGACTTCAAAACACAGGCACTTTCAAGAAGTCTTAAGTAGTGTAAATAAAATAAAATAAATTATTGTAACACAGTTCTCCAAACTGAACTTTGGTGTGTGTTGCAATACTTATGGCCAGTGAGTGTATATGTTATATCAATAACATTTATTTCAATATTAACAACATACAACAATGTAACAGCAATGTCTCATACATGTATTATGGTATACAAAAGTAATTTTTCGAATTATGAATAAATATGATACTTTATCAAACTTATTAATCAATAATTATATACACTCACGGAATTTAAAAACGCATCAACTTATATTTCTCAATAAATATGTATAACTTATATGCAGTGATAAATTGAAGCCATAATTGTACATAGCACTTTTATTGTGTCAGTATGATGTGAACATTTGCGCTCATGCTTGACTGAGAAAGTATTGATTAAAATATCATAAATATCTGCTGTTGAAAAAAATGTGAAATATTGGGATGATGCGTTTTTAAATCCGTGAGTATACTTTTGAACAGTAAATACATACAATATTAATATTTTTCAAAATAATTTTCAAAAATATTAGGGAAAGGGGGAAAGCCATAAAGGCTTTTTACTCTTCCCCTTTTGTCAGACAAGACAAACTAACTTTACAATAACAGTTACATCATGATGATATTTCATTTTCTTTCAACCATGCTTCTTTTTTAATAATATGTACGATAAGTAAGACTAATTGCGGTGACACCATGTGGAATCTCAATTGAGTAGTAATTAGTTCTGAAAAGAACTGGAGGTTACAACTCGACGTTTCGATCAGTATGCTCTGATCGTCCTCAGGAGAAATCAGAGGGAGAAATAATGATGATATTTCATTTTCTTTCAAACATGCTTCTTTTTTAATAATATGTACGATAAGTAAGACTAATTGCGGTGACACCATGTGGAATCTCAATTGAGTAGTAATTAGTTCTGAAAAGAACTGGAGGTACAACTCGACGTTTCGATCAGTATGCTCTGATCGTCCTCAGGAGAAATCAGAGCATACTGATCGAAACGTCGAGTTGTACCTCCAGTTTTTTTCAGAACTAATTACTACTCAATTGAGATTCCACATGGTGTCACCGCAATTAGTCTTACTTATCATCCTCACCATGCAAAGCTACAAGTTTTACCAATATGTACGATGTTTATACATTCCAAGTTACTTTGTGCATATATTAGTTTAGGATTGTCTGTTACTTTATTATCGAGTTTGTTCCAAAATAATACTCCTTGCTGTTTAACGCTATTTTAACGTAAGTAGTTCTATTATAGTTCACATAAAAATTTCCTTTTGTTGCACTGCGAGTGTCATGGGAGTGAATTTCTGACGCCCTATTAAAAAGATAATCAAAACTTTTAGGTAATTGGTTATGTGTATACCGGTACTTCAACATAAATTTGCCTAAATGTATTTGATAGAGGTCAGATACTTTAAGTATTTAAGATCAACAAATAATGGGGTAGTATGGGTTAAGTAGTTAACATTCGATATGTCATGGATGGCCCTTTTTTGTAACAATTCGAGTTTCTTATGATGTGCTACGTGACCCCATGCTAGAATAGCATAATTTAAGTAAGGGAGCATACGAGAATTGCATAAGGTAAGAAGAACATGTGATTAGTCCATGAAAAATGTGCATCGATACAAACACCAAGGAATTGTGTACTCTTTACTTGATTTAAATTAGTGTTATGTATGGACATTGGAATTGTATCATCCCGTTTTTTTGTTTAGGACTAAAAATGATGTAATTTGTCTTTTGAAGGTTCAATACCCCATGAGCGCTCGCAGGGATTAATGAGATCATAGTACTGTGGCTTGTGCATAAATAATGAGGCTGTATAATAATGATGTTTTGATAGACACTAAAAACCCAACCTGTACAAGTTTCCCTTGTCAAAACTTGGAAATTTCTTTTTCCAATGTATTTCAAAGCTGTCTTACTAGTCAAAAGAGGGCTGCATTCTTTCCTATAGCGGATGGTATACCAGTGAACCCTTATTTATGCAAGTTATACAATGTAGGCCTGCACAAAGTATTGAGTTGCAATTTTAGTTCATGAATCTTGAAGGAAAGGACCTCAGGCAAAATGTTTTGTCAGGATGTCTGACCCCCCCCCCCCCCAACACATAGTAAATTTCGAAAGTGTTATAATGTTACGCTTCCGGAGTTGTACCTATAATGAGCACGGGAAGATGTTTAGAAACAAAACAACCTACTACGCATGCCATCACTTCAAAAAAATGTGGTGGTAAAAATTCGCCAAATATGAATATGATGGAAGAATACACTGACACAACTGGTGTAGTTTTTACACCCCAGTTTGTGCTTCGTATAGGAGTGCCCTCCACTCCCGAACCACCGCCATTAACGTTGCACCAAGTATGTTTCCAGGTAGAGAACCTTTAAATATGTATTTTGCACGGTACTCGCATACATGCTGGTTGATTACTGTCTCACGGGCAGCCGGTCTTTATAGCAGCCTATGTTCACCCCACATGATCACGTTTCGTCTAATCAGATGGTCTTAACTGCCTTGGACATTTATGAATATTGGGTAATCTATTCTGATAGCTATGGGTCAAATAGTAGTCAAAGGACGGTGGAAGTCCTATATATAATGCCCCAGGTATGACGGTTATATACCAGCAGTGGTGTCTGTTTTTACCCCTTCGCCTGGCGACCGTCAGAGGTATTACTAGGTGATGAAAAGCTACCATGGTAACACACAACAGGGCAGAGTGGATGAGACATGTGTACTGTGGAGTTCGATGTGGCACTGCATCGGCTCAAGACGTTGTTGCTAATTTTTCGCGATCTCATCACCTGCATGCAGCAGACCGCCGGCCGCGCTCGCATTGTCCGTTTCGTAAATCGAACAATAGAGGGCGCTTTTCCAAAAACCTGATTTTTCTACAAACGTAACCTCCTCATATCCTAACCGATTGCTGGCGATTTGAGAATACGCCCTCTATTGGCGGAAATGTCGCGCCGCCGTGTAGTACAATAGTAGTAGTACAACAGTAGTAGTACAACTAAAAAATGTAAGAACGTCTTGACAAGACTACTCAAACCCACGCGTCGGCATTTTAAATATTTCTTTTTTCTTCTGTTTTGCTATGAAACGATATCCAATTGCAGCCAATATTGCTGGATCGATTGGAATTCTGCCGTGCTGTGGTTAACCGACCTTTCACATAGGGGTATGAACGTTTGCCCGATTTGTGAGGCCTCTCGATCTTAGCCATCGTACTTTGTATATAGGAAATTTACTCCCGTGTATACGTGTATCACGTATTTCCCTGTTGGAAAATAAGATTAACAAACCAAAAAAAAAATAATAATAAAAAATTGGAAGCCGATCCGGATGACCATAAACCGGAGACTTTTGGCCTTGGCCTTATGACAATTTTCGATTATTTTGTTTCCTCGGAACATTGGTTATATCCTTATAGAGAACACGGAAAACAAATTCTTTGAAATTTGATATTTTACAAGATAGTTGTTGGAGCTTGGTTTAACAGTAGGCCACTTAGTGAACAAGTGGATTTATAGCGGGACTCATTATTAGTATAAAACCATGCTAATCATGATTATTTTGTGAAAAATGTAATTTTAAAGCATTTGTTTTCCTTCCCCATGTAAAACAAAAATGTTCAGATGAAAAGAAAATTTAAAAAAAAACACTTGTGGGTGATTCATCTTAAATAAATAAAATCCCATTGTGGCTCGATATCGAATTATAATCTTATCAGTTTGACCTTTATAATTCAGTATTATAATTTAATTCCAAGAAATAGACATGAACAATGGAATCCAATTTATAGTCTTTATTCAGGACATACTGACATTACAATTTGGTGTATATGGTCTTGCATAAAATAGTCATGTATAACATATTGTTAGGATGATAATACTATATGGTATAATATAGCCTAACTTAGATTATATTCATTTGTATCATAGACTTTTATGAACATACAGCCATCATGTCTGCCTGCCATACAAATCCACGTAACCAAAATGGATGCTTTCATGAAAATAAGCTGGCCCCTTTTTGTATTTAGAATTGGTGCTTGTATTCGTATTTGCGTAATGAGAACTTGACAAAGATGGCCGCAGCTTTCCGAGGACAAACATGGGCGATTTGTTCTGGGGTGCCATGGCCGAGCGTTTAAGTGCATAGGACTTATGTTCTGATGGCTGTGTCGTCAGAATGTGGGTTCGAATCCTTCACGCGACCACGGCACTTGTGTCCTTGAGAAAGGCACTTTACTGTAATTGCTTCTCTTCACCCAGGAGTATAAATGGGTACCTGTGAGGGTAGGGATGGTTATTGTGTTTGATTAGCCCTGTAGCGCCAAAAAATGGTTGCACAAAATGGGCTGCATACTCCCCAGGGAGCTGAGAAAGATTATAGGAATGATATTGGCCCAGTGACCAGGGGAAATAATGTAAAGCGCATTGGGACATTATGTGAAATGCGCTATATAAGAATGGAATATTATTATTATTATTATTATTATTATTATTATTATTATTATTATTATTATTATTATTATTATTATTATTATTATTATTTCTATGAAATTCACATTTAAAAAAATTTCTTGTCTTTTAACAAAAAGTTTTATAAAAAGATATTTAAAAAAAATTATTCTGGGATAAATACGCCCGCACCTTGAAAGATCTTTAAACAAATGTAGATATAAGTTTGTAGATATTTTGACCAATCCTTTCATTAAAGATTGTGCTATTGGATGCTGTATGAAATACATTTGTTATTAATTAATGTAGGCCTACATAAATTATTCTTCACCTGTGTTTTTCTTTTTTTCACCAGCAATTGTCCTGACAACGTATATTGCAATTTTCTTGAAAACAGGAAAAAGATAAATGAAGTACAGAAAATGAAAAAAGTAATTGTGGGGCCCGTTATTGTTATACCATGTCTCTGCCAATGCGTGTTTGTACACAACTGCACATTTCTATGGCTACTTCATGGGAAAGAATACATGAATGTATATGAGAAACAATCTTGCGAAACTTTAAGAACTTCAAAAGACTTGAGTTCCTTGCACCTTCTGGAAAACTATTTATATTTCCAAAATATCTTATGAAAATTCAACAACATATACTTCTAATAACAACATTTATGATTCCATACCCAATGATTTTAATAATTCGGTGTACTTCCAACAAAATAATTTCGATAGTTATTTACACGAACCAATACACTATGCATACGGTATGTTTATTTTCAACAATATACTTATCTTTTGGTATTTGTAAATATACTCGAGGTGAAAGACTATTTGTTTTATTTTGAAATTTTATTCTTATGAATAACTATGAATCACCAGTTTTGTTTGTTTTCTGATAACATTTTCAAGGAAATCATTCACATCGTTCTGTAAATACATTTTAAGGTACAACCTGAAACGATTCGGGTTATGTTTGAAAGGTTTGCGGAAATGAAATACGCGAGTCCAGACTTGTATCCGCCCACCAGAAACATCTATAGTCTATTAGTCTTGCATCAAGACATTATAAGAAATCTACACAATGTACACAGTGTGCGACTAACGTGCAGGTACAGCGTGATATTAACACATTCACAAAATGTCTGGTCTCCAGACTAAGTCCATACGTACAGTAGTCAAATTGTACTCTCATCAACGTTACCAGAGTTGCGATGATGAAAAACCGAAATGGCTTTCTTCAAACTCGATGTCGATTACTTAATTCATGTTTATTGATCAACAATTCTGAATGCATTTTCACTATTTTGCCATTAACGACACGAAGCCGAAATAATAAGCTAAAATAAATGTTATTTATAGCAGACTTAGATTCTGTTTACAAAATGAAAGCATCTCATTTGAAATTTTGAAACCATATAGCCTATACTACAAAGTTTATACATATTCTTAAAACAATCTTTTTCTAGATTATCCCACCAGATAATGAAATTTACCGCTATAATCACAACTTTTATAACACCGATATCAACCTGGGGTCGATATCAACAATACACTCATGATTGAGAGATACTTTGATCCCGATTGAAACCCTATTCTCCGAATGAGGGTATCAGTAGCAGCGGCGTAGCCCCCCAGGTGTCCCCCACGAAAAATCCTCATAGCGCCCCCAAAAAAGAAAAGAAAAAGAAAAGGGAAAAAACCCATACCCCTGGCCCCCCCACTAAAAAGCAGTGCCCCCACTGAAAAAGTCCTGGCTACGCCGCTGATCAGTAGGCCTCAATCGGGAAGGCCTTTGGTGACAACAACACGTTTTGCCTTCTTACACCTATTATTGGCTGCCAGTGTGAATTGTGAGTATGCTCAGGACCGAACCGAGCGGGAGGGGTCGGGTGTCAGCAATTAGTGCCTCAGTCGGCAAATGAAACATCAAATGTACTAGAACAAGGGTTGGTCCAGAATAAATTTTCATGCGGCAAACCTAGAGATATGGGTTTGCCGACTACAAATGTATCATGTTTCTATAAGTACTGAAGATTTGCCACCCCACCCCCCGTTGAGCGACTTTACAGTGTCCATTTTTTGGGCAAACCAAGTAAATTTGTCTGGTCATTTTAAATTTACCAACAAAAAATATTTGCGCTCCCCAAATGACTTTGATGTCAGTCGGCAAATTGGCTTCCACACCCAAAGAAAATGCATTCGCTACGCCCCTAGGTTGACACCTTGCCCCGCCCCTTGAATGTAGTGGTGAGGTGTGTGCAGTGTAACACTGAGGGCGCTGCGGCGGCAAATAAATGGAAACTAGATTCTACTCCATTAGGCCTATAACTCCAGACGACTCCTTCGTTCATGAGCATTGTGCAATTCTTTATATCGTTACGTAACAACATTGTATGGCTGAATGTGTATTGAATGATTCTTCTCAACGGACACTCTGTCATGCTTTCATTTATCATTTCTGGTAATGAAACCAAGGGATGCCTCAGAAAAGCGCACTTAAGCACTGTAAGCTCGAAAGCCTGAGGAAACCTGTAAACAAGGGCGCTTGCAATGTGAACCAGAAACACCGGGGTAAACCCCTTACACTTCCACGATAAGTGTTCTGGGTTCTTTTACGTGCATTACTTAATCTAGTACACGGGACCTACGGCTTAACGTCCCATCCGAAGGACGAAGCAATTATGGTTAAGTATCTTGCTCAAGGACACAAGTGTCACGACCGGGGCTTGAACCCACACCCTGCTGCTGGCAACACCAGAACCTGAGTTCGGTGCTCTAGACCGCTCGGCCACGACACTCCACTGCTTTATGGTTGACAAATGATGCCACGAATTGAATTAATATTGAAAGATTTTCTCAAAATCAGCAATTTGTTCTCGTTTATTGCTAGCTACCATTTGTGTTTAGCTGTTTTCTAAGAAGGCTATAACTGTGTGTGGTGAATTACTTGCAGGAAGCAATTGCAGGAAGAACACACACTGTACGTGACATCTGGAGAATTATTCATATTTATTATTTCCCAAATATTTTATCCTATTGTTGAGTTGAAACGGATGGTTGGAAAGGTCAGAATATCTCATTGTTATAATACCATAGTGACCCACTTATGTCATGTAATTTGACGTCACCGCTATTGCAGTATTGTGTTAACATTCCCGCAAACAAACACTACAGGTGTTTAAATAACATACCAGTGGTTGAATGATTACTGAACGTCGGTGAGATTATGAGGAAAATAACATCACGATAAGGGAAGCTGCAAACCGCGGAAATGAATAACTGAACATACTTGAACTATTGCCCCATACCAAGCACAAATAAAAACGCAATTCCTGCTATACGGTATGCTACAAATTAGCCTTTAGTCAAGGCGCACGCGGCACTGAACCGCAAAACGTCTGATAAAAAGACCAGATCGTTACCAGTCCGTTCTGATGACGCTACTACTGAATTATTCATAAACCTCCAGTAAAATAATAATCAATTTAAACCAATCACCATAAGTAAAATGTTCGGCTAATCTATATTTGAATGAGTTACTTAATGCATTATGAATTAAAATTCCTCTACCCAAAATAGGTAGAGAAATATGAAAAAACATTAAGACCCCAGAACGGACTAGTAAAGGCGCCTGTGGCTTCGCCACTGACGTGCGTGATCTTTTTCGCGAGTTGTGTTCCGGGTGGTCATGTCCGCCTTGACTAAAGGCTACTACAACTGGGTGAGCAACGGACAACGGTATCTAGCCAAGCGTATTAATAGACTTTACAATGCTTTTGTGCTTACAACCCGTCAACACCCTTCCCACATAAAAGAAATTCCAAACGGGAAGTGTGATTCAGTTCAGCAGAGACCTAAAACGTTTAGTCCAGGAAACAGCGGCTAATAGCAAACATTCCAATCGATAAGAAGACGTTATCACAGAGAAGGGTTACCACAAGATGGCATCTCAAAGACAAGAAGATGCCTTGAGAAGCCTACGTCCTTATGATCCAAACAGAGACGTCAGGAATTGGGTAAGGATTTCTTGATTTCTACTGATCTTTTCAAATGCATAGTGCAGCATTATTTTGTTCACATTTAAAATAATTGAGATTTTGATCACCCTGATCGTGTGTATATTGTGTTTATGGGGGTTAACTGTAACGTTTGTCGATTTTGATTCTGATTTTTTCTTTCACAAACATGACCATGGATTACGCCAAACGGTTAATCAAATTAGTATCTGTGCATATTATTATTAGATTTTGAATCAGATTCTCATCTGGTATAATAATATATGCATACATAATAAAGATCATACTTATAACGACGATGATGGTGATGTTTTTATGGTGATGTTTTTATGGTGATGGTGATATAGTGCATAATGATGGTGGTGAGGATGGTATTGGAGATGATGGTGAAGATGATTAAAATGATGCATGTTAATGATGCATGGTGAGGACGATGTGAATGATAAGTGTTGCCAGTGATGATGTTGGTGGTGCATGGTGTGGGTATTTAATGATAACGATGGTGTTGATGATGATGAAGATAATGATGAAGATAATGATGATGAAGATGATGATATGAAGGTGAAGATGGTGATGATGAAGATGATGATAATGATAATGATGGCGATGATGACAATGATGATAATAATTATAATTATAAGGATTGTAATGATTATGGTGGTTATGATAATGAGGGGTGATGATAGCTCAATATTCATTGATAAATAACTTACAAAACATAATTATGCCAAAAACAAATACCTTATTCGCATGCTCTTGCTGGATACCCGTAAAATCACACGTGTCTTATTTCAAAATGTGAAATATAAAGCAACAAGCAAACAAAAACAAACAGACAGAGGGGTTTTGGATTCGATAATTCGATCATTTTCCCCTTCGGTTTCGAGTCGCCTGCGAAAATGTACGAGTACAAAGTTCACTTTCACATCAGTTGTACGAAACATGGCCATAAGGTAAGGTTAGGGTTTTGGTGGAGTTAGGACTATTACATTTCAATAACATCAAAATTTACAATGGCGAACAATACACTGTCTCGGTTAACAACTGCAAGAAGTAAAGTAAATAATGAAACATAATGGCCTATACAGATATTTACAACTGAGTAATATACGGGGGTGTTACAATAAAGCCGTACTATTGCAGACAAACAACCATCAATGTATGGTTCTTTGGTAAGGGCTTATACTGCTGCACCCAGCATTTGGAATGAGCTACCATCTGGTATACGTCATGCTTCTTCATTGAGTCAATTTAAAACATCTCTCAAGACTCATTTATTTTAGGTACTGTGTATTTTTAAATTGTACTTGCATCTCACTGTAAAGCGCTGTGATACCGTTTGTGTCAGAGCGCTATATAAATTCCTTCATTGTACTTCAATGGTTCATGGTATTTAGTTATTCTGATGCAGGCTTAGGCCTAAGGTCTGCACATGTTGAAGATTGAACATATCGTAAGCCTATTTATTAGAGAAGGTACATTATTGGTAATTACCATATTTATTATCTCAAATCTTGGTACACACGTGTCAATCATCCCTAGAAATAATTACATCTGAAGTGCTTTCATTTTTAGAGAAAACGGGAATCTTTTTGTTAAACATAAACATATAGTTTTTCGTTTTCTCAAAAACGTTAGGCCATGAAAAAAAATCTCCGGTTTCTGGTCTCCGAAAAGATGGCCAATAAAAAGCGCGTCACCACTGATTTTGAAGCCGACCGATGACCGGAAATTGGAGACTTTTTGGCTTTAGCACCAATTGTGATGAATTTGTCACAGGTTAGCCTTAAAAAATGTGATTTATTTCTTCTAAATTTTTAATTGTAGCTTCCTTGCCCTATTTGTTCTGTATTTTAATCTTGTGTTTACTATTTTATGTTATTAACCCTCCTATTTTTGGTGCCTTTTTCAGACAAGTTGATGCACCATTTGAAACCATTCGTTTTGTGAAACACACCAAGGTGTAGTGTATCCACCATTCAAAATCCATTTGAATGGATTTGAATGGTATTAAAGCTTGCTACCAACACTTTTCAAATGGTATCACCATGTGTGTACAAAACCAATGCACATTTTGGTAAGTGGAAATTTTGAATGGTTTCAAATGGTCAAACAGTAGGAGGGTTAATGTAATATTTTTATCCATCATATTAATGGCGCTTGCACTGTTGGATGCGTAATAAAAAATATAAAAGAAACTAGAGGGTTGGGATGAACGTACGTTACCAAATACCGATGTACATGTCCAGGTTCTGAAAAGAACCTTATCGCACAACTCGTATCTCGACTGTCGCTAAGTGAGATTTATGGTTCAGGTGAAAACCAATGTTGGGCAACTCGTTTCTCAGCTATCGCTACACTAGTGTTGACGTCCCAACATCCGCGACGCAAAAGTGGGGTAAGTTAAACCCACTTGTTGCTATTTCCCGGGGAAAACTCGCTTAACCCTACTCCCGAGCAGGGGTAATTATTTCCCGGGAGTAATATAAGCTACTTCCCGGTGGGGTGCCATGGTCGAGCGGTTTAGTGCATCGGATTTGTGTTCTGATGGCTGAGTCGTCAGAGTGTGTGGGTTCGAATCCTTGCCGCGACCATGGTGCTTGTGTCCTTGAGCAAGACACTTTACCATAACTGCTGCGAGGGCCGAATTGAACCTAGCCACTGGGGATGTACAAGCCAGTGCATGTTTAGTGCCGGTCCCAAGCCCGGATAAATGGGAGGGTTGCGTCAGGAAGGGCATCCAGCGTAAAACCTATGCCAAATCATAATATGCGGATCATGATCCGCTGTGGCGACCCCTAACGGGAGCAGCCGAAAGAGGACAACATATAAGCTACTTCCCGTGAATTTCACGGGAGTTGCTTTTGAAGTGTGAACAGACTAGACCGACCAAAATTTCCTGGGAAAATGCTATAGCTGTCATAGAATACACTTCCAAAGTCATAATTATATATTCATCATAACTTGTGAACGGACAAATCTCAAATATGATTCGCAAATATCAGGTTTTAATTTGAGATGCCACCGTTTAGTTAGGACTACTTCTGAAGGGAAGATCTTGCACCGTGTAAAAAGTGACGTTTAAAAAAGAAAATGAAACAAACGCATAACCCAAATGCATGTTTTGTTCGCTAGAAAATAGAAATCCTCATTGTGGCAGAATACACTTTTGGTAAAATTCATTCCGTAAATGATGTATCTAAAAACAAATATATCACTTTTGTTTAATTTTGTGAGCCACCCAAAATATATTTAATCTACATGCACAGCGATACGTACAAAAAAGTAACATTCCCCTGCACCCCACCCCCAACAGCCAATGGTTCATCACCCCCCAACAGCCAATGGTTCGTTCAAACGAAGTTTGGTCCTATCCTAGATCTGAACGAACATTATAACACTCATGGTCCTAATCTACGTCATTACAAAAATGACGTCATTTACATGGCGGCCTCTATGAAACAACTGGGAATTGGGAAAGCTCGCATTACTAGAAAAGGACAAGGACAAGGACACGGTCAAGGACCAGCCAAACAAATTGAAGTCCTTCACGTGTTGCTAAGCAGTGTTTTGATTTTGTAGCAATATGTACGTAGACAGTAGGTTTCAACAAGCAAATGGGGATATGTCTTTGTTTCGAGACAATCGTAACCCGGCCTTTTCATTTTTACAGAGTAAAGTTGTTTTGGTGGAAGGTCCATGTATTTGGACAGCGCGCGGTCTCCACACAAAAACGTTAACAAGTCTAACCATGGAGGAACGTTAACTGCTAGCTAGTTAACGTTACATATGCTGATTATACAAAATTTTCAAAGTGAACATGTTTTTTTTTTATGTGTATCGCGTATTGATTTGTGTGTGTTTTTTTATGAATGTTTTTTTTATGAATGAGTGTGGGCTATACTGCAGACAAAAAGTGCAATGTGGAATTGGTCAAATGACGAGTAAAAGTAAACTAAACTCATGTAAAACGGGTAACTCAAACAGTCAAAGGTGCAAACCATTTACTATGAACAACTTCACCTTGCTTGAAAATGCCCTGAAAATCCGTTTTGCCTTGAAATAACAGTTCACCGTAATTTCACTGCAATTTCACAGTGTCTCTTCCTCTCAGATATTGGCAATAATGTCCATGGTGATTTCACAGCAAATTCATGGTGCTATCGAGAATTAATTAGCTGCCCCAAAACTGCCACGAGAAGTTTATGGCATTTTCACAGCGTTTTAACGGCGAAGGAATTCCAAGAGTATTTCATGGCGTTTTCACGGTGTTGTGTCGTCATGAAATTGTCGTGAACTATTTATTTCACGGTAAAACAGATTTTCATAGCATTTTCAGGGTAAAGTTATTCATAGTGATTATGGATGATCAAAATTACTGCAAGGAATTACCGGTTGTAACTTGTATTTTGCTAACATTTCCATTTTCACGGTCGGTTAACTGGTTAAGTGAAAGTTTGCACAATCTAACTTTTGATAGTCGGCAAATGGAACAACGTGTATAAATTTTCAATCAAAAAGCATCAACAAAATGGTGGCAAATTCTTCTAAAATTGTTGGGTGTTTTTTTGGTTAAATATTGGCTTTGGTTAATTAGCCGGCTAGAAAATTTCTATGAACGGTTCGTGCAGTTTCAGTCAGTTAACTGTCCCAGCACTAAGCAAAATCAGCCACAAATATATACATCAATGATTCCAACTTTTGCATAATAAATGGAATGAATGTACCATTAAAAGTTAAGAATAATATGCTTTGAAAAGAAAGAAAACATTTATAGCCAGCAGACTGTTTGCCAGTCTGTCGAATATAAACCGGTCATACAGTATGTGAATATGAGATATTTTGTAAAATAAAAATATACAAACTACATGTTTATTGGATTAAAACCCTCCTACTATTGATGCACTTTAGTGGAAAGTTGCTGTAGAGGTCAAAACCAGTCAACTGCCTGTTTTGACTGTTGACCCAAATGTGCACACAGGGGCATTTTTGACTGGATTTTACTGTCATTTTGACTACCCTAAACAATACCAGACAGTGCTTTTACCAGTCAAAAACGGTCGACTCATTTTGACCTGTAAATGTACTTAATACACGTAAGGTTTGACAGTGTTTGACTTTTAAGTGCACTAGATATACCTTGGGAAGTATTTCAACATTTTGACTGATTTTGACCCTTGTAGTAGTAGGAGGGTTAATACTATAATAGAACAGGGTTTGAGAAATTTCAAATACAATTGAGGCAAGGCCTTGCTTGTGCACTTGGCACATAGCTTTTAAAAGAAATGCTTTGTCAGCCGTGACCTAACGATCAGACTGGTTGCAAATTTATATAATTATGTCATTGGGCCTGAAGGAGTAAATGGTGTGATAATGATTACGTTGAAACAAAAAGGGTTCGTTGGTGGATACATTTGCACTGTTTTGTTTTCAGAGGTAGTCTCTGAATCTTTAAAAAGTTTTTTTTAAAAGTTTGTAAGAATGATTAGGCCAAAAAAAACGGTCTCTGGTTTCTGGTCTCCGCGCGTGTCGTTTCAGACCCACGCGTTGGCATTTTTAATTTTCTTTTTTTTGCTATGAAATGATGTCCAATTGCAGCCAAAATTGCTGGAGCGATTGGAATTCTGCCGAGCTGTGCTTTAAACAATTTGTTCACATAGGGATATGAACGTTTGCCTGATTTGTGAGGCCTCTCTTAGCCACCATACTTTGTATGTGGGAAATTTGGTCCCTGCGGCACATATACAATGTATCACGTATTTCCCTTTTGGCAAAAAAAAAAAGATGGCCGAAAAAAAAAAATTGTCACCGCACTGATTTTAAAGCCATCGATGACCAGAAACCGGAGACTTTTATTTTTTGGCCTCAGGGTCTGCGGTAGCAAGTATAGTCATTGGCGGATGGGGGGGGGGGGGGTGGGGGGGGGGCTGTAGTCCCCCAAAATCGTAAGAGAGAGGGGGAGGGGAGGGGAGAATGCACTCCCATTCCCACAGTGTGCTTTGTTTTTCTCTCCCTTTGATTACTTCATTGTAATTTTTGTAGTACTGAAAAATAATTGTTTTTGATTCTCAGTCCTCCCCCTAAAAAATGTTCGGGATCCGCCCCTGATTGTATGCTAGATGGGTGTGAGTAACAGGGGTTACTGTTTCTGTTTGTGTTTATTATAGTAATCTGCATAATGCCCCTCAAGGCATCATTATAGATTGCCCGTGTTATGTATCGGCTAGACCAAATTTCATTGTGTTGTCCTGCTCCATGTAGCCTACATGTATATTGCAACAATTAAATCTTGAATTTTTTGACTGGACACCTCAGGAGGTAGACAATAGCCATTTAGTGATCGATAACAAAGAAGCATTGTTTTGCCTTCCTCATTTACATATTTATATCATGCATTTTACATTTAGTCATTTATATTACCAATGATGCGTGTCTGTTTGTGTTATCTTGTAGACATCACGTCGCTATGACAACCGAGAGCAAGACAACCATGGCTATGAAAGAGACAATTATTACTACAATGATCCATACTACAGCAGCCCACATTACATCTATGGTAACAGACAACCAGAGAGCAGGCCTGAAGTCAATAGAAATTATACACGTTCACAACGGTAAAGTATTTGTCAGTTTTATTTGGTTTGATCCATTAATGGATACAGAGGAAGATTGGGGTTTTAAATGGGGAATGTGCCCCTTCTTTGTAGTACAGATGGTTCCTTATCCTAAGTTGATACGTACATGTAATATGCATAAATTGGTAGTACGCATGTCATTATTTATAGAACATGTTTATTTCTTGTCCGTGACTTATTTCTAACTCCCTAGGTCCATTTGCTTACACATAACCTGAATCCTTCCTAACTCCCTAGGCCCATTTTCTTACACATAACCCGAATACTTCATAACTCCCAAGGCCCATTTGCTTACACATAACCTGAATCCTTAACTCCCTAGGCCCATTTGCTTACACATAACCCGAATCCTTCCTAACTCCCTAGGCCCATTTGCTTACACATAACCCGAATCCTTCTTAACTCCCTAGGCCCATTTGCTTACACATAACCCGAATCCTTCTTAACTCCCTAGGCCCATTTGCTTACACATAACCTGAATCCTTCCTAACTCCCTAGGCCCATTTGCTTACACATAACCTGAATCCTTCCTAACTCCCTAGGTCCATTTGCTTACACATAACCTGAATCCTTCCTAACTCCCTAGGCCCATTTGCTTACACATAACCTGAATCCTCCAAAATCCTTCAGTAGTAAAGCAAGCACATGACATGTATGCACACATGTGTTTCTAATCTGTGATACATGTACATGGTCGGGATCCTCCCTGCATGCATGGAGCAATAAACAGTGTCCACTGACCCAAGTACTGACCTTGCAATCACTACAACAAACATATGGATGTACATGTACCATGGATAGGCAAGTATGCCTAATAACCTCAATCCTCCAAAATCCTTCACTTTAGCAAAGAGCATGTAGCATGTAACCTCAATCCTTCAAAATCCTTCACTTTGGCAAAGAGGATTTTGGAGGATTTGAGAAGGTTAGGGTTAATCAATGCTTATTTTCTTGGTTTAATTTAAACCCTTTGTTGATACTTAAATCTTATCTTTCTTTTTACAGGCCACCACAGAGACATGTCCTTGTGGAGAAGTCCAATTCAAAGAACCCTGCATGTTTGGCTGTCATTTTCCTTACAATTGTTGCCCTTATTCTTGTAGCTGCTCTCGGAGTCTTCTTAGTCATTTATATAACAGGTGAGAATAAAGTTCATTGATGGCAAACGTCTGATGTCAGAGGTCATTGACGTCAGTGGAAATAGTTGTCAGAGTTCATTGATTTCAGAGGTCATTAATGTCGGTGGACATTGATGTCAGTGGACATTGTCAAAGTTCATTGATGTCAGAGGTCATTGATATATCGGAGGTCCTCGATGTCACAGGTCCTCGATGTCACAGGCCCTCGATGTCTCAGGTCCTCGATGTCACAGGTCCTCGATGTCACAGGTCCTCGATGTCACAGGTCCTCGATGTCAAATGTCATTGAAGTCAAAGCCATTGATATTAATGGTAATTGATTTCAAAGGTTTTTGATGTTAGAAATTGATGTTACAGTCATTCTAGTCATAACAATATTTGAAAGGAGCTAAATTTGAATTGAGGCCAAAAACAAAAATAAAATCTGTAGTTTCTGGTCATAGGGCAGTTTCAAAATCTGTACGGTGACGCAGACAAAATTTCCCATACACAAAGTATGGTGGCTAAGAGAGGCCTCACAAATCGAGCAAATGTTCATACCCCTGTGTGAAAAAGTTGTTACACAGCACGGCAAAATTCTAATCGATCCAGCAATTTTGGCTGCAATTGTACATCGTTTCATAACCAAAAAAAGAAAACTAACAATGCCGACGCGCGGATCTGAGGTGACGTACGCTTTTTTGGGGGACCTGATATCATGTTCTTAAAAAAACCACTTCCAAGACCTAGCCTAACATTTTTTTCTGTGTAAAGGCAATGGCAATAACAGTGGTTGTCCTACGGTAAAGTTTACCATCAATACTTGTATATAAAACAAATTTGGGGGTTATATTTTGTCAGTGGTGTAAGGAAAAAAGTTTATGGATCAGTGGTTTTTAATTCTGTGGTTGAGGCCAAAAACAAAAACAATGTCTTACATCAGTTCTTTGTTTCTATGGAATTCAGGTATGGAAGGTAACAACTCAACAACAGTAATGTCAACGCAGCCCACAGGTAATTAAGCAAGGAGTTGAATGCCTAATTTGATATAAATTGAAAGAGAGATGAAGAGAATGGGTAAAGAGAGGTTGTGTGACCCTACATGTACATGGACAAGACACATATAGACACTAATATGGGTAGTGACCCTCAAGTAATTTTGGCAAAACAGCTTGTACAAGTATACTTTCTCACTTTGAATCAAAATGTACAATATGAAAATTAAATACATTGGACAACCGATGGATGTTGTTGCATTGAGCAGGGTGTCTAGCCAGTTATTGAAGGGGGTTAGGGCAGCTTCACACTTGGACAACCGATGGACGTTGTTGCATTGAGCAGGGTGTCTAGCCAGTTATTGAAGGGGGTTAGGGCAGCTACACACTTGGACAACCGATGGACGTTGTTGCATTGAGCAGGGTGTCTAGCCAGTTATTGAAGGGGGTTAGGGCAGCTTCACACTTGGACAACCGATGGACGTTGTTGCATTGAGCAGGGTGTCTAGCCAGTTATTGAAGGGGGTTAGGGCAGCTTCACACTTGGACAACTGATGGACGTTGTTGCATTGAGCAGGGTGTCTAGCCAGTTATTGAAGGGGATTAGGGCAGCTTCACACTTGGACAACTGATGGATGTTGTTGCATTGAGCAGGGTGTCTAGCCAGTTATTGAAGGGGGTTAGGGCAGCTTCACACTTGGACAACTGATGGATGTTGTTGTATTGAGCAGGGTGTCTAGCCAGTTATTGAAGGGGGTTAGGGCAGCTTCATACTTGGACAACCGATGGACGTTGTTGCATTGAGCAGGGTGTCTAGCCAGTTATTGAAGGGGGTTAGGGCAGCTACACACTCGGACAACTGATGGATGTTGTTGCATTGAGCAGGGTGTCTAGCCAGTTATTGAAGGGGGTTAGGGCAGCTTCACACTTGGACAACCGATGGACGTTGTTGCATTGAGCAGGGTGTCTAGCCAGTTACTGAAGGGGGTTAGGGCAGCTTCACACTTGGACAACTGATGGACGTTGTTGCATTGAGCAGGGTGTCTAGCCAGTTATTGAAGGGGGTTAGGGCAGCTTCACACTTGGACAACTGATGGACGTTGTTGCGTTGAGCAGCCAGTTATTGAAGGGGTTAGGGCAGCTTCACACTTGGACAACTTATGGATGTTGTTGCATTGAGCAGGGTGTCTAGCCAGTTATTGAAGGGGGTTAGGGCAGCTTCACACTTGGACAACTGATGGACGTTGTTGCATTGAGCTGGATGTCTGGCCAGTTATTGAAGGGGGTTAGGGCAGCTACACACTTGGACAACTCATATGTTGTTGCATTGAGCAGGGTATCTAGCCAGTTATTGAAGGGTGTGAGGGTTCAGGGGTAGTCCTAGCATTTGTGCTAGCTCAGTAAGCACTGAATTATGGTTTACACAAAGTATAAAATCCTTGCGTAGAGCTAAAACACATAACATTAAGGTTTGGGATTGTGTTTCAGGAACATCTTACTCTTGCTAGTAAGGATTATGAAATATAACCATCTTGCCTGTTTATCTCTTTATCTATATTAGTGACCACGCAAGCCCCACCTACAGGTATGTCAATCACAAAATGCTCTTAGTAGATACCTCTTTAGAACTCTAAACAAATTAGTTTGACAATCAAATTGTATTAAAGGGACAATAACGTCACGATCAGAGCAAACTTTCAACAGGGCATGGAATCGGTGTCCTAGTTTAAGATGAACACAGTGACTGAAAATTACTGGCTCATTTATGCAGCAGCAATGGTAATATGACCTTATCATGTGGGGTTTCACTGAGTTAATCTAACACTAGCACTCCGATTCCATGCCCTGTTGATCGTGACAGTATTATCCATTTAATATCATTACCTTTTGAAAAAAAAATTAATTCACTGAATACGAGAAGGGTGAAAAAACACAGGGACATTTCCATCTGGCTCAAAATTTCCATGCCAATCGAGTTTGTCAACTCTATAAATTATGATTTACATTGGAGGCCCTTCTCATTTCTATATCTAGAGGCAAATTGTTTTATCATATATAAATCTATATTACTGAACCAAGACTGGAAGGAAAATAGGCTGGACCCTTATATGTGACCTGTTACAACGAAATGAGCGTAAAGTCACAATATACCATTCCACAGTACAGTGGGAAAAGTGAAAAATCCGAGGGGAGGTCTAATTTGTTTTTGTTATTATATTTGCAATTTGTAAATCTCCTTATGTCGAATTCCAAATTTTCAGTTCCATCAGACAATTAAAAACCTCAATTTCAGGCAAATTTCAGGCCAATTTCGTTGGTAGCTTTTATCGTGTTCTGACAAACAACTTGAAACAAAGACGGAAACAAAGCCGCAAATCCCCCTCTGGTGGTCTGAGGGATCGCTGTAACCCCAAGTGTTATATATAATTGGAAAGCTCTTGTTCTACTGAATCCAGAAATACCAAGAACTCAATTATTTAAATTTCCGACTTGAAGCTCATTTTATGGTGACGGGTCACATATGTGACTTGCTCCTTCAAAATGAGACTCAAGTCTCCAATTTTCAAAATTAAAATTGGTGCATTTCCTAATTCTGTTGAAAAAGAGTATTCCAACAGTACCCAACTCTTGGAGGTGGACTTACTTATCAATTAAATCTTTGAAAATTTTAAAAATGTATTCTTTATAATAGTTACATTTGTTAAATTTGTACTTTGTAAGTCCACTTGCAACAGACATTGTGTACCAAGTACACTCCTCTAGAATTTTAGTTTTTCCCAAAACGTTCTTGCTTGTTGCAATTAAAAAAAATACTTGTAATCTTCGTCTTATGTAATTATCTTGTATTAATCTTCGTTAGGTCTTGTGACAGTTGATGTTTTCATGAAATTGATGCAGCCTTTCTTACCAGCATACAACGATATATTATCATCAGACTACAGACAACTGGAAAGTAACTTCACCAATTCTGTAAGTACATCTATGATTTATAAAGGACACAGTTTCTAGCAGTATTTGTTTAAAATAGTATTTTTTTAAATAAATTGGAATAGTTTCAGTAAAATAAATACAATGCCATAAAAGTGATTTGTGTTCAAGGAACTGGCCAGGAACTTTTACTTCAAGAATCTCTCCCCCCCCCAAAAAAAAATAAAAAATAAATAAATAATTTTTGTTGTACAATTTTAATTCTAAGATAGAAACTTGTTATGATTGGATGTTTAGACAGAGGGTTTGTACGTGTACCAGTGCAAAGCAAGTAACATGAAATAGTAGTAGGGTTGTATTCCAATATCGCTGGTCATGAACACTAAAATTCCACCCTGATATGAGTGTATTGTTTACTTTGTAATGGTGAAATCAAATGTGTTGTCCTATTATTATCGACAGATGGATGATATATTCACAATGAGTGATTTGAGGAGTAGTTGCGATGCTACAAACGTCAATAGTTTCAGCCCAGGAAGTGTCAACGTCTGTGCAACACTTGGATTCAAAGAGAGGCTGTTATTGGATGTTATACAGACGTCATCTTCAAATCTATCTCTTGGTATGCTGATACAAATGAAAATAGAAGAGACGATCATAATGGCAGTAGAAACTGGAATATGTTGTAATGAGATTACAATCAATGCGAGTACAGTCAAAATTACACAAGGTGAGTATGTGTATCCACTGGTGACTCGGGCAGGATTCTAACCTCCTGCGTATACCTCTTACAGACCAGGAGGTTGTGGGTTCTAGTCTCACCCGAGTTACATTTTCTCCTCTGTATACAGTTGTTTAATAATTGGGGTGCCATGGTTGAGTGGACTTATGTTCCGATTGCTGAGTTGTCAGAATGTGGGTTTGATTTATATCATTATTATTAATTCATCTGTACCTCCTGTAATAGTTTTTATATAATATTGATATATTTTTATATAATATGAGGGCCCTAAATGATCAGCTATGCTGGATGGGTTACCCTTGTTAATGATGGTTTTAAATAAAAAAAAAATAAAAAAAGATTCCTGGCTGCAATCGTGGTGCTTGTGTCCCTGAGCAAGACACTTAACTATAATTGCTTCTCTACACCTAGGAGTATAAATGGGGACCTATGAGGGCAGAGATGAAGCTCGTTGCGCTACACATTTGGCAGCATGGGCTGCATACTCCCCAGGGAGTTGAGATGGTTCTAGGAATGATATAACTGGCCCGATGACATGGGTTATAATGTTCATGCGCCATGAGCATCAAACTTGGTGGATACCGGCCCAATATAAGTGTCTGTTGTTATTATAAGTTTCACCACCAATCATAGATATTTACAAAATAGGGAGACCACAATAAAGGGCTAGATGGATTAGTTGATACAGCATTGGGATATTAACCCAGAGAGGTTGCTGGTTGAAATCCTGCTCTTGTAAATTTGTCTCTGTTCTCTCCATACAAATTAATTATTTCCCAGATAACATACAAAAATTTATGGGAAACAATTTCATTTACCGCCGATGAGATTGACTCCTTGGTAAACTCCTATGGTTTGAATACGTGGCCATTGGTGCAGTGTTCAATTGGGGAATAATAGAAAAATATACATCGAATTATGATCCGATATAGATCAACCATTCAGCCGGGATAAGCCTACCACCAGTGGATAACTTAGAATGCCTTCTCTTCAATCACTAACATATTTGGATTCAGATGAAATTTACCCTTCAACATAACCACGTGAGAGGGCTTACATCTCGGCAAAGATTACTTCAGCTTATTAAAAACAAATTACTTGAGTTCTTTCGGGTGACACCATGTAATAATCTCTTCTTGGAAGAAGTGATGGCTCTGAGAAGAGCCGGTTGGTTTGTTCTCAACGTTTCGACTAGTCTACTTTAGCAGTCATCAGGAGATGCTAGAGCAGACTAGTCGAAATGTTGAGAAAGAACTCAGTATCTATCTCCACCATGCAAAGCCTCATATCCTACATAAAAACAAATTGTTGTGATTTTTTATAACCAATTTGTAAAATCAAAATAGTAAATTCCTTTTTTTTGCTTTGTAGTTACCCTGCCAACCAGAGTACCAACATCACAGGCAACAACGCGGACTCCGTCCACTTCAACAACATCTCCTCCTACAATGTCCGTTTCCTCAACAACCTCAATCCCCAAACCTGATGTTACTACTGAGGCTGTGTCCCCAAGAACATCAGCACCTCAACCTGATGTCACAACAGCGGTTGATGTTGTAACAACAAAATCACCAGCAGATCCTGTGACAACATCCAGACAGGAAGCCATGTCAACAACCACTGTTCCTGCAACCACACCAGAAAAGGTAAAAGAATAACAAATCATATTTTTCCTTCTAACACTATGAACAACTTCACCTTGAAAATACCCTGAAAATCCGTTTTGCCTTGAAATAACAGTTCACTGTAATTTCACTGCAATTTCACAGTGTCTCTTCCTCTCAGATATTGGCAATAATGTCCACGGTGATTTCACAGCAAATTCATGGTGCTCTCGAGAATTAATGAGCTGCCCCAAAACTGCCACGAGAAGTTCATGGCATTTTCACAGTGTTTTCACGGCGAAGGAATTCCAAGAGTATCTCATGGCAATTTCATGGTGTTGTGCCGTCATGAAATTGTCGTGAACTATTTATTTCACGGTAAAACAGATTTTCATAGCATTTTCAGGGTAAAGTTATTCATAGTGTAAGGCCAAAAAAAGTCTCCGATTTCTGATATCCATGTGCTTCGGCATTTTTAATTTTCTTTTTTTTGCTTTGAAACGATGTCCAACTTGTAGCGAAAATTGCTGGATCGATTGGAATTCTGCCGTGCTATGCTTTAAACGATCCATTAAATTTTCAATATGTTCTTCACCTTTCCAAGTAATCTTACAAAATCAACTGTGTGCCACCCAAGGCCACTGTAAATGTTTGAACATATTAGTGTGGCCTGCAATGTATCGATGGGAGACCACCTTACCCTGTAATCTCAGTGGTGTGACAGTGCACAGAAGGGTAACCATAGGAGGCCACTGGCAACAGCTAATGGCTTGGAGTGGCCTGAATGGGTTGTTTCAAAAATTACACTGATTGTAGGAGGGTTAAAGATAAAATTTTTTGTGAAACCGGGTTTTCTAATTTTGTGAAATTAATAATTTAAAAAAGTATGAAAGAAAAGTAAGACGTTTTATTTTTTAATTTGATTTATTCTGGAATGGTCTGGTTTACAGATAGATGAGACGACTACCTCTGCACCGTCAACCACTGTAGAGATGACTACAACAGAACCAGGTACACTAATCCTCTCTACACAATATACAGTAATCTCTTAATAGCCCTTTTGTCTGACCCAGCAAGGTCTGTTTGGCTGGGTGCATTCTATTGAACAAAATATCATCTGAATTATTCCACCATTGATACTATGAGTTACTTTACCCTGAAAATGCCATGAAAATCTGTTTTACTGTGAAATAAATAGTTCACAGCAATTTCATGATGACACAACACTGTGAAAACCCCCTTTTTTGGTTATTTTTCAAGGTGCCTTTTATGTTTTTCATTGGATAGAAGTAGAAATAACCCTCCTTCATACTGTTATTATGTATTAATCCTAATTTGCAGGAATGTTAAATCCCCCTGGATGTGGCGTGTCAATGCTGTCCCCACCATCACCACCAGATAGCCCTGTCACAGCAAGAGGTACCTGGCCGTGGGTTGGATCGGTCAGATTCCGAACTGGTCATGCCTGTGGGGTAACTTTACTAGGAGAACAATGGGCTGTCACCTCTTATACCTGTGTGGGGTAAGGTCTTAAAGATTTATTTAAAGATAATAACGGTGCTTATTTATTTCCCAGATGACTTGCTGATTAGAAAACCTGTGTGGGAGTGTATATGGCTTGTGTTTCTGAGTTTTAAGAATGTGGGTTCGAATCCTGGCCAGGATCATGGTGCTTGTGTATGGAGTATCATAGCTGAGTGGTTTAGTGCATCAGACTTGTGTTCTGATGGTTGAGTCATCAGAATGTAGGTTCGAATCCTGGCCAGGATCATAGTGCATGTGTATATGAATGAATTAAAACGAGTGCCTTTTTCAATACTTTCTTGTCAACAACAAAATGTTAAAAGGTTATTAGGCATACTTGCCTTTCCATGGTACATGTACATCCATATTTGTTGTGATTGCAAGGTCAGTGCTTGGGTCAGTGGACACTGTTTATTGCTCCGTGCATGCAGGGAGGGTCCCTGGCCATGTACATGTATCACAGATTAGAAACTCATGTGTGCATACATGTCATGTGCTTGCTTTACTACTGAAGGATTTTGGAGGATTCAGGTTATGTGTAAGCAAATGGGCCTAGAGAGTTAGGAAGGATTCAGGTTATGTGTAAGCAAATGGGCCTAGGGAGTTAGGAAGGATTCAGGTTATGTGTAAGCAAATGGGCCTAGGGAGTTAGGAAGTATTCAAGTTATGTGTAAGCAAATGGGCCTAGGGAGTTAGGGTTTTAATGTAATCTTGAAGCAGTTTTGCCAACATTAGCAATGTTATACCCTTCCATTTAAACTTGTTTGTGGATTTGTTTCAGTGATGGAGGTACATTAACATCACTGGTGTTTGGTGACATCACAAGTTCCTACAGCCAATCAGATGTCCACATTGAACGATCCATTGAAACAGTTCGTATGCATCCAGGCTTTAACCGTGTTACCTTCGATAATGATGTAGTATTACTTAGACTGGCTCAGCCTGTGGTTACCAGTAATGCCATCAGACCGGTATGTTTTCAACGAGATGAGCAAGTCAGTAGTTATCAGACTTGCTATATTGCTGGTTGGGGAACACTATCAGGTTCGTATCATTCTTATTTCTTTCTTTAACCCTTTCCTTACCATAGGCGACTTTAGTCGACTGCACTCATACCCCCTCTTCCTTACCATAGGCGACTTTAGTCGACCAAGCTTTCACAGAAAAAAGCACTCAAGCCTGAGCACAAGGGCCATTTGTTGTAAAGCCGTAGTTTTGTCCATGTTCACCCTCCATACCCAAGCTTACAATGGTTGGAAAGAGAAAGATCGGATCTTTCCATTGATGGTGAAATAAAATAAGGTTGCTATTATGCAATCCCTTCAAATTGTAGTGTAAATATCCGAAATGCCAAACACCTACGGAGCGCCATGTGTTTGTGTACAAAAAAGTGTTTGAATTTACAGATCACACTGAGGAAACAAAGACCGAGAACTTGGACATTTATTAACCGATCTTAATGTTTTTTTAATTATATGAAAGGGAATTCAATAAGTAAGATATTTTTTATTGTTTATTTTGCTGTAAAACGATATCTTCAAGGTGATAATAGAGTTTGTAAAATTGGCCTTTGAACACAAGCTTTCTGTTGTGTAAGAATGTGTGCTTCACGCTTGAGTGGTCAAACAATGCGGTCACCAGTGGTTGTTTATGTCAAAACAATTCGGTACTGAGAGGGTTAAAATATATAGAAATTAATGCAGGCCTGTGATTTCTCGGGATTTTTCCTGATTTAATGATTTTTACAAATCTCCCTTTGCCTCAAAATTTTCTTTGTATTGTTTCCAAACCTCTAGTTTCTTGTTTGTGGGGATGTGGAGAGTCTGAAAATCTTCCAAAATTAAACATCCATGAGGTTCAGGGGGCTTTGTCCTCTAGACCAAAGGGAGACCCAGGCCCCACTACCAATTTTTCAGGATTTTTTACTTAAAATAATGAAACTAATATATTTAAAAAATTATGTATTTAAAAAAGGAAATTAAGAAATCCAAAGTCTTTGTTTTGTAGTCCGTTTGAAACAAGTGTAATGTAATAACCATGTGATCTTGTATTGTGAGTCAACTGTTCCATATTCGCTCAAATTCTGCATTGAACTGGACAGTGCAGCCTGTGTGGGACATTCAGATTTTTCGAATGGATTCCAGCATGGAATTTTCATCTCTAGAAGTAAAAAATTAATTGTTCAATAATTTGATCACAAATTATAGTACCTCGGACAGAAATAATTCAAGGGATGTTTGATGCCGTCATTATCTAATAAGTTTCATGCGAGTCTGTGATCATTTAGGCCACCGGTTTCAAAATCGATGTGTTGACACGCTTTTTTAAAAACATTTTTTTGAAGTGATACATGTTAACATATACTCACTGGCCAAAAGTATTGCGACATGCTCAAAATAGCACTTTACAGTAACAGGTGAGATGATCATTTAATCCGATTTCATCGATCGTGTATTACATAATTTCCGAGCAAGAACAGTAAAAAAGAACATTGACTTCAAAACACAGGCACTTTCAAGAAGTCTCAAGTAGTGTAAATAAAATAAAATAAATTATTGTAACACAGTTCTCCAAACTGAACTTTGGGGATGTTGCAATGCTTATGGCCAGTGAGTGTAGTTATTGGAATTAGACCAAATTTCCCATACACAAAGTATGGTGGCTAAGAGAATTCCAATCGATCCAGCAATTTTGGCTGCAATTGGACATTGTTTCAGAGTTTAAAAAAAAATGTAAACCAAAAATGTTGACGTGCTGGTCCGAGGCGATGCACAGAGACCAGAAACCAGAGATTTATTTTGGTTTTGTTTTTCAAGAATGTCAGTAGTGCATAGGGACATTAAGATGAACTATAAACCATGAATTCACCGTTGTTATTGACAGGTACATTGCTAGAAAACCTCATGACAGCTCCCATCAGCAGCATTGCAGATGGTATTTGCTCAGGGTCTACTTTACCATTGGATCTGACAGACAAATATATCTGTGCCCAATTCACTGATCCTGATGCTTGCATTGTAAGTATTGATACATTCTAACAGCCCCAAACCCATCAAACTACAACAGCTGGTTGTGTTGGATTTTGATGTTGTATAGCCCCGACAGGGATACTTTACATGGGGCCTGGTGTCCCAATTCCAGCTAAGTCCAACAGTTGGGTGGTAGTGTTACTGCATGGTGTTGTATTTTGATGGACTCAGTACTGTATAGCCCAGACAGGGATACTTTACATGGGGCCTGGTGTCCCAATTCCAGCTAAGTCCAACAGTTGGGTGGTAGTGTTACTGCATGGTGATGGATTTTGATGGACTCAATACTGTATAGCCCAGACAGGGATACTTTACATGGGGCCTGGTGTCCCAATTCCAGCTAAGACCAACAGTTGGGTGGTAGTGTTACTGCATGGTGTTGTATTTTGATGGACTCAGTACTGTATAGCCCAGACAGGGATACTTTGCATGGGGCCTGGTGTCCCAATTCCAGCTAAGTCCAACAGTTGGGTGGTAGTGTTACTGCATGGTGTTGTATTTTGATGGACTCAGTACTGTATAGCCCAGACAGGGATACTTTGCATGGGGCCTGGTGTCCCATCAGTTAGGGTGGTAGTGATACTGCATGTTGTTGTATTCTTACCCTATTCCATTTGTAATCATTTCATGTTTACTGTAATCTAGCCCTATTATTCATGTAACTGCAGTTACCAAACCCTATACACTTGACCCAACCTGTACCCTCAACCAAACCATCAAACCCATATCCTTACCCTCAACCTGCACCCTAAACATAATCACAAAAGTTTACCCATAATGTAAATATAATCAAAACTGTAATCAAAATGTAATCAAAACTTTTTCCCACATCCTAACCCTTATCCCACATTCTAACCCTAACCCTTTACCCCAACCTGTACCCATACATGTACCCCAACCTGTACCCATACATGTATCCCAACCTGTACCTATACATGTACCTCAATCTGTACCATGCAGACCTGTAATTTGTCAGATCTTTTACAAATCTCCCTTTGCTTCAAATTTTTTTTGAAAGAGCCACCAAGGAAAGAAAGAAGTGGCCTGTATTGTGTCCAAACCTCTGGTTTTGTGTTTGTGGGGATGTGGAGAGTCTGTAAATCCTCAAAAATTAAACATCCAGGAGGTTCATGGGGCTTTGTGCTCTAGAAAAAGGAGACCCAGGCCTGCTCCCCATTATTCAGGATTTTTTACTTATCACCCCTGACCATAACCCATACTTTAATAACCCAATCTTTACCCTCAACCTAACCTAATTTCTAACCTGTACACCAACTCTTTATCTGTAGCTTATTTGAAGCCACTATTATTTTTTCTCTTAGGGTGACAGTGGAAGTAGTTTAATGTGTCAAGATCAGGTCAGCAAGACCTGGAGTCTAGTTGGAATCCTAGAATCTTTATCTGTAGCTTATTTGAAGCCACTATTATTTTTTCTCTTAGGGCGACAGTGGAAGTGGTTTAATGTGTCAAGATCAGGTCAGCAAGACCTGGAGTCTAGTTGGAATCCTAGAATCACCCACAGATAATTGCATGATGGCCACATTCATCAAGGTTTCAAGTTATTGGGAGGTGGCGTCTTCAGTTATTGATGGAAGTAAGTTTAAAGAATAGCCCCGTGCATGGACTCAAGGGTCTGGTATAGTAGGATCTTTTGGGGAATTAAAGGGGGTATATCGTCATGATCAGAACAGGCTTGCGGCTTTGAATCCTGAACTAAGTAAGACGAATTGCGGTGACACCATGTGAAATTCTCAATTGAGTAGTAATTAGTTCTGAAAAGAACTGGAGGTTACAACTCGACGTTTTGATCAGTGTGCTCTGATCGTCCGAACTGATAGTTTTTGATGAACTCGATGAACCCAGTGACTGAAAGTAATACCCATGAGCACGCATTGGCCTAGATAACAGGTCACGCCAGATCCCATTACCATGACTGCAGCATAAATAATTTACATGTATTATGTACATGTACCGTGTACAATATCATAACTGCAGGTTCATTATACAGCCACTGGCTTATTTCTTATGCAGCAGTCATGACAATGGGATCTGGAGCACCCTGTTATCTCGGCCAGCGCGTGCTCGAGGGGTATTGTTTTCAGTCACTGGGTTCATCAGTTTGGGATTCATTGTCAAGCCAGAAGCCTGCATCTGATCGTGACGATATGCCTCCTTTACCAGATAAATATTGTATATATAGTAACCTTGTCAAATTTGACAAATGTTTAGTATTCATACTTAAAAAGCTGTATAAGTTATGTCAAAATTTCACCATGCAGTGTATTTACTTTGTGTGTCATCACATTTTCAGCTCAGTCATGTCTTAAATTTACATGGAAAATTTTAAGAATTTACTCATAATTTTAGCCCAAATATCTCAATTATAATTTCTGACTTTGTAAAAGATAATTAATATTACAAAACGCTAATACAAACTAATTAACACCAACAAACCGATATCCGTATATATCAAAGAATTTGTGTGGAACAACTATTAGACTATATGCCTTTTAAAATCCTATTGCAATCCTTTTTCTGATGTTTTTTATAAAAATTTGTTCATTCCTGCAGCTTCAGAGATTCCATGTGACCCAATCCAAGTCCCACAGTGCACCTCCGTCTTACCCTATTCAACAACATACTCAACAACTCAGTCAGCAATCACATCTCACATGAGCACAGCGCAGTCGTCTGGTCTCCTGAATTGTCACAGCAAGGCTAATGTAGTCCTATGCGCTGCTCTCATGCCTGAATGTAAATCAGATGGCAATGGTCTAACCATATGTCAGCAGACTTGTGAGGAGGTCTCTAGTGTCTGTGCAACTTTATTCAACCAATTATCTCTGGTACTGGATTGTAGATCCTTCCCAAGGGGTGCAGATCCATCATCAGGTTTATGTGAGAAAGGTATACAAATTGCATGGACGTTATTTCGTCGCATCAGTGCAACAAGGTCGTATCTCAAAAATGCAACAAGGTCGTACATGCAATAGTGCATAAATTTGCATACATTAAAACAATTGAATGCAACAATGTCGTATCTTCTTCCATAGGTTTTGCATGTTCATCCTGGAACTTTGTAAAAAGATACGACCTTGTTGCACTGAGCAAAATCCATGTCTGCAACAAGGTCGTAACTATGATACGACCTTGATGCACTGAGCAAAATCCATGGCTGCAACAAGGTCATAACTATGATACGACCTTGTTGCACTGAGCAAAATCCATGTCTGCAACAAGGTCATAACTATGATACGACCTTGTTGCACTGATGCAATGATTTAGTAGATTGTTAATTGAATTATAGACTAGATCTTATGCTATGCTTCAATCATCTTGTATTTCCCAGTTCATGTCATGAACTCAGTGAAGGTGGTCAAAGTTTAAGACTTTGAAGAAGTAAGCGTTATTAGTTGTGAAGACAGGAAACACAACTTGATTGATCTGTAGCATTCATCAAGGTACAGCCATCTTATTTACAAATATATATGACCAAACATAGCCTGAAAGAAAAATTAAAAAGGTTAGTTCTTTTTTGTGAATCAGGGTTGTATTTGCATTTGGGTACAAACCCAAAGAGAGTCAGTGTTAAAGGTGTATCGCTTGTATTTGGGCCGATGTGACAGGAAAAAATATATTTAAATGTTGAATTGCTTTTTACTGGAGTTAACCAGTTGACGTCGGGAATATTAATTTTTTTCCGGTCCCCCGTGCGGGTTATTTTCAGTGAAAAATCTGAAAAAATTTCTAGCCATTAATAATTTTTTTTGTCAATGAAACTAAGTTCGGACACCCAAATAAACACCTTTACTCATTGACATTTCGAGAATTAAATGGCTAGTTTTTTAATTACGGTTGTGTTTGTTCAGCACAATTAGACCGTTGGCAAGCTCCGATGCAACGGCCTATTAGCGACCAGCGCCCGGTCGAAAAGACAGCATACCTGGAGAGAGATCGAAGGCCTCGTAAACAATGGATTAAATCCGTCTTTACAAATTCTTGGCTTGTACGTCAAAGGAACAGGTCTTGGATAAAGGGATTAGGCAAAAATCAATGAAAAGAGTGAACTTTTTGCGTGTATACACGGCCTCCGAAGCAAACTGGTTAAGGAAGTTACAAGCTTTCATTTGAGACATTGAACGAAAATATCCGTCAAGGATTAATACCAGTAGAATAAAAACTCAAATTAATCCTTGGATTACACATGGACAGTGTGGCTATCAATCAGAATCAATCACTTTTGAAATAACGCTTTTATTTACAGTTTCCAACATCCGGATTTTATGTGTTTTTTTCATTTAGCAATGATATTATCTTTCAAAATTTGTTAGTTTTATGAATTCTATATAGTGGGTTGTCTTATTAGCAAAACACGGGCATTATATCTTTGACAGATGTGAATTTTCAATATGCAGGTCATTTCATTTTGTTTACATGTCGTCCTGTCAGAACAAGGGCGGATCTAAAAAATGCAACAAGGTCGTATGTGCAATAGTGCATAAATTTGCATACATTAAAACGATTGAGTGCAACAAGGTCGTATCTTCTTCCATAGGTTTTGCATGTTCATCCTGAAACTCTGTAAAAAGATATGACCTTGTTGCACTGAGCAAAATCCATGACTGCAACAAGGTCGTAACTATGATACGACCTTGATACGATACGACCCCTATGATACGACCCCAATGTATTGTTCATTGGGGTTTACCAATGTTTAACCCTCCTACTTTTGGTACCTTTTTCATACAAGTTGATGCACCATTTGAAACTATTCGCTTTTGTGGTTTTGAATGGTGAAATAACTGTACAGTATTGATTTCCCCAAATGGTTTTGAATAGTAGGTCAGCTAATACAAAACCTTGTTTGGATCTTTCCAAATGGTAGTACAGCTAATACAAAACCTTGTTTGGATACTTCTAAGTGGTAAATCAATGGACCCTCGATGCATTTGAATGGATTTGAATGGTAGTAAAGCTTGCTACCAACACTGTTCAAATGGTATCACCATGTGTGTACAAAACCAATGGGCATTTTTGAAAGTGGACATTTTGAATGGTTTCAAATGGTCTATCAGTAGGAGGGTTAAAAAAATTATTATTATTATTTATTTAATAGGAGCAGATTATTCGTGTGGATACCGAAGCCTCACACTTCCAGCCATGTATGACTACACAACCATATCATCTCCTAACTTCCCCAACCCCTACACCGGTTTAGATGATTGTATCTGGATAGTCACAGCTCCTCAAGACGCATACATCATCATCAAATTCCTAGCACTGAATATAGAGTCTTGCTGTGATACTCTTACCATTGGGGAAGGAATGGATAGTGAGAATAGGACGACTGTACATATGTCTGTGTATGGTACAAATCCACCTAAACCCTTAGTGGTTACAAATCATATTGCATGGCTTAGATTCCAGTCAGACAGTGAAGAACAAGTGAAGGGATTTCAGGCTGAGGTACAAGCAGTTGGTACTACAGGTAAGTAAGATTTGTAGCTTTGCATGGTGAAAAGGATAAGCAGGTCTGTGATTTCTCAGGATTTTTTCCTGATTTCTAGATTTTTTACAAATCTCCTTTTGCCTCAAAATTTTCTTGAAAGAAGAGAAGTAGCCACCAAGGAAAGAAAGAAGTAGCCTGTATTGTGTCCAAACATCTAGTTTCTTGTTTGTGGGGATGTGGAGAGTCTGTAAATCCTCCAAAATTAAACATCCAGGAGGTTCAGGGGGATTTGTCCTCTAGACCAAAGGGAGACCCAGGCCCACTACCCATTTTTCTGGATTTTTTACTTTTGTCAAATCACACCCCTGGATTAGGGCTGTGCGTTTTCGGACATTTTTGAAACCGGATACCCGAAATCAGGAAACTTCAGATACCCGGATACCCGTTTTCATTTTTGTTGCAAACATGCCTCTGGTGGTGTACAAATACATGTTCTGTAAATGGTAACAAATTGACTTTTATAATACAGAGGATACCATACTATCGATCTTTTCTTCATTGGAGTGTAATCTCTTGAATTTAAAAATAATTGTCTGTACAAGTGCATTGTTCAAGAGTCACAGATTTCTGTTTGCACCGCTCAAATGTTAAGTCCGAAGTTTAAAAAGTCGTTTACGGGTAATTGGAACCGAAAAATGGAACCGGGTAATGACCGTTGCGGTCGGGTATCCGGATACCCGGATACCCGGCACAGCCCTACCCTGGATAAGTAAAAACTGTTTGCGGTGACGAAGAAGAACCTGAGTATTTTCACCCCAGCTATGGTTTCTATTATAAATTCATCTTTGACGAATGGCAGTTTTCCTTCAGCTCTAAAGGATGCTATTGTTATACCACTTTTGAAAAAGCCTACGCTTGATCACGACACTCTCAAGAACTATAGACCTGTGTCAAACACTGCCTTTCTGTCTAAAGTGATTGAAAAAGCTGCTCTTCGTCGTGTTTCCAAGCATTTGGAGGTTAATAATCTGCATCAGCCATTCCAGTCAGCATACAGGTCCAATAGCAGCACTGAGACAGCCTTGTTGAGAGTCAAGAGTGATATAATGTATGCTCTTGATAATCGGCAGGCTGTTCTCTTGGTGTTGTTGGATTTGTCTGCTGCTTTTGATACAATTGATCATTCTATACTTTTAAATAGAATGTCAAATATATTTGGTATTACTGGAAGTGTTCACGACTGGTTTCATTCGTACCTCACTGGCCGGACTTGCAAAGTAAAAATCGCGAATGAATACTCCGAGCCTCAAGCTCTCGATTTTGGTTTGCCGCAGGGCTCTGTTATCGGTCCGCAGTCCTTTTCATTCTATACACATCCACTCGCCGACATCATTAAGCGCCATACCAATGTTAAATTTCATTTTTATGCAGACGACAGCCAGGTGTATATTACTTGTGATCCTCGAGACCCAAATGATGTGAAACACGCTTTGTCGACTTTGACCACTTGTATTCTTGAAATCAAAACATGGATGACGACAACATGCTGCAATTAAATGACACTAAAACTGAATTCTTTGTTGCCGTCACTCCAAGATTATCTCATACGTTGCAGGACATCTCTTAAGATCGGTAATATTGTCATCAAGCCATCCACCTCCGTCAGAAATCTCGGTGTGGAATTTAACCAAAATATGAACATGTCAACCCATGTGACTTGATTTGTCGTTCACTAAACTTCCATATCCGCAATTTATCTCAAATTAGAATGTTTATTGACCAGACTACTTGCCATCACGCCGTTCGTGCACTTGTTACATCGCGATTAGATTATGCTAACTCTCTTCTTCATGGTATAAATGTTTCTGATATCAAACGTCTTCAGCGTCTCCAAAATCGTGCAGCCAAACTTGTTTTCCAGGCTAAAAAGTATGATCTTGCGTCGCCATTTCTCCAACAACTCCATTGGTTGCCTGTCCACTCGCGTATTGTGTTTAAGATTTTAACTGTTGTATACAAATGTTTCACCAAACAGGCACCAACGTATCTTTCAGACCTCATCATTCCTACAAATCTAGGAAATCCGGACTTCGCTCAGGCAATGATGATAGACTAGTTACGGTGCCTAAAACCAACACTCAATCTGGTGACAAGGGTTTTTATGCTGCTGGTCCTATGCTATGGAATAACTTGCCTCACTACATCCGTCACACTACATCATTAACAAAGTTCAAGAAAGATCTTAAGACTTTTCTATTTTAATTGTTTTTGTTTTGGGTTTTTGTAGTTGTATAGTTTGTTAAGCGCTCTGATACCAGTTTCTTCTGTGTTTGAGCGCTATATAAATGTTCACATTATTATTATTATTATTATTATTATGTAGAAATTCTCTTTTGAGTAGTAAATCATTCTGGAAAGAACTGGTGGTTTACAACTTGACGTTTTGATCAGTATGCTCTGATCGTCTTCAGTTAAGATATGATTATGTACAGGGTGGTTCAAACTGAAGTCACTAGAGATCATTTAACACGGCTCTCTGTATTGCTATGATAAGCCTGTTTATATTGATTAAGCATATTGATTACGTGAAACACTTCTGAAAAATTTGCTGGTAGTGGAACAAAATAGCAGTGTGATCTTTGTGGTTTTGCTATTGTTTTCAACATGGTAAATGCCAGATTTGAGCTAATTGGATTGAATCCAACCTGCATGGGCATGTTATTTGTAAATGATAATCTGTACATGTTCTTTAGCTTTGTACTGTCATTAACTTTAACTGTCCATTACAAATTGTGCTGAATTTGACTACAATCAAGCTGGATGTTTTCATGGGAGATGGTTGCATTTTTAAAGAAATCGTGTATGAAATGGTCTATTTTGTTGCCTGACATTTGAAATTTTTGTGTGATTACGTTCATTTTAAAAATTGAATAATGATGTGAGCATTTAATAATAATAATAATAATAATAATAATAATGTGTGGACTTATATAGCGCACGTATCCACCAACTGAGTGGTGCTCAAGGTGCATTATATTATTAACCCTGCTCATAAGGCTCGTAAGGCTCATAAAATCATTCCTGAAACCATCTCAGCTCCCTGGGGAATATACAGCTCAATTGCTGCCATTACAGCGCATATAGGGCTAATCAACCAACTCTGCCCTCACAGGTACCCATTTAACCCCTGGGTGATGGAGAGAAGCAATTATGGTTAAGTGTCTTGCTCAAGGACACAAGTGTCACGGCCGGGATTCGAACCCACATTCTGCTGCTAACACCAGAACTTGAGTCCGGTAAGCTAGACCGCTCGGCCACGACACTCCATTGTGAACTTGCCATTGTGAAATTGGAGCCTAATTGTTACAAAGGTTCGATTCAATCCTGCCATTGTTTTTGTAATATTGTCTATTGTTGTCTTTCTTTCATAGGATTAGCAAGTTACTGTTCACGAGACTCTGTGTCTAGCTGTTCTGATGGTATCTCATGTATTCCATTCCGATGGCGTTGTGATGATGTCATGGATTGCCCACTTGGAGTTGATGAAAATTGCCAAAGTATGTATGATCAAAGATGTTATCTTTACAATGTATTTATCTACATTTGCATTTTCCATAAATTGTGTTAAAAGAACTAGTCAATGTAAACATTTATTATGTAAACGAAGATATTAGTTAAATGAAAGCGATAATAAAAGTAAGTGACAAACGGCACAAGTCATGGAGGAAGTGTATAAAGTTAAATCACTTTGAATAACTTCATGCTGAAAATACCCTGAAAATCCATTTTGCCTTGAAATAACCGTAATTTCACTGCAATTTCACTGTGTCTCTTCCTCTCAGATATTGGCAATAATGTTCACAGTGATTTCACGGCAAATTCACGGCGCTCTTGAGAATTAATGAGCTGCCCCAAAACTGCCATGAGAAGTTCATGGCATTTTCACAGTGAAGAAATCCCAAGAGTATTTCATGGCATTTTCACAGTGTTGTGTCATCGTTAAATTGTCGTGAACTATTTATTTCACAGTAAAATGGATTTTCAGGGCATTTTTAGGGTAAAGTTATTCATAGTGAATGCAAGTCAAATTCTGCAGTCCCTTCAACCCTAGCTGTGTTCCTTAGAAACCATTCAGTCTGGCCTTAATTAGCAACCCGCTGTGTGTCTCTTTATGAGAACTGACACTCATGTTTCAACTCAAGACCCATATGTTTCTCATTTAACCCTAACCATGCTAAATGCAACAGGATGTAACAGTTGTATAATTCTGATGCATGTTGTTGCATTCAGCAGCCAGTACTGATGACTCAATCTGTTGTATCTTGTTGCATTCAGCATTGGACAGTGTTTTGTATAACAAATAGTCTGTGTTGTGTCTTGTTGCATTTAGCATTGTTTAACATGTAAATAAAGATGGAAATAAAGTGTCTTTTGATGTAAACAGTAGAAAACAAAAATAACCAGAAAAGAGAAAACATGTAAACAAAGAAGGAAACAAAGAAAGTTACTTTTATGTAAATAACGAAAACAGAAAGAAGCAACGAAAAACAGAACACATAAAAGTAACAAGCATGTAAATAAAGGGAAAAGACAATGATGATTACCATAGCAGAGAAGCACAAAGCTTGTGCAGCTAAATAATCCCCTTGTATGTTGTCGCAGACAGCACTGTGCTTGAAAAACCACAGTCCAATTTACTGAACCCTTCACTGCTAGGTGCAACAAGATCCACATATTGACCACTGTTGCATGTTGTTGCATTCAGCAGGGTGATAAGAAAGTTACCCTAGCATGGTTAGGGTTAATATACTGTTTTAGTTTGTTGTCTTAAAGTAATGTGTTATTTGTAAAACCTTCTGTCTAAATGCCTTGTTTTATTATATATCCTCAGCTCTATATGAAGAAATCACCCTAAGTATCGACAGCTCCCAACAAATCAAATCACCAGGCTATGCCATGGGTAGTTACGTTGGAAACGCCAACAACACTTGGATCATCCGCACACAACCAGGCAGAAAACTTATCATCAATTTTGATGATTTCAATACGGAGCAGGATTATGATGTGCTGGAAGTTGGTGACGGTACAGACCCATCAAACGGGTTGTTCTTCTTCTGGTCTGGAGATATGATGCCGCCTGTCATTTTGTCAGACAGTAACACAATGTGGATCCAATTTACATCAGATAAACTAATTAATCGTAGAGGCTTTGACCTTATTGTCTTCGATGTGGAAAGTACAGGTAATTTAATAATCGGTTATTGCTTAAAAACCATACTACACTTTTGGTAAAACTGGAATGCCACTGATTACTTTATGCAGCTTAACCCTCCTACAATCAGTGCAAATTTTGAAACAACCCATTCAGGCCACTCCAAGTCATTAGCTGTTGGCAGTGGCCTCCTATGGTTACCCTTCTGTGCACTGTCACACCACTGAGATTGCAGGGTAAGGTGGTCTCCCATTGATACATTGTAGGCCATACTAATATGTTCAAACATTTACAGTGGCCTTGGGTGGCACACAGTTTATACCTTTGATCTATAACCAATGACCATGTTTATATAACCTTTGATCTATAACCAATGACCATGTTTATATAACCTTTGATCTATATTAACCAGATCTGACTGGATAGCACTTAGTAATAATAATAATAATAATAATGTGGACTTATATGGCGCACGTATCCACCAAACTGGTGCTCAAGGCACATTACATTATTACCCCTGCTCATCAGGCTCATAAATCATTCCTGAAACGATCTCAGCTCCCTGGGGAGTATACAGCTCAATTGCTGCCATTACAGCACATATAGGGCTAATCAAACACAACAACCAACTCTGCCCTCACAGGTACCCATTTATCCCTGGGTGGAGAGAAGCAATTATGGTAAAGTGTCTTGCTCAAGGACACCATGGTCGTGGTTGGGATTCGAACCCACATTCTGACGACTCAGCCATCAGAACACAAATCTGATGCACTAAACTGCTCGACCATGGCACTTCACAGTGTAATTTGTCTTTAAATACGAATGATGCCCACTTATAATGGGTGTACACCATTGTTAATTACCTCAACAAAAAACAGATCCAATTAACATCTAGAAGCTTGGAATGGCACTGAACATCCTGAGGATTTATTCCCTGACATTTTGAGGTTTTCATGAATAAAAATTCAAATAGGCAGTTTCCATGGTTACTCACGTTACATTTTTGAGGTTTTGGGCCCACTCTTAATGCCATAATATATATTTCACTCCTGAGGACGATCAGAGCATACTGATCGAAACGTCGAGTTATAACCTTCCAGTTCTTTTCAGAACTACTACTCAATAGAGATTTTCACATGGTGTCACCGCAATTAGTCTTACTTATATATTTCACTCACCAGTTTTTTCACAGTAATTGCATTATACCCAGACCTTACTCAGCACAAAATAAGAATTTCAAAAATGTGTTACATCTACGCTATATAAGACAAAAAAGTGACATTTTGTAACGTGAGAAACCAGCAGTTTTCTCTTACATAGCGTCCCCGTACGTATAACAAATTTCTGAAATTACTTTTTTTGTGCTGAGTAATGTTTGGCATAATGCAACTACTGTACAAAATCTGGTGAGTTAACTGTTATCCTGCGGAGTTCAGTACACAAAATCAATACAGTGTGCGGAGTTTTCATATATTCCGATATAAAATTCACGAAAAGTTACTGTCACCAGACTATTCACAGTGTTTGGTAGTACTAGTAGTATATAGTATACCGCGACTCTGTCATGCTTGTAATGAAACGAGCGTTGTTGTTTTTTCATGAATTACATCATTTGGCCTACAAATAGCTGATTTTAGAACGCTCACTTCATGACATCGGCTTTCCATTGGCTTCCTAAAAGTGTCTGCTATTGGCTAATGTAAACCTTGGTACATTGTAGGTAGCGTTAACCAATCACAAGCCACGTAACATCATTTTCACAGTGTTGTTGAAAGCTACGATCGTGGCTTTCCGCACGGAACACCGCAGCCACGATCGTGGCTCCACGCAGGATAACAGTTAAATGTATTAGTAAGGAAGTTATGGCATGAAGAGTGGGTCCAATACATGTAACGTGAGTAACCATGGGATTGCCCAAATCTGAAATATACTACTCAAAACAATTTAGGGAACACCGGATTTTTAACATCAAATAGGTTTGAAATGTTCCATGAACCGGGATTTTCATTTGCAACCCCCTCTCTCTTTCAGTAGTCATGTCATGAAATGTGTAATCACTACATGCATCCTTTATCATCTGTTTCATTGTGCAGTTGTTTCTCATCAATTCTGTGAAACATTGTGTTTATCTGAAATAAATGATCTTGCTTTAACTGAGATTATTCCGGTGTTTCCTAAATTGTTTTGAGTAGTATAGATCATCAGCTAATGATCCATTGCCGTTAGCATGAATTCAAACAATCCCTATGCATTTTCACTTTTTTCAATTCTTGTGAAGTATGGATGCATTTTAAGACTTTCTACTAAAACATTTCATTAACCCTCCTATGGTTTGACCTTTCAAAACCTTTCAAAATCTGCTTACGGGCCAAAATGGCTATCAATTATTATGAACCCTTTAAAACCCTCCAGAATTTGTTGCTACTGAACAACCACACCTTTCAATACCCTTTGAAAGGTATTGAAACATTTCAACACCAGTTTGTTCAGAGAGTTGTTACACCTTTCGAAACCTTTCATGGGTCCCTTTTGTCAGACAGTTTTCTCACCTTTCAAAACCCTTCAGTACAGCAAACTTGAAAGGTTTTGAAAGGTCTGACAATTCTATGGCAACTGCACTGTATATAGGAGGGTTAAATTCTGGTTGGATAAATATCATGTTTGCTGAGTATACACAGTGTTAGTATTTATATATATTGTTGTCACAGTCATCATTGATAATGTGTTAATCTTGTAGTGACATTTGACTGTGGGAGTAACCAGTTTGACTGCGGTCATTCGGTATGTGTACCTGATGTCTGGCAATGTGATGGTGTACCTCGATGTGCAGACAGCTCCGATGAAGCTGGCTGTGTTCAGGGTAAGTTTGATTTTATCTCTTAGATCTTTCATGTAGTTGAAGCCCAAGATATCTGCAGTGTGGACACAAAGGGTTGGGATGGGATGTTTTGGTCTAAGGGATAAATAGGAGTGTGGTTTTTATTAAGGGAATAAAAGTTTATCGATAGAAGCGATAAAGAACCAAGCCAAAGGCAATGTCCTGTAAAGCCCATAGCCACAGACAACTCCACCAGCAACTTGGGTAGGAATCAAACCTATGACGTCCTGCTTACTGGTGCAGATGTCTTAACCCTTTCACTACCATTGGCGACTTTAGTCGACCAAGGTCACCATACACACAGCACTTAATTGGGAGTATCATGACCAGCTTTTAAAACAGCTGTATTTTTTCCCTTCTTCGCAGTCCATACCCATGCTATATATGGTTGGAAAGACTGATTCCTTATCTTTCTAATGGTATAGCCCAACCTACATGTTGCTATTATAGAAATCAGACATAATACAAGTCAATCCTTTCAATGGCCATTTGTGCTATGGAACGCCATACACTTGTGTACAAAATGCTTTCTGTGTTTGTGAAAGTCAGGGGAAATAAAATAAATAACCCGATCATTTTATATGCAATGCCAATGATTTTGGTATCTTATGAAAGGGAATTTCGAAAGCAACAATCATTTCATTGAATATATCTTTCTCCAACAAATTCTTCATGATGAAAAACGAGTTTAGAAAAAGTGCCTGTAAATGAATGCATACTGTTGTGCAATAATGTGGGACATCCTGTTGAAACAAATCGGCAATGAAAGGGTTAACCTCCTCGACCACTGAGCATGCCTGATGACGACAGACCAGCTAGAATCCTATATAGCAGTGGGTACCGCCATTTGTATTTGTTGATGAGATAATAAACAAATAATTTGATTTTTGCCCTAAACTGACTTATGTATAAAGCACTATGTACTCGGTGCTTTCCGAGTGTCTGCAGGAGAAAAAAAGTATCCAGGTGACTCGGGTGGGACTCCCACATTGAATTCCTGCTTATTAGTCACTTGGCAGACACTCGATATATGCCGGTGTAGGGCAAAAAAGGAGTGTATTGATTTTGTTTTTATATCTGATATTTTGATGATGTTTCTTACCATGACAGTTATGGCACCAGGGTCAATGACCCTACAAACCCCATTCACCTCTGACCTAGAGAATAAGTCATCACAGGAGTATCTTACACTAAGCAACCAATTCACCAGTGCTGTAAGTTTGTTTGAACGGATGGATAACAAAACACTCATTTCATTTTATAATTCACTTGATTCATGTCATTAATGAGTTGAATCAAATAGTCTACAGCTTGGGTGTAATGACTTTTCAAGCTTGAAATAACATGGATATAACAAATTGAAGTTGACAGAAAATGTATCCAATGGGATAACAAAACCACGGAATTAACACTACCAATTAATCCCACACCTGTGGAGTGTCGTGGCCGAGCGGTCTAGCTTACTGGACTCAAGTTCTGGTGTTAGCAGCAGAATGTTGGTTTGAATCCCGGTCGTGACACTTGAGGCAAGACACTTAACCATAATTGCTTATAGAGGCAGAGGTAGTTTAACACCTGCCTTGTTCTGGACTAGTTACCCCTCCCAGTCCTATTCGCACCGTGAAGAGGCTGGTTATTAACTTGTCTTGTTTCGGTGCGAGGGGCTGGTTTCTTCAGTGTGGAGTCGTTGTAACAACTCAATGACTTAGTAGCCTCCACCTTGGAGTGGCCATTGGCCTTGTGTGGGGCGAATTGCGTAAAAAAAAAAAAAAAAAAAAAAAAACCTGTCAAACTCCAATGGCTAGTTGTGTTGTGTTTTGATGGCTGTATCCACTATGTGCACATCGTAGCCCTCTAGCAGTGATAATGCACCCGGTGTCTGTATGATAGGCAATTTGGCATCAAGTGAGCAATAGCATTCACTTCATGCGAGTATTTAACAGTATTATGTATTTGTATATCTAACATCAATTACTGATAGTTGGAGAGATTGCGCATGTAATAATAATAATAATAATAACGCCATGAAATACACTTGGGATTCCTTCGCTGTGAAAATGAACTTCTTGTGGCAGTTTTGGGGCAGCTCATTCATTCTCGAGAGCGCCGTGAATTTGCCGTGAAATCACAGTGAACATTATTGCCAATATCTGAGAGGAAGAGACACCGTGAAATTGCAGTGAAATTACGGTGAACTGTTATTTCAAGGCAAAATGGATTTTGCAGGGCATTTTCAGCGTGAAGTTGTTCATAGTGTCAGGAAGGTTCTTGGCTTAGGAGAAATATAAATAATATATGATGATTACTATTGAGGAATTATCCACTGTTTTTGATTATTTTGATATTTAATTGATTTCAGATTGATCCAGTACTGAGCAATCAACTAGGAACAGCATATGTTAAAACAACAGTAAATACTTTCAGGTAATTAGATCTGTTATAAAATAAAAAAGGTAAAAAAAAGGTTGGTACTCGGCTTGAGAAATGGTGAAACAGCATTTTGTTTGAAGATTCCTGCTGTTTAGTTCTTAAGATTTAAAACAGACTCGGTCAAGTCAATTCACTGAAAATTGCTGCTTGAGTTATTGGTGTGTCAGAATTAAATGTTTGTACTTGTAATGGCTGAATCTGTCTGTCTATGCTGAAGCTTTTATGCTGAATCTATCTGTCTGTCTATGCTGAATCTGTCTGTCTATGCTGAATCTGTCTGTCTATGCTGAATCTGTCTGTCTATGCTGAATCTGTCTGTCTATGCTTCTATGCTGAATCTGTCTGTCTATGCTGAATCTGTCTGTCTATGCTTCTATGCTGAATCTGTCTGTCTATGCTGAATCTGTCTGTCTGTGCTTCTATGCTGAATCTGTCTGTCTATGCTTCTATGCAGAATCTGTCTGTCTATGCTTCTATGCTGAATCTGTCTGTCTATGCTGAATCTGTCTGTCTATGCTTCTGTGCTGAATCTGTCTGTCTATGCTTCTATGCTGAATCTGTCTGTCTATGCTTCTATGCTGAATCTGTCTGTCTATGCTTCTATGCTGAATCTGTCTGTCTATGCTTCTATGCTGAATCTGTCTGTCTATGCTGAATCTGTCTGTCTATGCTGAATCTGTCTGTCTATGCTGAATCTGTCTGTCTATACTGTCTATGCTCAATCTGTCTGTCTATGCTTCTATGCTGAATCTGTCTATTGCTACTATAGTCATATCCTTAAAAGCTAAATTTGCATATACATGTATGACCATTGACTTCATTCATTCAACTCAGCTGAGGGAAATGATAAACGCCACACATACTAACATTACAATAATATTTCCTATCTGTACAGATCATCAGATGACCCTATCCAACGAGTAGTTACCCCTCCAGTCACTTTGGTATACTTCACTATTGAATTGAATCGATTCCCATCCACTAATCAGACCACAATGACAGCTGAGGAGACCCGAGCATTGATAACTAACATCTTAACTGAGGAAGTCGCTGATGGTACCTTGGGTAGTGTCATGGTTAATGCAAGCTCAGTTCAGATTAATGATGGTAAGGAGAATTTACTCTATTAAGCCTAAGGCCAACTTGCTTACACATAACCTGAATCCTTCCTAACTCCCTAGGCCCATTTGCTGACACATAACCTGAATCCTTCCTAACTCCCTAGGCCCATTTGCTTACACATAACCTGAATCCTCCCTAACTCCCTAGGCCCATTTGCTTACACATAACCTGAATCCTTCCTAACTCCCTAGGCCCATTTGCTTACACATAACCTGAATCCTCCCTAACTCCCTAGGCCCATTTGCTGACACATAACCTGAATCCTTCCTAACTCCCTAGGCCCATTTGCTTACACATAACCTGAATCCTTCCTAACTCCCTAGGCCCATTTGCTTACACATAACCTGAATCCTTCCTAACTCCCTAGGCCCATTTGCTGACACATAACCTGAATCCTTCCTAACTCCCTAGGACCATTTGCTTACACATAACCTGAATCCTCCCTAACTCCCTAGGCCCATTTGCTTACACATAACCTGAATCCTTCCTAACTCCCTAGGCCCATTTGCTTACACATAACCTGAATCCTTCCTAACTCCCTAGGCCCATTTGCTTACACATAGCCTGAATCCTCCCTAACTCCCTAGGCCCATTTGCTTACACATAACCAGAATCCTTCCTAACTCCCTAGGACCATTTGCTTACACATAACCTGAATCCTCCCTAACTCCCTAGGCCCATTTGCTTACACATAACCTGAATCCTTCCTAACTCCCTAGCCTCATTTGCTTACACATAACCTGAATCCTCCATAACTCCCTAGGCCCATTTGCTTACACATAACCTGAATCCTTCCTAACTCCATAGGCCCATTTGCTTACACATAACCTGAATCCTTCCTAACTCCCTAGGCCCATTTGCTTACACATAACCTGAATCCTCCAAAATCCTTCAGTAGTAAAGCAAGCACATGACATGTATGCACACATGTGTTTCTAATCTGTGATACATGTACATGGCCAGGGACCCTCCCTGCATGCATGGAGCAATAAACAGTGTCCACTGACCCAAGCACTGACCTTACAATCACTACAACAAACATGGATGTACATGTACCATGGAAAGGCAGTTATGCCTAATAACCTCAATCCTTCAAAATCCTTCACTTTAGCAAAGAGGATTCTGGAAGATTTGGCAAGGTTAGGGTTAATGGGACAAGATTGTCACGATCAACAGGCCATGGAATCAGAGTGCTAGTTTTAGATTAACTCGGTGACTGAAAATAATACCTCACATGATAAGGTTATTACCATTGCTGGTGCATAAATGAGCCAGTAATTTTCAGTCACTGTGTTCATCTTCAACTAGGGCAATAATTCCATGCGTTGTTGAAAGTCTGTTGTGATCGTGACGATATTGTTTCTTTAATAATATACCATATTAACCCTCCTACTTTACTGGCAAGTAGCTACAGAGGTCAAAACCAGTCAACTGCCTGTTTTGACTGTTGACCCAAATGTACACACAGGGGCATTTTTGACTGGTTTTGACTGTCATTTTGACCACCCTGAACAATACCAGACAATGCTTTTACCAGTCAAAAACAGTCGACTCATTTTGACCTGTAAATGTACTTACTACACGTAAGGTTTGACAGTGTTTGACTTTTAAGTGCACTAGATATACATTGGCAAGTATATCAACATTTTGACTGATTTTGACCCTTGTAGTAGTAGGAGAGTCAATTGTATAAATTCTCCATTCTTAAAGTTTAAGATATATGTAGGTATAAGGAGAATTACTGCTTAGCTGTAGGTTTATCCTTATACATACAGTATTAAATGGAAAGAACAGCATTGGTATTTGATAAGGTACATTCATGTCAAACCTCTAGTTGTCTAGAAGTATATATCATAAAACTAACCTGTGAAAGGTAAAACTTGTAGCTTTGCATGGTGAAGAGGATAAGTAAGACTAACTCCCTAAGACTTTCTCCTGAAGACGATCAGAGCATACTGATCGAAATGTCGAGTTGTAACCTCCAGTTCTTTTCAAAACTAATTACTACTCAATAGAGAATTTCACATTAGTCTCACTTAACCTGTGAAAAATTCATCACAAAAGATGCTCATGTTTTCTATAAAAAAAAAAAATAATCTTTTACAATTTTTGTATTTGTTTTTGTTCCAAAAGGTTACTGGCTGGATTTGACATAAAAATCCTTGTATTACTTTGTAATGATGGAAGTAATTCACAAAGAATTATTTCAGTTTTGAGATAATTTGTGTATTTGATAATCTGGTAATTACATATGTTGTACCCTTCCTTTTAATGTTTTCATTCTCAATTATTTTACCCTCAACAACTTTGACATCAAAGAAATACTCACTAATTTCTTGTGTTTAATTCTTTGATTGTTTTATCAGTGTCTGCAGCAGGTTCAACAGATATGACTACATCAGCTATGACTACACAAGGTGAGTTCATTTAAATCATACAGTAGGACAAGTCCTGTACACTGTTAGCAAGGGCCAGCTCTGCTTAACCAGTTCGCACCGGGAATAAAAAAGTTTTTCCGAACCCCGTGGCGGGTTTATTTTTACCACACAAACACGACCAATGGTGCTCACCAGAGCGTGACCGGGGAGACCGCGTCTTCCACCGTATGCTTATGGCTCGTTGCCACGTCGACCGGGAATCTATACAAATATTCCCGAGAATCCTGTGGCGTGTTTAGACGCTCTCCGATCCGCTGTCCAAAAAAATATTGCGTGTATACACGGCCTCCGACGCAAACTGGTTAACAGTTCCTGGTACTTACTTTGTTCACAAATTAAACAAATCTATTAACCCTCCTACTACTACAAGGGTCAAAATCAGTCCAAATTTTGATATACTTCCCAAGGTATATCTAGTGCACTTAAAGAAGTCAAACACTGTCAAACCTTACGTGTTGTAAATGCATTTACAGGTCAGACTGAGTCGACCGTTTTTGACTGGTAAAAGTATTGTCTGGTATTGCATGTTCAGGGTGGTCAAAATGACAGTAAAAACCAGTCAAAAATGCCCCTGTGTGCACATTTGGGTCAACAGTCGAAACAGGCAGTTGACTGGTATTGACCTCTGTAGCAACTTCCCACTAAAGTGCAGCTTTAATTATTCATTAAAGCACTCATCTATACATCCATTATGAATAACTTTACCCTGAAAATGCCCTGAAAATCTGTTTTACCGTGAAATAAATAGTTCACAGCAATTTCATGACAACACAACACCGTGAAAACGCCATGAAATACTCTTGGAATTTCTTCGCAGTGAAAACAACATGAACTTCTTGTGGCAGTTTTGGGGCAGCTCATTATTTCTCAAGATTGCCATGAATTTGCCCTGAAATCACTATGAACATTATTGCCAATATCCGAGAGGAAGAGACACTATGAAATTGCCGTGAAATCATGGTGAACTATTATTTCACAGCAAAATGGATTTTCAGTGTAAATTTATTCATAGTGATCTATCTATTTATTTATCCCCCAAAAATTTCCAAGTAATTAATTGTAAATTGTAATTGTAATTGTTAATTGAAACCACTTCTACAGATGTGTGTTTTGGTAATGAGTTCCAATGTGATGAAGGGCTTTGTATTCCTACAAGCTCTGTCTGCGATCAAGTGTCTGACTGTGTTGATGGTACTGATGAAGAATTAGGCCGTGACTGTCCTGTTGGTAAGAACATTTTATTTCTAGAAATGCTTTAAAAAATCTTCTACTCTCTCTTATGTTTTCCCCCTTTCACTTTTTTCACAGTTCCCAATAATCAAGATTTCTTAAAGGGGGTTAATTTTAGCCCCGTCGACCATTAACCGTCAAAGCAAATAAAAATAAGAAAATAATGACAAAATAGGATGGTTATAAACCCTCCTATATGCCCAGGCTGAAATTTGGCCCAGTAAGCACCGCACCCACAGACAGTCACTTGAGTATTTTTGGTTGCATTGCCAATTGTTCACACATTGCATACATGTACATGTAGTCCTACATAAGTTAGTGGCAAAGTCAAACACACTTGTGTATGTCCTACATAAGTTATATGCAGAGTCACACAGAGCTGTGTATGTACTGCATAAGTTAGCAGCAGACTCATATACAGTTGAGTGGTTTTGGTTTGACCTCCTACCAGAGCCACATGTCCTTGCATTTATTTGAGTGCACTGCACAAAGTCAATGGGTTGGGAGTTACATACAAATTTTGAGTGTCTTTGATTGTTAAACCTATAGGAGAGTTAAAGGGGGACTGACATCATTTATTGTGTGTGTACTTAAGGCGTTTTGTAATAAAACATTGTTTTTGAGACCCACCTGTGTCTATTTAATTTAATTTAGTACAAGTATTTTAAAACAATGTTTGAAGTGTTTGGGGGAGGCAACCCCGCCCCATGGTGGAAGCTTCATTTGCATAAGATATGTGACGTAAGGTCGGTAAGATCCGATGTGTACATGATGTACATGTATATACAAACGTTTCACACACGTAGCGTCGATTTAATTTCTTCCGTGATTTTTGTTTCCGGAACTAATAAAATGCCGGGAAGATGTGTTGCTGCAGGATGCAGCAACACCACCAAAGACGGTGTTAGCCTTCATCTGTTCCCAAGTGACCCAAAAATCGCCGTATTTGGACGAGCAAAGTTCGACTGACAAGAGTAAAGTGGTCAGGTCCATCGGCTCACATAGTTTTGTGCAGCGATCATTTTGAGCCGAGTTTTGAGCCGAATTTCTCTTCCCGACATGACGTCACGAACAGCTCCTCCGTGCAGGGCGTAAAAGTGGGGGCATTTTTACAATGGTAAAATAACACTCTCAAAAACAATAAAAACACAAAACAAAAATTTTATTGATCTTTTACTGATATAAAAGAATAAAACGATCACATATTTAACTGTTTGATTTAAATCCATGTCAGTCCCCCTTTAAGGAATGGTGATTTGAATAATGTCTTAGTGTTCTTGAAGGAAATGTACAAGGTTAACAGATTACCAAATTTACAAATTGTTTTTTAAAGCTCATAAATAAATACAAGTATCAATAATTCTGGAATATTATTCCATCTAAATTCCTTTCTTCTAAAAAACTTTAAAAATTGTTGAATGTTGAATTTTGAAAATGTCCCTTCTGGCAACTATTTGAAAAAACATAAAAAAAATTGAAAATTTGTAACCGTTTTTTGTTGATTTCATGAGCACCTACTGAAATGAATAGGGCTGTGCGTTTTCGGATATTTTTGGAACTGGATACCCGAAATCAGGAAACTTCGGATACCCGGATACCCGTTTTTATTTTTGTTGAAAACATGCCTCCGGTGGTGTACAAATACATGTACTGTAAATGGTAACAAATTGACTTTTATAATACAGAGGATACCATACTTAAATCGATCTTTTCTTTATTGGAGTGTAATCTCTTGAATTGAAAGATAATTGTCTGTACAAGTGCATCATTGTTCAAGAGTCACAGATTTCTGTTTTGCACCGCTCAAATGTTAACTAAGTCCGAATTTTAAAAAGTTGTTTACGGGTAATTGGAACCGAAAAATGGAACCGGGTAATGACTGTTTCGGTCGGGTATCTGGATACCCGGATACCCGGCAAAGCCCTAGAAATGAAATATTTCCAGGTAATAGTTGTATGACGTATTTCTTGAAAGTAAGAAGGTTGAAATGAAAGAAATATATCCATATACAATGCTGTATCTTTCCTTTAAAATGCCTTCAATTTCAAATGCTGAACACTTGAAGGAAACAGGAATTGTACTGTTAAATTTACAAACGGTTTCCAGACGGTAGCTTTTTGTAAAACATAAAAACAGAAAAATAAAATGTTTTTGGTTGTTTTCTCATAAACTTGAGTCCCGAATGTGATTTAAAACTTTTACATGCAAAATTAGTGTTATTGGCCTTATGTTTCGAACCTTGCTGGTTCTTTCTCACGTTTTGAACCTCGCAAGTTCTTTTGCACTTTGGCTTTGAGAAAAACTTACAAGGTTCAAAACGTAAGGCCAGTAACATCTATTTTGCATTTATACTACAGGTCCTTTAGGTTGGTAAGCAGTTTGCAATGGCTAATTCTCTAAACTTTTACATAAATAGAGAATTAGCTGTTAGCAAAATGCTTACCAACCTAAAGGACCTGTAGTATAAATGCAAAATGATGGTTATTGTTTTTACATTTTGAACCTCGCAGGTTCTTTCTCAAAGGCAAAGTGAGACAGGAAAAAACAAGCTATATACATAAACATACTGTAAGAGAGGAAGTTAGGCAGGTGTGAAAACTTTTACATGTTAGTATAAAATATTTCATGAAAACTAGAATAGGAAGTATGTTACCAAATACTAATGTTATACCTTGTCTTTAATGTTGTTTTTATGCAATGATATCCCAACAGCTTGTGGAGAGAGTCTTATCAGCGTTACATCACAAGGCTCCGTCAACCTAACTGTTCCCATGGTAACCCAAGATAATGACCCATTCTTCTACAAAGGATGTGGATATGTCGTCATAGCTCCAGCCAATCACAGACTCTATTTAGTCATCCACAAAATCTCCCTGGTTTCTGATAAGCAAAAGTTGATCATAGTCCTTGGTCAGGGGAAGTTTATTCAGTACACAAGTAGCGTTCAGCAAGCATTGGATATCGTGAGCTTAGAGGAGAGCATATCTATAACCCTCATCGGTGACCATTGGACTACTGGGGATGGTATATCCATTGAATTCTCAACAACTCAGCAAACAGGTATAAAAATGTCATAATCCTGAAAAGAAATGCCTCAAATCCCAATTTGTTGCCAATGGAGTGTCGTGGCCGAGCGGTCTAGCTTACCGGACTCAAGTGCTGGTGTTAGCAGCAGAATGTGGGTTCGAATCCCGGCCGTGACACTTGTGTCCTTGAGCAAGACACTTAACCATAATTGCTTCTCTCCACCCAGGGGTTAAATGGGTACCTGTGAGGGCAGAGTTGGTTGATTAGCCCTATATGCGCTGTAATGGCAGCAATTGAGCTGTATACTCCCCAGGGAGCTGAGATGGTTTCAGGAATGATTTATGAGCCTTATGAGCAGGGGTAATGATATAATGCGCCTTGAGCACCACTTAGTTGGTGGATACGTGCACTATATAAGTCCACACATTATTATTTTATATTATTATTAAGCTAGCACCCAGAAACTTAGCAGAATAAGTGCACCACAAACAAGGGGAATTCTAAGGCCATATGCTGGAGGGACGGACGTGTGAGAGCAAATTAAGCATTTGAACTCCAGGGCCCACTTAACCAGTTCGTGTCGGGAATAAGAAAGCTTTTCTGGGCCCCTGTGCGGGTTTCTTTTCCCCCACACACACGTTAATGGAAGCTTCCACAGCGTGTGGCCACGTCTTCCGAGCATGTCACCGTACACGCGTGGCTCAACCGAGCATGCATACAAATATTCCGGAGTTTCCTATGGCGTGTATAAATGCTCTCCGATCCGCGGTGCCAAAAAAAATTGCGTGTATACACGGCCTCCGACGCGAACTGGTTAAAAGCCCAAAACAATGTATGATTCTAGGCACTGTCTAATGCAATATGATTGTTTTCCGGACCAATTTGCAAAGTATTCTAAGCTTAAAAACTTCATTGGAATATTATATGCATTATGGAAACATATTTGTATTTCTTCATATGCAAAACTGACTTGACATGATTTACATTTCAGATATTGCTGTGTGTGATAACGGAGTGCAGGTATTACCAGCAGAGAAAAGATGTAACCAGCATCATGATTGCCTGGACTACTCAGATGAATTCAACTGCAGTAAGTCACACAGCTTATGCAAATCTCATGCAAAGTTTTCACCTTTTTGCTATAGGAAAGAATTCTGATGAGTTGTATGCATTCATAGAATGTATCAAAGGTGTAACATTAGCCCTGATGTGGCTCAGCACATTCAGTACTTGAGTCTCTCCACAGGTTGCAAGCCTGTAATTTCTCAAGATTTTTCCTGATTTCAGGATTTTTTTACAAATCCCCCTTTGCCTCAAAAGTTTCTTGAAAGAAAAGAAGTTGCCACCAAGTAGCCTGTATTGTGTCCAAACATCTAGTTTCTTGTTTGTGGGGATGTGGAGAGTCTGTAAATCCTCCAAAATTAAACATCCAGGAGGTTCAGGGGGATTTGTTCTCTAGACCAAAGGGAGACCCAGGCCCGCTACCCATTTTTCATGATTTTTTTACTTTTGTCGAATCACACCCTTGAGGTTGATTAGTATTGTCACCCCATACATGCAGGAAACATATCCGTCAATATTATACATGGCACAATTGCAACTTTAGAAGATTTCTTTTTTTTATTCACTCTATAACATATTCTCATAACTGATTAGTTTGGAAGGATGTTTGGCATCACCAAGTAAACTTTGATAAATTGCTTATTTTGAATTTGTGTAACTTCTAGTTATATTTTGATTTGTGAGCGAGTGTCTGCAGAATGCTGGCACATTCTGGCTGTTATGTGTACATTCCTCCCCCATACAATGTTGTTGAGTAGAACTGTTGTCTATCTAAATGTCTGCAGAATGCTGGCACATTCTGGCTGCGTTGTGTACATTGCTCCTCCATACAATGTTGTCGAGTAGAACTGTTGTCTATCTAAATGTCTGCAGAATGCTGGCACTTTCTGGCTGTTATGTGTACATTCCTCCCCCATACAATGTTGTTGAGTAGAACTGTTTATCTAAATGTCTGCAGAATGCTGGCACATTCTGGGTGCGTTGTGTACATTCCTCCTCCATACAATGTTGTCGAGTAGAACTGTTGTCTATCTAAATGTCTGCAGAATGCTGGCACATTCTGGCTGCGTTATGTGTACATTCCTCCCCCATACAATGTTGTTGAGTAGAACTGTTGTCTATCTAAATGTCTGCAGAATGCTGGCACTTTCTGGCTGCGTGTTATGTACACATTTCCGCCCCCATTGTTCAGCAGTTATTGCCGATCTGTATGTCTGCAGAACATGTGCACATTCTGGCTGCAGCATGTGCACAGTCTCCTCATACAATGGTGTTCAACAGAACTGTTTCGAATCCCGTCTGTATGTCTGTAGAATGTGGGCACATTGTGGCTGTAGTATGTTCAAACATTTCTCGTCCAACATGCTGGTTCAGCAGAACTGTTTGTTGCCTATTTATATTTCGCAGAATTGTTGCATTATGTGTGTTTATACCCCCCCCCCCCCCCCCCCATACAATATATTTGTACAAACCAGATTGTGGACAGCACTGATTAATTCTTTGTATTTATTTATCCCATTCTTGTGCAGTTTCTAGTTGTGGGGAATCCAATTACACACTTGACTACAATGTGTCAGTGCCACTTCAATTAACCAGCTATCCAAGTAACTATGAGAACAACATGGCTTGCCTGTGGTTATTCACTGGACTACCTAACGCATCCATCATCTTTGACACAAACATCATAAACATCACTGCTCCTGATTCTCTATTATTTGGAAAGGGACATGATCCAAGTGTGCCCTTGTCTACTGTTGCTGTTTTGCCTGGTATCCTGCCAACTGGTTCTTATGTTGTGGTATCAGATAGCCTTGCCTGGGCGGAATTTATAAGTGACTCTGAGGTGACATCTGGAGGATTCAGCGTTGGTGTGAGAGTTTTATATGAAACAGGTATGACAAATGGTTGATTTAATTTTGCCCTACACCGACGTGTGTATAGCACTGTATGCTTAGTGTTTTCCGAGTGTCTGTGAAAAAACTACACAGGCGACTCGGGCGGGATTCGAACCCACGACCTCCTGCTTACTAGTGCAGACATCTTAACCTCTTGACCACCGAGCTTGCCCGATGACAATTGGCCGGCTAGAATCCTATATAGCAGCGGGTTCCGCGGTATGACAAATGTTGTATTGACAAATGTTGTATGACAAATGTATTGTTTCTGTTGTCTAAAATCTAAAAAGAAATATTTGCCAGGATTTAACAATCACCTTCCCAGTAACATTTGAGATTCGATATCTGCTCATATGAGACATATGTTCTAAGCAATTAGCTAAGTTGTCAATTTGTACATATTTTTGAAGCTGATCTGTGACCTGTGACACTTTTTTGTTAGCTTTATATTGGTATCACACAACATTATATTTGTGACCTGCTCTGAAAATGAGTCACATGTCGCACCATGCGTGTACACGTAATGGTCGATTGAATATTGAGAGGGTGATTTTTTTTGTTGAAAATCTGATTTTGGGTTTTCATGTTTGTTGACATCATTAGGATCTAAATTTTCATAATATATTTACATATTAAAATCAAAGATTTTTTGTGAGTATGTTGTTTCATTTCCGTCATTTGTTTTCCTTTCGAATGCTTGTTTTCCTAAGAATTCAATTGTATTAATTATGCAAATTATTGATTATTAAAAATGGCATATCTCCATAATGCAATATGTCACACACACCTAACATATACCAAGTTGATGATGTACTCTTTCCAGCCAATTAGAAATCTCAATTTTTCAAATTTGCGACTTGTGACTCATTTTCACAGATCGGGTCACATATAAAGTTGTAAACTTGTTGTGGAACCGTGAATTATAATCTGAATGTATTCTCAAGGTAATTTTTCTGTGGTTTTTCTGAATAGAATTTATCTTTAAAAAAAAAAAAACTTTTAAATTTTTTTATATTTTTTTTTAGATTTTCAGATTTGTAATAATTTAGTCCAGGCAGTGTTCCAAGAAGATATATGTGATGGTATTGCACAATGTATAGGCGATCCAACGGATGAAGTAGACTGTGGTAAGTACTCAAGATATATCCAACTATAAGAATAATATTCCATTCAAAATTACCTAATAACTTCGGAAGGATGAAACAACAGATAATGAAAGAGTCTTTCAAACACGGACTTGCTGGTGGTAAGTTGCTGGTCACTTAAAAATGGGCAACAAACAATGCATTTTTCAAGGCAGCTGGCAAAAGATCTTGTCTCATCAGGAATCTCTAAATTTCTGACCTCGTCCAAACCAAATTTTGACCCATAGAAACATGCATATATAGTTCGGGACCAAGAAAAAACCTGAACCTCGTTATTACAGGAATCTTATTATTACCAAGCTCGTATTAAAGAGAGTGCCATGGTTGACCGGTTTAGTGCATCGGATTTGTGTTCTGATGGCCGAGTCATCAGAATGTGGGTTCGAATCCCAGCCGCGACCGGGGTGCTTGTGTCCTTGAGCAAGACACTTTACCATAATTGCTTCTCTCCACCCAGGGGTAAATGGGTATCTGTGAGGGCAGAGTTGGTTGTTGTGTTTGATGAGCCCTATATGCGCTGTAATGGCAGCAATTGAGCTGTATACTCCCCAGGGAGCTGAGATGGTTTCAAGTATGATTTATGAGCCTGATGAGCAGGGGTAATAATATAATGCGCCTTGAGCACCAGTTTGGTGGATATGTGCGCCATATAAGTCATTATTATTATTATTATTATTATTATTATTATTATTATTATTATTATTATTATTATTATTATTATTATTATTATTATTATTATTATTATTATTATTATTATTATTATTATTATTATTATTATTATTATTATTATTATTATTATTATTATTATTATTATTATTATTATTATTATTATTATTATTATTATTATTATTATAAGTTTTGAGGCTTTGCATGGTGGAATATCGATATCGTTTCGGTTTGCGGTAACACCATGTGTTACCGTTCTTTTCAGAACCTGTATCTCAGCTTCACGTTAGTTGAGATAAACACATGGTGTTACATAACAATTATTATATTATTATTATTATTATTATTATTATTATTATTATTATTATTATTATTATTATTATTATTATTATTATTATTATTATTATTATTATTATTATTATTATTATTATTATTATTATTATTATTATTATTATTATTATTATTATTATTATTATTATTATTATTATTATTATTATTATTATTATTATTATTATTATTATTATTATTATTATTATTATTATTATTATTATTATTATTATTATTATTATTATTATTATTATTATTATTATTATTATTATTATTATTATTATTATTATTATTATTATTATTATTATTATTATTATTATTATTATTATTATTATTATTATTATTATTATTATTATTATTATTATTATTATTATTATTATTACCTTGTCTCATTTTGCCTTTGAGAAAGAACCTGCTAGGTTTGAAATGTAAGGCCAATAACATTTATCTTGCGTTTAATATTTTCCTTAAAATGTAGCATCACATTTTTCTTGACAGATAAATGCCAGGAAATACCAGTTGCCAATTGCTCAAGACTCTTACCGTATACCAAGACTGTACTTCCTAACAGATATGTCCACAACGTATCACATGCCATGACTCTGTACCTTGAGAGTAAAGATTCTTTCTGCCAGTCATTATCAGAGATGGTCATATGCTCGTTGTTCTTCCCTGAATGTCCTGTGGATGGGACAAGTAGAAATGCTGTCTGCCGCAGTGTCTGTGAGGATGCATTAAACAGTTGTAACTATTCACCAGGAATCTGTGATTCATTACCGTCATCAGGTGGAGAATTGTGGTGTAATTACGAGGATGGTAAGTTTAAAAGTCACTCCTGTTATTATGACTACCTGAGTTATAACGGGCCATCTTTTTTATAATAGTGGTCGACGGAGTAAACCTAATATTTAACAAAGCAAATACTTGTCTGATGTCGCTGGACTTTGACAGTCTGATCGAAGCCCTTAGTGCAGATATGACAGGGTAGTGAGTCAGTAGTAAGTCTTAAAATCTATACAAATATAAAATGAGCATAATTTGGAAGATGCATGGTGCCTATTATCTAATCCAGAAAGATTTGGGTATAGGCAGAGTAGGGCTGTGCGTTTTCGGATATTTTTTTAACCGGATACCCGAAATCAGGAAACTTCGGATACCCGGATACCCGTTTTCATTTTTGTTGAAAACGTGCCTCCAGTGGTGTACAAATACATGTACTGTAAATGGTAACAAATTCACTTTTATAATACAGAGGATACCATACTTAAATTGATCTTTTCTTTATTGGAGTGTAATCTCTTGAATTTAAAGATAATTGTCTGTACAAGTGCACTGTTCAAGAGTCACAGATTTGCACTGCTCAAATGTTAAGTCGTTTTTAAAAAGTCGTTTACGGGTAATTGGAACCGAAAAATGGAACCAGGTAATGACTGTTTCGGTCGGGTATCTGGATACCAGGATACCCGGTACAGCCCTAAGGCAGAGTAATCAACACAACAAACTCTTTGCCAAACATGAATCCTCCAGAGAGCAATTGGTGTAATAAGTCAGCATTCAGAAATAGGGTTGTCCAAATTTGCTGGAAATTTCAAAACAGGGTGTCCAAATTGTTCACTGACAATACTTTTACATGTAAACGACAGATGAAATAGGGTGTCTAAAATTGAAACAGGGTGTCCAAAAGACACCCAGACACCCCTCTGGTTAATACTATGGTCCAGAGTATATCTGCTGTGGTTAGGGCTGTATGAGGGCGCTATTCATTCCAAGCACCGGCTGTCACAGGCTGTAGAGGGCGCTATTCATTCCAAGCACAGGCTGTCACAGGGCTTTTACGTGGGAATTCAGAATTTCACTGTTTCGCACATGCTAGTACATGTAGCTAAATTCAAGTGTAAATGGTTACCACCTCATTCTCAATAAAAAGTACAAAACATAGAAACGGTATGGTATTTAAAATGTGGGTAAGAGGATGTGATGCAACATATTTCAAGTTTGTATATAAAATGACTTGATTTGATCATTCAAGCAACGTAATTGCATCAAGACTCATACACACTGTAAAATGGTGCTGTGAAATGCTCCAAACTTGTAGCTCAAATACATTTGACCGCTTGAGGGCTAAACTGCACAAAGCACATAGTGGAACAATGATACCTTGGACAGCAGTATAGTTTTAACTCCATCCATGCTCAATGCAACTGATACAACTGTAAAAAGTGGATCTTGTTGCATTGAGGAGTGTCGTGGCCGAGCGGTCTAGCTTACCGGACTCAAGTTCTGGTGTTAGCAGCAGAATGTGGGTTCGAATCCCGGCCGTGACACTTGTGTCCTTGAGCAAGACACTTAACCATAATTGCTTCTCTCCACCCAGGGGTTAAATGGGTACCTGTGAGGGCAGAGTTGGTTGATTAGCCCTATATGCACTGTAATGGCAGCAATTGAGCTGTATACTCCCCAGGGAGCTGAGATGGTTTCAGGAATGATTTATGAGCCAATTATGAGCAGGGGTAATAATATAATGCGCCTTGAGCACCACTCGGTTGGTGGATACGTGCGCTATATAAGTCCACACATTAGTATTATTATTATTATTACACACTTTTCTATTTCATGCATTTTGTTGCATTCAGCAGCGGTGCCTGTAAAATGCCTGTAGGGGGTTAGGGTTAAAGAACTTGTAGCTTGTTACCTCCCAGGGGATCAAATGAAGGGTGTTTGAAAAGAGGTATACAGGGAGAAGTGGATATCCATGAGCGCTGACGTCCTGGAAGGACATGACACATAGAGAGAGAGAGATACACAGGGAAAAACAGGGGAAACTGTAAAAGTATGGTAAATTAACATGCATGATGATAAATATATGGTGATAAATGTGGTGAATTTGGTGTGGTGAACAAAAAAACAAATATAAAACAGTTTTTGTTTATCTTTGCCCTCCACCTTACACCTGCCGATATATTTACAAACATGTTTATATCTTTTGATACATTGTGCAGATATCTTAGAGACAGGAGTCTGTGGTACCAGACCGGCAGTTACTAACTCCTTTGCCCGTATCGTCAATGGAAATGATGCAGCACTAGGTAACTGGCCATGGATGTTATCTATTCTTGATGAGGATTACAACCATAGATGTGGAGCTACCTTGATCAGTGACCAGTGGGCAATCACAGCTGCTCATTGCATGTAAGTCATGTCAAGCCTTTCATTCAGGCATCTTTATAAAGGAAAGGTACAACCTAGGGCGCATTTTCATGACTGTAACCAGAAACATGTTGGGGCTTCGGTCATTGGTTAAGCGTTTTCGCGAGTTCAGCTGTGCTGCGATGACGTCATTGTTCTGACCAAATGTGAACCGAAGTTTGTAATCGGTTGCGCTTGGTTTCAAGATGGCGGATTGTAAAAAGTAACAAAAGTTTTGTTAATTATGTGTTAAAACATGATGAAATGATTGTTTGTATACCAGTTTATCTTTCAAGTTTATTACTAGCACTCACGAGTAAGTTCTATTTTGCACAAATTTGAATTACACCGTATATTTTGAGAAATGTTGATGATTGAATACGTCGCAAACTGAAAACACTTTCTGGTTATGTTCGCGTTTTCACGTAGCTATGCCGTCTTGTTTCTGGTCAAGAATATGACGTCAGAAACAAGTTTCTGGTAAGGGTCGCGAAAACACGCTCCTAATTACCTGATTACAAAATCGCAATATTGTCACAATTAGAGCAGAATTTCAACAGGGCATGGAATCGCAGTTTAAGACGAACAGTGACTGACAATTACTGCTTAATTTATGCAGCAGAAATGATAATATAACCTTATCACGTGGGGTATTATTTTCAGTCACTGAGTTAATAGAAAACTAACACTCAGATTCCATGCCCTGTTGATTGTGACGATATTGTCCTTTTAATCCTCCTACAATCAGTGCAATTTTTGAAACAACCCATTCAGGCCACTCCAAGCCATTTAGCTGTTACCAGTGGCCTCCTATGGTTACCCTTCTGTGCACTGTCACACCACTGAGATTGCAGAGTAAAGTGGTCTCCCATTGATACATTGTAGGCCATACTAATATGTTCAAACATTTACAGTGGCCTTGGGTGGCACACAGTTGATTTTGTAAGATTACTTGGAAAGGACAGCAGGCTTGTACATGTATGTACTGAAGGTTGCTGAAGAACAGAATTTAGTGGATTGGAGTGGCCTCCATGTGTAGAAGCGTTAATATTTGTCTGTTTCAATCCATGGTTAATATGCATAGTATGAAACAGACTTATCAAACTGACAATGTATGTACTCTTGTGTGCTGAGCCAATGAGTTGCCTGCTTTTGTCTTGAGCGATGGTGATCTTCAGTTTATGAGAGCATATGATATATTCATAAAGGTTTAGGCAAAAAAAGAAAGTTTTCTGGTCATAGGTCAGCTTCAAAATTGGTGCGGTGACAAGCTTTTTTTTCCCAGTAATTTCAGTGAAAGATGTGACACGTGTATTCGTGGTTATTGGAACACGACTAATTTTCTCATATACAAAGTATGGTGGCTAAGAGAGGCCTCACAAATCGAGCAAACGTTCATACCACTATGTGAAAAAAAGTTGTTTAACCAGTTCGCACCAGTTTTTCCGAACCCCGTGGCGGGTTTATTTTTACCGCACAAACACGACCAATGGTGCTCACCAGAGCGTGACCGGGGAGACCGCATCTTCCACCGTATGCTTATGGCTCGTGTTGACGTCGACCGGGAATCTATACAAATATTCCCGAGAATCCTGTGGCGTGTTTAGACGCTCTCCGATCCGCTGTCCCAAAAAAAATTTCGTGTATACACGGCCTCCGACGCGAACTGGTTAAAACACAGTCTGGCAGAATTGCAATCGATCCAGCAATTTTAGCTGCAATTAAACATCGTTTCATAGCAAAAAAAATAAAAAAATAAAAATGCTGACGCACAGGTCTGCGGTGACGGGCATGGAGATCAGAAACCTAGGACTTTTTCTTTTAGCCTTATTGGAGAAAATACCAAAATCAGATCGAGTGTAATTAAAGATCTATCACACATGCTTTTCGATATTTTACAGCAATTTCTGTAAATTTTATTTTTTATCGGGTAGGTGCTGTCATCAAATAATTTTGACACTAAACCAAACTTCTGACAACCATTTTGTGAAACATTATTTCAATGTATTTGTTTTTTTTTAAACATGGCCGACACATCTTTAAGCAGGTCTGGTGAGGATGATTGCCAATAATTGTTCTGTAAACATTACCTTAGAATAATAATAATAAATCAAAACATTGTTTTTTAGGGGTATCATCAATCATGCAGTTGGTGGTTTCACCAATTTAGATTCTCCTCAACCTGGTTATCAATTGCGGTCAATCAGTCAAGTCTACAATCACCCATTTTACGACTCGGTGACTAATGACAACGACATCTCACTCATCAAGTTGGATTACCCTGTAAACTTCACCAATAATATTGGACCAGCTTGTCTTGAAATCAATCAGAATGAGACGGCAGCATATGACAAGTGTTATATTGCTGGTTGGGGTGCATTGGCTGAAAATGGTAAGTCAATAATAATAATCAGTTGTTACTTAATACAGGGACAGTATCATCACGATCAACAGGACATGGAATTGGAGTGCTTGTTTTAGGTTAACTCGGTGCCTGAAAAAAATTCCCCACATGATAAGGCCACATGATATTAATGTTGCTGCTGCATACATGAGCCAGTAATTTTCAGTCACTGTTCAGAACATCGATTCCGTGCCCTGTTGAAAGTCTACTCTTAACCCCTTGTGTACGGTATTATTTTTACCGAGAGTGAAGGTGGTTGCGGCCAACCACGGAACGTCTGTGGGGCCGTGGAGCACCGGGTCAAACCCGGCCGTGGACATGGGCACAACTCCGCTGTTCAGCCAAGCGTATAGACAGAACAATAAGCAGTCAAGCTAAACCGGGCATACCCTATTCATCATTCTGAAGTCCCCACATACGTAATTGAAAGGCCGGAAAGCTCATGAATAGGCTGTATTTGGAATGCTCTCGAAAGCCCAATCTATTATATAACACTCCATTTCAAGAACAATATGGTCCACCAAACTATCAGCCTTCTTGAAGATTTCTATTCAAGGCGAATTCTCAGCAAATACAGCTGAAAAATCAATTAATTCACCGGCCGCAGCTATAGCCGTCAACCGTACGCAGGGTGTTAAAAGCTACATTGCCTGTGTTTGCCTCAAGACATCCAAAAAATAGAAATTAAAAAGGAAACGAATTTTGTAAGATGATATTATTATTAAATGAAAAAAAAAAAAAATATTCAGATGTCGGAAATTGTATAAAAGTGATTATTTAAAACGCGCTTGATTCTGATTGACAGCCACGCTGGCCAATCCAAAGACTGCACACGCCCTCGTGAATGCTGAGGATTTAAAACAGTAACCCAGCATTTTATTAATTTGAGTTTTTATTCTACTGGTACTAATTCCTTGACGGATTCTTTCGTTCAATGTCTCAAATGAAAGCTTATAACATCCTTAACTCCAGAAAAACAGAAAATCAACATTTAAATCTATTTTTTACTGTCAAATCGGGCCAAAAACTGGTTATATATCTTGAATGCCTTTTACTATTTAAAGTAGCTATCAATACTCTGTATATAACACATATCCCAGGTCTTTTGGCCAATCATATTGTTCGGTAATGATGTAACAAACACTGTGTCTGGATTTAAAAAAAATTGGCTTTGGACAAATATATTTTTGGCAAATTAGGTTAATAACGCTCAATGCTCTATCCAAATCAGCAAATGGTATATTGGGCTGTTTTGAGTACTTATTTTATTTATTTAAAAAAAAATTTTTTTGAAAACTAACTTGAATAGGTATCTGAAAAGAACTGGAGGTACAACTCGACGTTTCGATCAGTCTGCTCTGATCGTTTCTCCTGAGGACGATCAGAGTACACTGATCGAAACGTCGAGTTGTAACCTCCAGTTCTTTTCAGAACTAATTACTACTCAATTGAGAATTTCACATGGTGTCACTGCAATTAATATTACTTATCCTCTTCACCATGCAAAGCTACAAGTTTTACTTGACTAGGTATGATATTTTGAAGAAAAAAACTGTTTTTATGATTTACAAAAAGTTCTGAACCTTTTATTTGACAAAATAATCCCTTTTTTCTCTAAGATGAAAATACTTCAGGTGATTGATATGTGTATTAAATATACACTGAGTAAGCTGTTGGATAATAAATTACAAAGATTATAACTTCCATTAAAGTTTGAGTGAGTTTTAGTTTTATCTCTTACATTCAGGTTTAACTTATGATATCCTCCAAGAGGTACGTATACCTCTCGTCCCAAAGGATCAATGCATTGAGGATCTACAAGATATATTTACTATTACTGATAATATGATCTGTGCTGGTTATGAGGATGGACGTTCTGATGCTTGCCAGGTAGGGAAAAATAATTGTTGTTTCACAAAACTAGGTTCAGACCAATTTCTTACAACGCAACAAGAACAGATGTTTGGTTTTGTGATATTGTGTTATTCTGTATTAACCTTATCAAGCCTGGGCTTTTTTTCGTTCTCAGACCTGGGGGAGGGGGGCACATTGGTCCCCCTATGTGTATTTTCTGTATTCAACAGCCGATTTTCCGTTGGCCATGAAATTTGGCACAAATGTTGCCTTCAGTACAAGCAACAATGTGACAACATTTAAATCACTGCTAGAGGGCGCTATAATTATTTTCTGTATTCAACAGCCGATTTTCATGAATCTTTGTAGGCATGTTCGGTTTGACGCGATGTATCGAATGAGGCCATGAAAGCATTCATAGGTCACCGTTAGGGGGCGCTATACCCATTTTTTAGTAATTTTTCCTCATTTTTGGTCAAAAATAGTATTTTTCCCCATAACTTCCTTAATTTTTTTTCCATTGGCCATGAAATTTGGCACAAATGTTGCCTTCAGTACGAGCAACAATGTGACATTTAAATCACCACTAGAGGGCGCTATAATTATTTTGAGTCATTTTGGGTCATTTTGAAAAAAGTCATCTGGAGTTTGTTCATTTGACACATACATTTTAGACCTACATGTATCCTGTTAGGCAGATTTTGTACCATAAATGATTTTTATTCAAGTCAAAGTCAAGTCACAAATCTGTTGTTTACAAGTAAATTTTGTACAAGCTAATTTGATATTAAAAATTGGAAAATGTTGGGTGACCAACAATAACAACATTGCCAACCAAACAAGATTTTTCAAAATTTCTCTTTTAATGATAGGCCTCTAAACTTATAATCATTTTATAAATAGAGAATTAGCTGTTGCAAACTGCTTACCAACCTGTTGTATAAATGCAAAATAGAAGTTCTTGTCGTTATGTTTTGAACCTAGCGGGTTCTTTCTGAAAGGCAAAATGAATGATACACAGACATACACACATACGTGTACATAAACACAAGAGTGGGAAGACGTTATTCAGGTGTGAAAGAAACACAAAATAAGAGGGTACAAAAAACGGAGTCATGTCCTAGTCCCGAGACCGGACAAAAGATGGATTAATCATTTTGTAGGCCTGATATTTTGTGACTTGATTTTGTGACTTAAGTGACTGGAATAACTCTGTTCTGATCGGAGTCTAAGGGCTGTGTTGCTGCACTGTCAATAAAGTAAGATATGTATGAAGATTCTGAGTCAGTCAGTTAAAATAAAAGTGACTTGAGTCAGACTTGAGCCCACGTCACTGTTGGTAGTATTGGATGGGTAAGCGCAGTGTTTCAGGTAGGACTGATTGCTTGATCGTTAAATGAATCATTCTCTAGCTAGCTGTTCTCTGAACTGCTTAGAGAATGTTCTCTGAGCACAGCTACAGAATAAATTTTCTGAAATGAAATATTAAATGAATTTTCCTTTAGGTAAAACTTGTAGCTTTGCATGGTGAGGATGATAAGTAAGACTAATTGCGGTGACACCATGTGGAATCTCAATTGAGTGAGTACAACTCGACGTTTCGATCAGTGTGCTCTGATCGTCCTCAGGAGAATGCCGGACTCTGGGGAATTTTCTTTTTCTGAACGATCCACTCTGGATTTCAAAAGTGATTTGAAGTGTTTCACAGCATTTTGCTCCATCAAATCATTTTCAACTTCTTTTAAAAGTTTTGTGGTGATGTTTTTTTCCTATTCAGGGAGATAGTGGTGGTCCCTTGGTCTGTGAAGGTCCTGATGGAAGATGGCGTCTTGTTGGAGCAACAAGCTTTGGTTATGGTTGTGCTCAGCCAGGCAGACCAGGCGTTTATGCGAGAATATCACAATATATTGACTTTATCAAGTACAATATTGAGGCAGACAGTGTAAGATCTTAAGATTTGAATTACGTTTTAAATTATACCAATGAGACGGCAGGGCATTTCATAAATTCATTAAACCTCCTACTATTGCTGCACTTTAGTGGGAAGTTGCTACAGAGGTCAAAACCAGTCAACTGCCTGTTTTGACTGTTGACCCAAATGTGCACACGGGGGCATTGTTGACTGGTTTTGACTGTCATTTTGACCACCCTGAACAATACCGGACAAAAACAGTTGACTCATTTTGACCTGTAAATGTACTTACTACACCTAAGGTTTGACAGTGTTTGACTTTTTAAGTGCATTAGATATACCTTTGGAACTATACTACTCAAAACAATTTAGGGAACACCAGATTTTTAACGTCAAATAGGTTTGAAATGTTCCATGAACCAGGATTTTCATTTGCAACCCCCTTTCTCTTTCAGTAGTCATGTCATGAAATGTGTAATCACTACATGCATCCTTTATCATCTGTTTCATTGTGCAGTTGTTTCTCATCAATTCTGTGAAAACATTGTGTTTATCTGAAATAAATGATCTTGCTTTAACTGAGATTATTCCGGTGTTCCCTAAATTGTTTTGAGTAGTATATATCAACATTTTGACTGATTTTGACCCTTGTAGTAGTGGGAGGGTTAATGATGATCCTATCAATAGTCTTGGTACTACTAAGTACTCGGATATGTTTTTATTTGTGGAGTGTCGTGGCCGAGCGGTCTAGCTTAATACCGGACTCAAGTTCTGGTGTTAGCAGCAGAATGTGGGTTCGAATCCTGGCCGTGACACTTGTGTCCTTGAGCAAGACACTTAACCATAATTGCTTCTCTTCACCCAGGGGTTAAATGGGTACCTGTGAGGGCAGAGTTGGTTGATTAGCCCTATATGCGCTGTAATGGCAGCAATTGAGCTGTATACTCCCCAGGGAGCTGAGATCGTTTCAGGAATGATTTATGAGCCTTATGAGCAGGGGTAATAATATAATGCGCCTTGAGCACCACTTAGTTGGTGGATACCAACTATACCAACTATGATGTAAATATGTTTTTATTTGAGATCAAATGAATGTTATTCTTTTGTTTGTGCAGAAAATGTAACCACAGAAAATCTTGAAGTAGACGTCGCATCTGTAGAAGGCAGCAGTCATTAGTGACCAGGAATGGAGTGATATTTCATAACGCATGACACAATTAGGAATTGTTTGAAATATGAAGGACAGAAACAAATAGTATTTTTGTATTCACTTAAGAAATAATGTATAAAGCTGTATTTTTGCCTCCGGCTTATGCCAAGGTTTAAGAGAAATACATTTGTAAATCTGTTTTAAAAACATTTTTAATGTACCTTTTTAATACTTGTGGTTTGTATGAGCTTTTTATATTTTTAAAAGTTATTCATATATACCAAACAGTAGATTAAACAAAAGTACATGTATGTTAACTTCTTTGTCATGCTATCCCTATTGACAACACTGCACTGTAAGGATGTTTTCAGGATCACCCAGTTGTGATGGGCACTCAATGTTTTCAAGACTAAATGTAAACTCTCTCCAGATTTCGTTGCCTATGTCTTTTTTTACAAGAGGTCACTAGATCAGTGGCATGTGAAGAGACAGTGTTAATATCCTACATGTATGTGCACAACATACATACATTGTCATCCATGACATGAAATCATGTAACTGTAACAGGTAAAACAAGCTCAACCATAACCTATGGTAGACATCAAATAATCTATTTTGAAATGTCAACAGAAAAGTTTTTTTATTTTTATATAAGGCACTACATCTCCAATCTTATTTATCTTAAACACACTCTGGGCATAGAGTGTTCTTTCACTATGTCCAGTGGAAAGCTTGCTGGGAACACACTACTGTCTGGTGGAGCATACTACATCCTTCCACAGAGCACACGCAGCCATTCCCACGGACCGTGGAAATATGCCCGGTGGAACGTTCCACCGGGAACATAGACATTCTGACTTTTGAGACGCTCCCTTAACAACAATAATAATAATGTAGACTTATACAGCGCACGTATCCACCAAACTGGTGCTCAAGGCGCATTACATTATTATCAGGCTCATAAATCATTCCTAAAACCATCTCAGCTCCCTGGGGAGTATACAGCTCAATTGCTGCCATTACAGCGCATATAGGGCTAATCAAACACAACAACCAACTCTGCCCTCACAGGTACCCATTTACCCCTGGGTGGAGAGAAGCAATTATGGTAAAGTGTCTTGCTCAAGGACACAAGCACCATGGTCGCGGTTGGGATTCGAACCCACATTCTGACGACTCAGCCATCAGAACACAAATCCGCTCGACCATAGCACAATACATGATGTTGTGTGGTGATCAGTGGCGTAGGGGGGGCACGTGTTCCCCCACGAAAAATCCTCATAGTGCCCCAAAAAACAGAAAAGAAAAAGAAAAGGGAAAAAACCCATACCTCCTGGGCCCCCCACTGAAAAAGTCCTGGCTACGCCGCTGGAGGTGATCATAGTTTAAAATGAAACTGCTATAGTTTTCTCAAGGATACATGTAACATAGTTGTATAGAACCAAATGTCTTCTATATTCACCTAAAGAATCAGTTCCATACATGCACTGCCTGGTGAATGTGACAGAGCCATTTATTAGAGCTCTTGTAAATACAGTGTACGTATAATATTTAGTTAGTTATTTTGATTGATTGAGAAATGTAGGCATTGTTTTGATCAATCCCTATACACTGTTGGTAATCTTGAAAATGATCACAGTTTTACTTCAAACTTTTTTGATGATAGTATCAAACATCCCTTGAATTATTTATGTCTCGGGTGCTATGGTTTTTAGTAAAATTGATGAAATAGGTACAAAATTAATTTCTGTCATCCGAAAACAGATCCATGTTGGAATAAATACCAACAATCTGAATACATTTTCACTATTTCCTTGGTAACATAACAATGAAATATGTTAAAACTGTCACAAGTTATTTTTCATGCAAATTTCTTGATTCTTATAAAGTATGGATGCATTTACAATCATCTTACCAGAAGTGTAGACTGGCTTTAAATGTATTAGGGAATTTACAGTCATATTCAATAATTTCATATTGAGTCTTTCATAAAATCTTTTTTGTAAGGATTTATTAGTTTAAAATAAGTAACCAGAAATACTTGACAAAGGTATTCATGAATGGATTAAGGGTATAATAGGGAGTGATTGAAGACCAGTTTGTGGCCAATTATCAGTTATCTTATACACAATTTTATGGGAAGCAAAATAGACTGGTGCTTTTCAAATTGAGTGTTTGTTATGGTGTCTTTGAAAAAGAAATAAGGGAACCAGACAAACATGGACGCTATGAGACACAGGCGGTTTATTCTAATATTAGCATCCATTTTTTCATAACTCAGTAACAGTTTTAATGATTTAATTTATTAATCTGCACAGTACTACATTACTTCAACTGTATTTAATTAATAAATATTTGTATAAGACAAGGTGATTTGAGTGTTAAAATACTAGTGAATAGCTGACATCAAAGAACAAATTAGACACGATGTCTGGAAATATGCCATCATTGGCGTGATTTTTATTATAAACTAGCTGTAAAAACTCAGCTATATATTCATTTCACAAGTGTAAATTATTTTAAACTAATTTCACAAATGATTTATATTTATAAACTTGTAAAAGGTAACGGTTAATTATATTATTGGAAAATAAATATTCAGGTTAATCTTTGACAATCACTTTTTTTTATTTCACATAATTTATGCAAATAATTTCCAAGCTCAGCCTTGGTAAATGGCTATTGTTTGGAATGAACAGAGACAAAATAACTAGAGCTGGATATGAACCTGTGACCTCCATGTTTAATAACATCAGGTGTTTTACCAACTAATAAGGTATGATATTTAGGAGTTGAGTGGCAGGATGAGATGCAGTAGCAAGCTTGTATTCAATAATTTAAAGGGACAGTATCCTCGCAATCAACAGGGCATGGAAACAGAGTGCTCGTTTTAAATTAACTCAGTGACTGAAAATATTATCCCACATGATGAGGTCATATTATCGTTGCTGCTGCATAAATGAGCCAGTAATTTTCAGTCAATGTGTTTATCTTAAACTAGGACACCGATTCCATGCCCTGTTGAAAGTCTGCTCTGATCGTGATGATACTGTCCCTTTTAAGCGACGGAACTGCATCAATATCAATGTCGTCGGGTCAGAGCAGAAAGGACTTATAAGGCCTATAAATTACGTGCAATTCCAAATGACCCGATACAAAGCCAAACTCATAGAAAAATGTTCACATATTAGCAAGAAATTGTTAATTAGCAAAAAATAATGTACAACATTAACATATGACTTATCCCTAGGGCTCTCTGTTGATGCTTCCATAAGCCTCCCTGGAGAATATTTGCTTCCAATGACTATGAACAACATAACATCCATTGTGTATCCAGGATTTGGCATACAGGTGGGTGGGCACATAGCCAAACAACTGGTACAGGCATGCAGCTTCACTATCCTTTTGGCTATGATATTCAGGGCTCACCATTTTTGCAGGTTAGATGATTTTAATTTGGTTTTGTTCTTGATAAAAAATATTTAAAAACCGAACAGAGGAGTGTCCTGCATGCCATGACCAAGCTCCATCACTGAGCTTTACAAGATCTTACCAATGACATCATGTTTACAAAAGAGCCCCAAAGGTTAAACTGCATCAGGCACAAAATGTACACTGGTCTGTGACAAGAAACCATAACATCTAATATTTTGAGGTATCAGCGGAAAAATTCTTAAAGAGGGGCCCTAAGGTAAAATTTAGTTTTGTGATTTTCTAATAACTAGAGTCCTTATTAAAGTGTGAAAAAATTAGTCTCTAACCTCACGTTAAAGTGATGTAAAATGTCATTTTATTTGATAACCTTCCTGTGTGAAATTTGTTAACATCCAAAGACAACAGTGACGTCACATTTCAAATAAATGGATCTCTACATTTTTGTACGGTGAATTTGCAGTTCATTCCTGAAATCTCCACAATATTTGATCAAATCGGCATTGAAATTTACTTTTTGACAAACAAAAAATTCCTGTATGGAATGTTACAGACTCATTTACCGTATGAAAATAGTGACGTCATGTTTCAAATATCGCTCTGAAAGGGTATCAAATAAAATCATATGTTACACCACTTTAAAGTGAAGTTAGAGACTTGTAATTTTTTTCACACTTTAATAAGGACATCACAAAACTGAATTTGACCTTAGAGTGCCTCTTTAACAAGGTACGAACATTATATCTCAAATCTGAAAATAAAAAACATTCATGTTACATGTATGTGGACAAGTATACATGTAGAATGTACAAATACACACACATTTGTCTGTTGAGAAGTCACCCTGGTACACTAAGGTCATGCAAAGTGTAAACAAGTCACATGGTCTATATACATGTCTACCTTTATCATCCAGTAGCCATTTTGGTTTCTCTATAGACACACAAGCCTAGAGAATCAGAACGGAGCTCTTGTCTAAAATAGACTGGTGGCTATGGTGAGCTGAACATACATTGTGATATATATGCACACAGGGCACTTGACAGGAAGTTGGGCCTTTCATAATACAAATATAATGCGCAAATTCATAGCCTTGTTTTCAGTCAGTTTGGTGCATGTAAATGCTACAAATAACGAAATGTGTACATGTGACTTGGACAGCTCAATTTATTATTTGTCGATGATTTGACTATATATACAAATCATAATCTATGATCAATACAAATCAATAAAACGTAAAATCTATAACAATGTGTAAAATATAACTTTTGAAACAATGGAATGTGTTTTTTTTTCACTAGAATAAAACTGATGAATGATAGATAATTCAGATACAGTTTACATTGCAAACAGACTGTGTATACATGTCATAAGAACTGGTAGTGGTAGGTATAAATGATATAATCTTAGTGATGTTGAATGAGTGACAATATGTCTGCATTTCCATGTTGCAGACCCAGGTCGGAAGGCAGTCCTAAGATGCACTCCCTGAATGTCCGAACACCTAGTGCATTGTGGGTAAAACTTCAGTTCTCGTAATCGTCTGCGGAATATCAAGTCGTACCATGTCTTTTTTGTCATCATTCTTTCCCTAATTATCTAACCATCAAAAGAAATTACCAAAGAATATATAAATCCTTTAAACAAACTTACAATAAAACTTCCTTTCCTCTCAATAATAATAAAACAAAAATAAGTCTTACAATGACAAAAAGTGTCAATTTAGTAGTTATAAGATTGATCCAATTTGCCCTGGTCACGTTTGCGTCCATTTACTGCCATATTCCATACAAGCTGAGCTTACCTTAGAAAATGCACAGGTTAGTTTTATGATTTAAATCTTGCGGGTTAAAATGAACGAACATTTCCAAATACCATTGTTGCACCTTTCCTTTACATTCAGTAATGAATTCATCATGTAACATCATAATTGAATAAGTTGTTTTAAATTACATTTTCATTCTGTGGACCTACATGTATATAATCAGTATAAACAACCGAAAATCATTGGCTACCTCATGACTCTCAATTTACACATTGAGCTTGAAAGAAATTGTGGTAGGGTATAACATTAATGGTATTAATTTTGACATGGTTAACAGCCATTAACCCTCCTATGCCCATGCTGAAATTTGGCCCAGTCAGCACGGCACCCACAGACACTCACTTGAGTATTTTTGGTTGCATTGCCAATAGGTCAAACCACAGAGTCACACATGTGTATGTACTGTCGAGTGGTTTTGGTTTGACCTATCCTAGCCACATGTCCTTGCATTTATTTGAGTGCACTGCACAAAGTCAATGGGTTAAGAGAGACATACAAATTTTGAGTGTTAAACCTATAGGAGGGTTTATTAACCCTCCTATAGGTTTGACAATCAAAGACACTCAAAATTTGTATGTCACTCCCAACCCATTGACTTTGTGCAGTGCACTCAAATAAATGCAAGGATGTGTGGCTTTAGTAGGAGGTCAAACCAAAACCACTGGACTGTAACTTATGCAGTACATACACAGCTCTGTGTGACTCTGCATATAACTTGTAAGACATACACAAGTGTGTTTGACTTTGCCACTATCTCCAGCACTCTTATACACATGTGTGAACAATTGGCAATGCAACCAAAAATACTCAAGTGACTGTCTGTGGGTGCGGTGCTTACTGGGCCATATTCCAGCCTGGGCATAGGAGGGTTAATACTCAAGTGACTGTCTGTGGGTGCGGTGCTTACTGGGCCATATTCCAGCCTGGGCATAGGAGGGTTAATACTCAAGTGACTGTCTGTGGGTGCGGTGCTTACTGGGCCATATTCCAGCCTGGGCATAGGAGGGTTTATACTCAAGTGACTGTCTGTGGGTGCGGTGCTTACTGGGCCATATTCCAGCCTGGGCATAGGAGGTTAATACTCAAGTGACTGTCTGTGGGTGCAGTGCTTACTGGGCCATATTCCAGCCTGGGCATGGGAGGTTAATACTCAAGTGACTGTCTGTGGGTGCGGTGCTTACTGGGCCATATTCCAGCCTGGGCATGGGAGGTTTATACTCAAGTGACTGTCTGTGGGTGCAGTGCTTACTGGGCCAAATTTCAGCCTGGGCATAGGAGGTTAATACTCAAGTGACTGTCTGTGGGTGCAGTGCTTACTGGGCCATATTCCAGCCTGGGCATAGGAGGTTTATACTCAAGTGACTGTCTGTGGGTGCAGTGCTTACTGGGCCAAATTTCAGCCTGGGCATAGGAGGTTAATACTCAAGTGACTGTCTGTGGGTGCGGTGCTTACTGGGCCATATTTCAGCCTGGGCATAGGAGGTTTATACTCAAGTGACTGTCTGTGGGTGCGGTGCTTACTGGGCCATATTCCAGCCTGGGCATAGGAGGTTAATACTCAAGTGACTGTCTGTGGGTGCGGTGCTTACTGGGCCAAATTTCAGCCTGGGCATAGGAGGGTTAATACTCAAGTGACTGTCTGTGGGTGCGGTGCTTACTGGGCCATATTTCAGCCTGGGCATAGGAGGGTTAATACTCAAGTGACTGTCTGTGGGTGCGGTGCTTACTGGGCCAAATTTCAGCCTGGGCATAGGAGGTCTTATACTCAAGTGACTGTCTGTGGGTGCGGTGCTTACTGGGCCAAATTTCAGCCTGGGCATAGGAGGGTTAATACTCAAGTGACTGTCTGTGGGTGCGGTGCTTACTGGGCCATATTTCAGCCTGGGCATAGGAGGGTTAATACTCAAGTGACTGTCTGTGGGTGCGGTGCTTACTGGGCCAAATTTCAGCCTGGGCATAGGAGGGTTAACAATAATAATAATAATAATGTGTGGACTTATATAGCGCACGTATCCACCAACTAAGTGGTGCTCAAAGCGCATTATATTATTATCCCTGCTCATAAGGCTCATAAATCATTCCTGAAACCATCTCAGCTCCCTGGGGAGTATACAGCTCAATTGCTGCCATTTCTAGCGCATATAGAGCAAACCAACTCTGCCTTCACAGGTACCCATTTAACCCCTGGGTGGAGAGAAGCAATTATGATTAAGTGTCTTGCTCAAGGACACAAGTGTCACGGCCGTGATTCGAACCCACATTCTGTTGCTAACACCAGAACTTGAATCCGGTAAGATAGACCGCTCGGCCACGACACCTCATTAACGCATTTAATCCAAACACTACTTTTGATCACAAACTTCTTTGGAGAACGTTTAAAAGTAAAATCAAACCAAATTTCAAAACATTTCTCTTAATTTTTAATGTTCCTGTTCTTTCTTTTATTTTGCATTGATTGTGTAGTGTTTTGAAATGTTTGTATTTATGGATAAACAACAAAACTGGAAAAAGCAAAAGAGAAAAACCACAACAGACAATCTTGGCTTACCGCAAGTGGAGGTTGATGGTCGGCAATAAAGTCTTTCATGATCCTCTTTCTGCCACATGTATGACATCCATACTTGTTGCCTGTTATACGGAGTAATCGCTTTTGTTTATTTGAAGCATATGTGAAAGATGCATCAAGACCTTCTCTGGCAAATGCTCCTACAAGAACCAAATCAAAGTCATGACAAACATCAAAATACTTATGTGTTTGTTACATAGTACTACCGCAAACCACACTGCAAACCTCACTCCTCCTGCACTCCCACCACGCAAACCTCACTCCTACTGTACTCCCACCACTCAAACCTCACTCCTACTGCACTCACACTATGCAAACACCTCACTCCTCCTGCACCCTCACTCGCCATGCAAACCTCACTCCTACTGCTCCCACCACCAAACCTCACTCCTCCTGCATAAACCTCACTCCTACTGCACTCTCCCACGCAAACCTCACTCCTACTGTATTCCCACCATCAAACCTCACTCCTACTGCACCCACCATGCAAACCTCACTCCTCCTGTACTCCCACCATGCAAACCTCACTCACTCCCATGCAAACCTCACTCCTACTGTACACCACCAGGCAAACCTCACTCCTACTGTACTCCCACCACTCAAACCTCACTCCTCCTGCACTCCCGCCACGCAAACCTCACTCCTACTGTACTCCCGCCACTCAAACCTCACTCCTCCTGCACTCACACCATGCAAACCTCACTCCTACTGTATTCCCACCATGCAAACCTCACTCCTACTGTACACCCACCACGCAAACCTCACTCCTACTGTACTCCCACCACTCAAACCTCACTCCTACTGCACTCACACTATGCAAACACCTCACTCCTCCTGCACTCCCGCCACGCAAACCTCACTCCTACTGTACACCCACCAGGCAAACCTCACTCCTACTGTACTCCCACCACTCAAACCTCACTCCTACTGCACTCCTGCCACGCAAACCTCACTCCTACTGTATTCCCACCATGCAAACCTCACTCCTACTGTACACCCACCATGCAAACCTCACTCCTCCTGTACTCCCACCACGCAAACCTCACTCCTACTGTACTCCCACCACTCAAACCTCACTCCTACTGCACTCACACTATGCAAACACCTCACTCCTCCTGCACTCCCGCCACGCAAACCTCACTCCTACTGTACTCCCGCCACTCAAACCTCACTCCTCCTGCACTCACACCATGCAAACCTCACTCCTACTGCACTCCTGCCACGCAAACCTCACTCCTACTGTATTCCCACCATGCAAACCTCACTCCTACTGTACACCCACCATGCAAACCTCACTCCTACTGTACTCCCACCACTCAAACCTCACTCCTCCTGCACTCACACCGCGCAAACCTCACTCCTACTGCACTCCCACCATGCAAACCTCACTCCTACTGCACTCACACCATCCCCTGTTCGGCACATTTTGCTGCCATTCCAGAAACACCGGGGAAAGCCCCTTCTCTTTCACGATAAGTGTCCTGGGTTCTTTTACATGCATTACACAATACACAGGACCTACAGCTTTACGTCCCATCTGAAGGACGAAACAATAGGCCCTTCCCATGAAATATGCTAATTACATTCACACATGCGCTCAAGCACCACTGGTTGGCTAACTCAAAAGCGGGATCGTCACACAACGCCATGTGCGTGTTATAGCTTGCACTCAGCCATTGGTCTCCATTATATTGACTAAACTTAGCGTGCGTGACGATCCCACATTTGAGTTAGCCAACCAGTGGTGTTTGAGCGCCGAAATACGCTAATTAGCGTATTTCATGGGAAGGGCCCATTATGGTTAAGTATAACAATCGATATTTGGACACCCTTTTACTCAATGCATGAATAACAAATGTGGATATCCTAGCTATTTCTTGCTAAATTAATACAGTGGTGGATGTCCAAGTAGGTTTGGCATGAACCCTTGTGAGAATGTGTGATTCCGGTCCATGGCCCCTGATTTTAAGGGGAAAGAAATCCCTTTTACCTGGATGGAGTAAACTACTAGGCAAGACAGAGCTAAACCGTCCACCAAGACATTTGAAGATAACTGATGAACAGACTCCATACAGCAATGCAGATTCTATACAAACAGGAGATGCTGATGAAGATACTGGACCTATCAAGAAATAGGTCAAAGGTCAACATCAAACATGCTGTTTCGATATACCTTAACAAGATTGTATCATATGGAAGTAGATGCAACATCGTTACAGTAGACTTGCATTTGAGTCCTACAAGTCCTCAGTGAAGGAGGCGTGTTTTACACGTATGTTGAAATCATATCACACTCACCAATTAATGGAGTCACTGTGGAAACAAAATACCTCAAAACAAGGCTGGGTCGGAAATGACGTCAAGAGGGTGTACCTTATGTGAGTCTAGCAAATAACATTTCTCACTCGATTCAAATTTGACACAAGTCAAGTCACATGAGTCGGAGTCATTTAAAGCAGTGACCCGAGTCCAGGGTCCAGTCATTTAGGATTGATATCTGTTGTCAAGTGTAATCATATTTGAAATTGGCTGTATGAAAATGGCCTATAGTGTTCAATGAACATTATTTGTAAATAAATACAAACTAATTACAAGCTGTAACCACATCAAATTTAAATTTTGAAAGGAAAAATGTAAAATGTAGAAGGAAACTCTGACAAACTGACCTACATTTAGTCAACACGATCTGTATTTAGTCAACCTATAATTAGTCAATACGACCTGTATTTAGTCAATATCACCTGTATTTCATCAATCTGACCTGTATTTAATCTGAAGACATGTAGTGCGCATGCTGAAGCCATTATGCCCGATACACCCACAGAGAAGAGGCCCATTAGACTCGCACCCCGTACAGCACACGTAAGACGCATCGGACGGAACACTAACACCTACATGTAACAAATCACATTTATTTCAATTTAATTGTATTTTACTAAGATTAGACTACGGCAATAATTAAAGCTATAAAAATTATACAAATTAACCCTCCTACAATCAGTGCAATTTTTGAAGCAACCCATTCAGGCCACTCCAAGCCATTAGCTGTTGCCAGTGGCCTCCTATGGTTACCCTTCTGTGCACTGTCACACCACTGAGATTGCAGGGTAAGGTGGTCTCCCATTGATACATTGTAGGCCATACTAATATGTTGAAACATTTACAGTGGCCTTGGGTGGCGAGGCACACAGTTGATTTTGTAAGATTACTTGGAAAGGACAGCAGGCTTGTACATGTACTGAAGGTTGCTGAAGAACAGAATTTAGTGGATCGGAGTGGCCTCCATGTGTAGAAGGGTTCTGTGTTTTGCTATTTCACCAGAAATTTGAATGACTTTATTTCATCCGAGCGACCGTGAGAAATGGCAGATTAATATGTGAAAATAAACTGCTCAATCTTTCACTCTTGGACATCAAATGACAAGGATGTGTGTACAGTTAAACCTGTGTCAAACATTGCCAAGCGTTGGCGATTTGTGGGACGCTTGTAGAGGAGTACATCGGCTCTAAAGCAATCATGCGTGAATAAAGAAAAAAATCTTGATATTATCCAAAATTGCGATATATGTTTGATGATATATCGTGGATGAAAAAAATTGATATCGCTCAAGCTTAATCAAGACAAAATTCTAGAGATGAAACCCGACCTCGCCAGCTACAATGTTGCTGCTTCTGATGCAGTCAATCAAAGCAATTTGCCCATAACAGTAACCATAACACAACCGGGACGGTATCCCACATACTGCAGACATGGCTCAACAACATTGTATAGGGGAAATAGGGGAAATAGGGGTTGTTCAAACGAACTTTGTCCCAGATTGTAGCTGGCACAAACCACTTCGGCTTGCTTCTTTAACTCTCCTACTAAAGCCGAACTTTTAGTTGCAAGTAGCTATAGAGGTCAAAATCAGTCAACTGACTGTTTTGACTGTTGACCCAAATGTGCACACAGGGGTATTTTTGACTGGTTTTTACTGTCATTTTGACCACCCTGCACAATACAAGACAATGCTTTTACCAGTCAAAAATGGTCAACTCATTTTGACCTGTAATTTGTAAATGTACTTACTATACATAAGGTTTGATTTTGTTCAACTTTTAAGTGCACTAGATATACCTTGGCAAGTACAAGTATCAACATTTTGATTGATTTTGACCCTTGTAGTCATAGAAGGATTAATACCTGCATGAGTCCAAGACATGAAGGAAAAGTTATCATCCCAATACTGCAACTTAGAACAAGATAAGAGTTGAGATTGTCTGGATGGGTTGGTTTCTCATCTGCTGATGTCACTACTGGTCCCCACATGTCAGCTCAGTCACCAATCTCTATCAAGGCCAAGTGGTAATTTTCTGACAATGAAAATTAGGTCATGAGGGTGGTTTAAAGACTCTTTAAATTAGAATTATATATATTATGAATATCAAATGCTTCTGGACAGTTTGAACAAAATGGGAAGTCTGTTTTTAACGTAAAGTAAAGATTGAATATACGTACATGTACTGTATACTGTTAAAATTGGTTAAAGGGACAGTATTGTCACGAGCAACAGGACATGGAATCGAAGTGCTAGTTTTAGATTAACTCAGTGACTGAAAATAATACCCCGCATGATAAGGTCATATTACCGTTGCTGCTGCATAAATGAGCCAGTCACTGCTCATCTTAAACTAGGACACCGATTCCATGCCCTGTTGAAAGTCTGCTCTGATCATGACGATATTATCCCTTTAAATACTAATCCCTGTTCATGCCAATCCCAATGGAATGGGATCACTTAGCTGTTACAAGAGCTAACTGTACTTAAGCCGTTCAGTCCAAATTGAGTCCTATTGGGCTATGGTCTTTTCCATGTACATAGGTGGCATAAGAACAGGGTAAAACATGGTGTCAAAGTCAATTTCAACTGAGAAAATAATGCCTTTAACATGAGTGCACTGTGCAGGTCCGGGACCTGCACAGTCGATGCCGTTGTGTAATTTCAGGGCTGAAGTCCTATTTAAAAATACTGTAATCCTGAAACCTTAATGAACATTACCAGTCTACACAAAAGACAAAACAAAATAAAACATTCACAAAATTTCTAATTTTATGACAGAAGTAGGCCTACAGTATACTCAAGAACCTATTTGAAACATATTCAGTAGGCCCTACTTTGTCAGAAAATTTGAAATTTTGTGGGTTTTTATTTATTTTTTTCAGAAGACTTAAAAGTTAAAAAGGACCTGCAGGCATTTTAAATGGATGCAATCAACATGTCCGTTGACCAAATCATGGTTGCCAACTCGTCCATTGAACCATTGAGTAAAATAAGCATGCAAAAATACAGCAAGTCTGTGCACACATCAAACAGCTGTCGTAAAATTGTTGCGCGTGCAAGCTGAATTAAATTCTACGAAATCTGCAAACTGGGAAGCCTAACTGTGTTAGTGTAATATTTCTGGTCTTGGATTTTGAATCTTTGAAATATGACATTCTTGTACAATCACATTACAAAAAACATTAAAAAGTTGTGTATTTTTACATGAAAAGATATTTTTGGTTCAAAGTTGAATTCCTATCTAAGTAAAATTCTAAGGTGATGAGCATGCACACCTAACGTTAGAAAGTAAATACAAATAAATAGCTTTTTAGTTGATTTCAAAATCTGTCCCATGTCACAATTTACCCAAGCTTTGTTATTTTGTCCTCTCTGTAAGTGTAACATTTTTTTTTTAATCTTTCGGTTTGAAAAAAGTAACGTTAAACATAGTAGCCTAACACTAACACTACAGTCCAGACTGTTTTCTTCCTCCATGGTTTAACATGTCACTTGTCAGTTACTTTTTAAAAGTTAACTACACGTACAAAACATCAAGTACGGGCCTAACGTTAGTTAACTACATATTAAAGTCCATACAAAGTACCTTGATTTATTTTACTCAGTTCAGTCTGTATTTAGTTATTTATATATTATTCCAAAAACCATTTAAACAAATCAGAAATTCCTGAAAAAAATCATGATTTTCAGCTGATATTCCACTTCCAGCGGTTGAAATCCGCGACGTCTGTTGGACATTTGCGGCCCGTGGCGGCAGCAAACATTTTTCCTGTTTTAATTTTTTTTACGGGAGCTAGCTCGATATAATTATGCGATGCGATCGATCGATCGATCGAAAGTGGGCAGCATCCACGATTTGTACTGCTGGAGTATATCACATCAACTGATTTAATTTTGCCCTACACCGACGTGTGTATAGCTAGCACTGTATACTCAGTGCTTTCCAAGTGTCTGTGAAAAAACTACACAGGCGACTCGGGCGGGATTCGAACCCATGACCTCCTGCTTACTTGTGCAGACGTCTTAACCTCTCGACCACCGAGCTTGCCCGATGACAATTGGCCGGCTAGAATCCCATATAGCAGCGGGTTCCGCGATATATATATATAGGTTGGTGAAATTCTTGCGTCGGGAGATAAACAACTGATTTAATTCGTGGGTTCGAATCCCGCCCGAGTCGCCTGTGTAGTTTTTTCACAGACACTCGGAAAGCACCGAGTATACAGTGCTATACACACGTCGGTGTAGGGCAAAGTTAAATCAGTTGTTTATCTCCCGACGCAAGAATTTCACCAACCTATATATATCGCGGTCATAGATGCACATGGTAGCCTGTCTTCGAGCTATGGATAGTATGGAGCCGGAGCTTGATAGACCTTGATATATTACTAGAAGATTAACGATAGACCAGACTGAAGCTAGCCGCGTATTGGGCCAGAAATTCCAACCGCGGATTCACAAACTACCCAGCCGCGTATTCCAAAAAATTAGAATCCATGCAGTTCAAGGTGGTGAAATAAACACTTTGTATTTCAGAATGTTCCCTGGATATTTTGAACGAAATTTTATATTATCTTTATTTATCACCAAATTTTGTTCCATATTCTTAAAAAATCATAACACTGGGTATACTTGGTATACTGGGTATACAAAGGTAATTTGGCTTACTAATTAGTGAGTAATTAGCCGCTACAACGTAGACCTCATTATTCAGTATATAGGCCTACTACACAAATATTGAACAAGTTCCATTCACCCCCCCCAAAAATGTACCCTTCATGTTCAATAAATTATGAAATTTTATTCCATAATCTTAAAGACCCTACCACTGGCCACATTTAATTTTGGAGGCGGCTAATTTGGTTCACTAATTAATGGCTAATTGGCTGTTAGAATAGACGCCATTTTCTTACAAAATATGTGGTCTCTTGTACACATACCGACTATGATTGCACCTACCCCAAACAGTAAATAATGAAATTTTATTCTATAATCTTAAAGACCACATCAATCGGCACACTTAAATTGGGAGGTGGTTAATTATTCTCGCAAATTAAAATATAATTGGCCGCTAGAATAAACGCCATCTTTTACTGGAATTTGCGGTATATTGTACATTATATTATTAACTTTGGCACCACTCACCCAAAACAAAGTGTACCCTTCATGTTTAATAAAAGACAATTTTATTCCATAATCTTAAAGACCGTACAACTTTCTACGGCACACTTCAACGGCACACTTTCTATCGGAATATGCAGTATATTGTACCAAAAATTATTATTAACTATGACAGCCAGGATTCGAACCCACAATCTGACAACTCATCAGCAATCAGAACACAAATCCGAAGCTTTAAACCGCTCAGCCATGACACTACACTGTCATAGCATAAAGCAAAAGCGTCACATAGGATTAGGTGAATTGTAAGGATACAAATAAAATACAACATACAAAAATAACAGTATAATTATCCCATAATTGACCTTGCAGTATTGCTTGACAGAAATATTTTTTCTGTGGAATTGTGTTATTCAATCACTTATTATTAACGTATAGCCTCACTTATTATTAATGTATGACCTCACGTATTATTAATGTATATGACCTCACATAATATTAATGTATGACCTCACGTATTATTAATGTATATGACCTCACATAATATTAATGTATGACCTCACTTATTATTAATGTATGACCTCACTTAATATTTATGTATGGCCTCACGTATTATTGATGTATATGACCTCACTTAATATTAGTGTATGACCTCACGTAGTATTATTGTATATGACCTCACTTATTATTATTGTATGGCCTCACGTATTTTCTGCACGAATTTCATACAATTTAAATGGCATTTTGCATACAACCAACTGCATGTGTTTATGCCACCCCTGTTTGGCAGCATTTCTTTGTGACTGGCACGACCAACGCGGGGCCACGATTGGCATGTGTGGACAGGATGAACATAAGGAAGTTCATTTGTAATGTCTATTCCAAATATCTTCAATACTCGATTCTTCACACATACACCCATCACAACTTCTAAGTTCCCCCTAATATTTTTAAGAATATCTCAACAAGTATTGCATGAATTTTTAAAATTCAAAAAGCAAATGACAGAATGACATGTTCTACACAGCTCGTAATGAAATGGTTGAAATTCAATCATGCATGCACAATTGACAGTGATTTGAATAAAAATTCAGCTGAACAAAAGTTGCAGTACAAAGCATTGCTTCAATGGCATGTTACACATGTAGTTTTCTGTAAGAACTCAGTTATGGAGAATAATGGAGGACCAATTCCATATTAAACTCTTGCTCTACCCTTCTAAAACAATGGACATGCATGTTGCATGTTGCTCTTTGAATATTCTTTTCTTATTATGAAACAGCCATCAATGCCATTGTTATTGATGCATGATAATAATGGAGGCATTTTAAAGCGCTCTTACACAAGGTATCACAGCGCTGTACATTATTACCCCTGCTCATCAGGCGCATAAATCATTCCTGAAACCATCTCAGGGGAGTATACAGCTCAATTGGTGCCATTTCGGCGCATATGGGCTAATCAAACACAACAACCAACTCTGCCCTGACGGGTACCCATTTACTCCTGGGTGGAGAGAAGCAATTATTGTAATTATGTAGGAATGTAGAGGGATTCATTGGTACTTTCAAGCGCCTCAAGCTCAAAGCGTGACGTCAGATCTTCAGACTTGGAATCACGTGAACGAACGAAAAACCGCCAAAGTGATAACCTCGTCCCCAGCGTTTTCGAGTAGTTTTCTTTAATAAGAAAGAGGTCGACCATAGGAAGAAGGCTGTCAATTTATTCGACTGGTTCCGGTTGTCTCCAGCTTGCTCGCTCTACGGTGCGAGTCAAGTCACTAGACTACCACACACGTTGTTGAAATCTGGCGCTCTCAGTATGAACAGATCCAGACACACGAGCGGACGGACTTGTCAATATTATCCATCGACAAACATCGAGCAAATAATTCTACGAAAAACATCCTCACAGAAAATAACTATTTGGTAAGTACTCATACTTCATTAGTTTTGAAAGTTAGGAAAAACTATGAATCGAATTCAAAGATATCGACTACTGCACAAATTTGCTTAGTCGGACATGCTAGAATACGGTAGTCATTCGATCCAGTAGTGTATCGCGTTGGTGTACTAAATCTGGAGAAAAAAAATCTACAAAAAATTTACCTTATTATTGGTTATATTGAATTTAAAAAAAGTGGCAGTCGGATACGACATTCCACCTTAGAGAATTTGGAGGATTTGGGAAGGTTACGGTTAAAATGTATTAACCGTTCCACGCTTAAGTAGAGAAGAAAACCATTCCATTGTTCTTGCTGGTGGATCTTGTTGCATTTTGTTGCATTCAGTAGTGTGTCTGTGAAATACCTGTAGGGGGTTTGGGTTAAGCTGGCTGGAAAAAGGAGTACATGTATGTCATGAAAATGTTGTCTTTTATTGTCTTAAATTGAAATTATATTTAAATTCTTTTGAAACAATCTTCCTACAGGTGAATCTGGTTGGGGAGTCGGAATGATAGCTTCAACATTGTAGCATGCTGTCCTCTATCTGTCTGCAATGACCATCATGATTTCAGATTGTGTGTAGCTACTACAGGATGTGTCAACTTGTTGAGGGATTTCTGTGAAACTTAGTGGTAAGTTTGAGATACATTAACAAGTTTAATGACATTGGTATTTGAATGCCAGTAAAACTGCTTCTACAAGTATATTTTGTGTCGTTGAACCAAGATGTAGGCCCTACGGAACAAAGACTTGACAAAAAACATTGGAGTAAAATGTTGATGTATTTTGAAAATGTACATAATATACGTCTCTTTCAATGAAACATTACTATTTTACTTGAGGAAAGGATAACAAATAATTGAAAATTACACATTGTTCATATTATTCATGATGAGCATGGTTTTACAGGTCTTGTCATAAATTCAGGAAAATGTCTTATCCAACTGCCAAATTTTAAGGTTTCTTGGAATTATTTTGCAACCACAAACCAGTTAAAAAATTCATTTTATCAACTTTTTGGGGGTACAGAAAGCGTAAACTATCCACATTTATGATAGTTTCGGACTTTGTTTCCCTTCTAAAAAATCCTCCCTTTCAAAAAATTGCAGTATCCTATTATAGTTGCCACTGCGCATGTACAATGACCGTGTTGGTCACTTATGGGGGAGTTGACAAGATCAGACTGACATGACTGAGGAAGTCATTGTATACCAAAAATGCCACCAGCACTGTGGCAGCTAGGATTCGAACCCACATTCTAATGACCCAGCCACCAGAACACAAAGTCTGATGCACTTTCCAGTTTGCTGTAGAAACTCCAAACATAATTGTGGATAGGCTTGTCACTGTCAGTATTTCAAGTCTTCAAATTTAATGTTTCTGATCAAAAAGGTGGAAAAAATCTAATTAAAAATCCCAATGTACATGTACATGTATGAAGTCATCAACATAATTATCAGTGAAAAGAGCGTACCCTCGTGCCCAAATTTACTCAGATTCTGTTCAAAGAACAAATTTTGATAATGAGTGTGTTATGCACCTAGGCAGTACCATGTGTTGAGAGTTTGAGAGTGGGATGGGGATAGCTGTGGTGACCGCAGCCCTACTACCTGACTTTTACAACTTCTGTCATTAACGGACAGAAGTTGTAAAAGTCAGGTAGTAGGGCTGCGGTCACCACAGCTAGGATGGGGAAGAGTAGGGACTGAGGGTAGATATTTGTGGGGGTGTTTGGGGTGGTGATTGAGGTGGGGAATGGGGAAGTAGTGGGGAGGGCTGGTGGGATTGGTGTGTGAGGTTGAGGGAGGGGTAAGCATGAAATATATATCTTGGAATAATTTGAAGTATATGTCCATCATCCACATGTTCTCCACCTTACTGGGTAGGTAAGCTTAAATTATTGGTAGGCAGTTTCATGAAAATTTGAAGTTGCTTCAATGCTTTTAAATGTCATATCACTGGATAGAACAAAAAATTAGAAAGAAAATGAGGGGTCAATGGTCATGATAGGTTAACCCTATGCAAAGTTACGAATTTTTGTTGATTTAAATATTTGGTAATTTTTAAGATCCAGTTTCATTTGAAAAGTTGTGACCGAATTTGCCTGCAATGTATCCTTGTAGTACTAACAAAGTCTATTTTGCACAAGTTGCACTGTTTTTATGCCAACGTTACAGTTGGCATGGACTGATCAATTAAGATAACCACGATGTGTAGTATCCATTTATCGACACTAGAAGTGACTACATCCGTAGACTACCCTTTATATTAGAATTTTACCATGAAAGTTCGGCGGGTCACAACTTCGACAGAAAAAAAGGATATGAAAAATAGCGCCACCATTGGCGGTTTGCGTGAATCTGCCTATTATTGGTTATATTGAATGAGAAAGTGGCGGTCGGATGCGACATTCTACCCTAAATTCATTAAGGCACTTTTCCTGGCAAACTGAGCTGACTATTATGTAAAATATCTCATTTCAAAAATAGGTTATATTTACAAGAAAATTATCTATAAGGATTATCGAAAATACCAGCTGCAAGGAATCGTGGGATGTCTGAGCGCTACAGCGCTGACAAACAAAATATTATTGATGTCACACAAGCTGTGCCAAACAGATACCCAAAATTGTATCCCTGTATGCTTTGCGGCAGTTGCTTCAGTGCTATTAACCTTATGTTCAACTTTAAAAAAATAACAATTTTAGGAAATTTCCATAAATATATAGAATTGGTAATTCAGAAATAATATTTTTGAATTGTAATATTACACTTGCATGGTTTAAAATGTGATGGTATCAAAGTTCCCTAGAAATCACTGTCTGAGGTACTGTCATTTTTAAGACAAGTTCATTAATTTCTAGTTGAATTACATAGAGTACTCTGTCGTGATTCTGAGTACTTTTACAGGTTAGTTGTATAATTTTTAGGCCTAACTTGATTCAAAGAATACAAATAAAGCAACTGGGCAATTCCACGTTTACTCACGTGGAAAGAATGTCGTATCCGACCGCCATTTTTAAGGGTTTTTTGGTTATTTTTTTGCAACCATTAACCAATTAAAAAATGATTCTATCGATTTTTGGGGGTACAGAAAGTGAAAACTATCTTTAAAATCTGCTTTTATGATGGTTTTTGGACTTTATTTCCTTTCTAAAAAAAAATCCCCTTCAGAAAATAGGATCCAGTAGTAATGGTATTGGTATAGTTGCCACTGCACATGTACAATAACTATGTCGTATGTCGGTCACTAATGGTGAGTTGACAAGATCTGACTGACATGACTGAGGAAGTCATCGTCTACCAGAAATGCCTGTTTTTTCATGAAATAAATATCCTTGAATAATTTGAAGTATATCATCATCCATAAATATATGTTCTCCACCTTACTACATGTAGGTAGGATACAACATTCTAGGTATTGGGCCCACTCTTAATACCATAATTTCCTTACTTATAAATTTCACTCATCAGTTTTTTCACAGCACAAAATAATTTTAATTTTTTTTTTAATTGTTACATATCACAAAAATCACTCGTTACTCACATTACATTTTTTGGACATGCATAAAATGTCAACTGGCTTTATTCAAAGTGTCCTCATAACAAGTATTCTTGGAACTTAGTGTTGTATGGTTGATATACCTTACCTAGTCGTACACATACATTGTATTAGGTGTGAACAAAATATTTTATTATTGAAGATTTTCAGGGAATTGACAAATTAAATGGTTACTCACGTTACAGTTTGTCCCAATGTAAGAAGACCATAAATCCACAATGGTGCTCACTAAATTTTAGATTGTAATGCTTAATTTTTATGTCGATTGTGGCCCCAAAAATTTGTTTTGGTAAAATTAGTCAATTTTTCATTTTAGATTAACCCTCCTATGCCCAGGCTGAAATTTGGCCCAGTAAGCACCGCACCCACAGACAGTCACTTGAGTATTTTTGGTTGCATTGCCAATTGTTCACACGTGTGTATTTTTCTCTGAGTTGTGGAGTTAGTGGCAGTCAACTACACGTGTGTATAAGTTATATGCAGAGTCATACAGAGCTGTGTATGTACAGCAGACTCATATACAGTTGAGTGGTTTTGGTTTGACCTCCTACCACACCCACATGTCCTTGCATTTATTTGAGTGCACTGCACAAAGTCAATGGGTTGGGAGGTACATGGAAATTTTGAGTGTCTTTGATTGTTAAACCTAGAGGAGGGTTCATTACATAACACTAGATTGGTGAAATTCTACATAACACTAACAATGCAAAATGTTGCAATGTAGTCAAGATTATTTTCTTTCAATTTCTCAAAGAACTGTTCCATTTCCTTTGTCTACTGGAAACATGTTGGTCAATCTCTATTTTAGTTAAAAACTGCATCCATGTCGGTTACTGCAACAGTGCAACTAAGTAAATGTGCTTGGAAATCAGAATTGATTAACACAGTCCAAGAATTAAAAAAATTGTTCTCAGATTGCTTCCTGTCTATTTCCTAAAGCTTCATGGAACATTTGAAGTGGCCACGGTTATAAGCAACTGCAGGTGCATACACATACAAATAGAAATTGAGTGATTGCCTTTAAATTCAGATTTGAATTTTTGAAGGTCATGGCCACTTTGTTATTGGAATAATTTTGACATAATTACCGATATTGTACCTTTAACCCTCCTACAATCAGTGCAATTTTTGAAACAACCCATTCAAGCCACTCCAAGCCATTAGTTGTTGCCAGTGGCATCCTATGGTTACCCTTCTGTGCACTGTCCCACCACTGAGATTGCAGGCCATACTAATATTATGTTCAAACATTTACAGTGGCCTTGGGTGGCACAGTTGATTTTGTAAGATTACTTCGAAAGGACAGCAGGCTTGTACATGTATGTACTGAAGGTTGCTCAAGAGCAGAATGGCCTCCATGTGTAGGAGGGTTAACCTTAAAAGGGAGTGTACTACTTTGGAAAGTAATTTACCTGATTACAAAAATACTGAATTCTAATGTCAAGTTACTTGCTGTCAAGTTAGTGAGGGTTCCAGGCATTCTTTGTAATAATTTGGTCTGACATACAGCAAATCTTTTTGAAAATGTTGACTTGTAGTTAATACAATTTAAGCAGTCACAACTAAACACTTACATAAACAAAATGTCATTAATTATAAAATTCACATCTGTAAAATTGAGTGAGACCATCCCTAATGTCAAGCATTTCTTTGAGTACATTTAACATTGATTGTAATCTAGCCATGTTTTCTCGACTTCACTGCACAATGATGACTCAAAATCAATGTGATTTTTGCGAAAAACAGAAACAGGGTTAAGCAATGCATTGTTAGCCACTGTTCTTAAAACAGGTGAAGCATGTCTTTAAAAAAAAAACCAGGTGCTTTATATTAACTATTGCTGCACTTTCTTGGGAAGTTTCCACAGTGGTCAAAAACCAGTCAACTCATTTTGACATGTAAATGTACTTACTACATGTAAGGTTTGACAGTGTTTGACTTTAAAGTGCACTAGATATACCTTGGCAAGTATATCAACATTTTGAGGGTTAATGAACAAAATGAACATTCACAAGTTGACTTGTCTTTTATTTTAGCAGTTGTGTACAATTTTTTTAAATCCTAGATTCCAGGAATAATGTCCATCGTATTCATAAAAATGAAATATTTAGTTTGTAGTGAAGGGATTCCAAAAATCAAGTAGTCCATATGTTAGGACAGTTGGTCAATAGTAAAGCAAAGGTTTTTATAAGTGACATAGCTTTATATGATCACTTATATTTTCATAGTTTAGTTGTCAGAATCTAGTATTGATGCTTATTAACCCTCCTATTTTGATAATGTACATAATGGACGTCTTTTTCAATGGAACATTGCTATTTTACTTGAGGATAGGATAATAAGTAAATCACACATTGTTCATGATGAGCATGGTTTTACAGTAAAAATGTCACATTGTCGGTCCCATCATTTCAAAAAGAATGTGTTTTCCTTAATAATTAATGCATTATTTCTTTCTATTTATAAGGAAGTTAATTAATTTCCAGTCGAATTAAGGAATGACTCCTCTGAATACTAAAATAAGCTCAAACTTTAGTAGAAGCAGTTTTTGCCATCATTATCAATGTTTGTGATGTGGAATTTGGCAACAAGAACTTTCATGAATTCAAAATATTTTACCTTTCTTTAAAATGAAAGAACCTTAGATTTAAGATAAAGAATTATTATTGCTTTTCCTTGTTAAAATTTCAATTTGAAAAACTGATGTATGTCACAGATCATCACCTCATCGAAATGTTTTGTTGGGACACCATACAAAGTTGATCAGCATTTTGGCAATATCTGCAAACATTAACCCTTCTACTCTTGCTGTGCTTCAGTGGCAAGATGCTATACAGGTCAAAATCAGTCAACTGCATGTGCACACATGGGCATTTTGACCACCCTGAACAATACCAGACAAGGCTTTTACCAGTTAAAAATGGTCAACTCATTTTGGCCTGTAAATGTACTTAATACACGTAAGGTTTGACTTTTAAGTGCACTAGATATACCTTGGTATAAAAAAGTATATCAACATTTTGACCCTTGTAGGAGAGTTAACTTATGGGTTGTAAGAAAATGATTGCATTAACGTTTTCTTTTTTTTCCCCCTGTATACATGTAGGTATGCTTGCAATCACCCGAAGAACTGGATTTGACTCACTTCCACCCATACTGCATGCACAACTTCCTGTAGTGACTGCCAGGATGTCCCTCCACCAGATTTGGAGAAAGATGATGCTGCTTGCCATCTCCAAGAACCGTTAATTCCTGCTGTGAGCAACCTCAGTCTGTTTCATTTTGGGATACCCTGTTATTTTGCAAAAATTCTAATGTATTTTCTGAATTTGAACTAATCAATCCCATACATGTAGGCCTAATTACATTATGTAGCTCTTAAGGTTTTGTTTTTAATTCATAATACTGATTTGTAGGCGCTTTTTATAACTGGGTGTCCTACATAGCACAAAAAGCAGCTGGCCACTCCAGATGAACTCTTTCCTAAATTCACATAATTACCAATGATATGCCTTGCTTTCGGATAATTCCATAATGTTATTTACTTGGTATGTGCTCCTCCTTATCCAAAAGACATAATTTAAAGTATGTGTTTTGAAAAAAATTCATATTGAATCTTATGTTTTTTAATTCATTGTATAATACTGATTTGTAGATGCTTTTTAAATCTGAGTGTCCTATATCACAAAAAGTGGCTGGCCACCCCCAGGTGAACTTAAGAAATAACTCTTTCCTAAAACGTTCATATTGTGAAAACATGATGCATCAAAACTGGAAGTTTTAAATTTAATGTAGTTCTTTAAAAGTTTTGTTAATTTTCAGCTTTGTACAATCGGAAAGGGCACTATTTCCTTTTTAAGAGAATTACCAATGCTTGTAAAAGCAATTCTGCTTAAAAGTTTCAGGTTAGAGTCCATCTTGAGAATTATGTTCTGCATATTATTTACACATCTTGTAAGATCATGTTTTTATTTGAAAGTAATTAGTTCACATTACATGTTGCTTTTAATTGCAGGTATGTAACCTTCTCTTGAAAAACTTTTTTTTTTCAAGGGAGGGTAGAATTATTTGTGTTATTTCGAAAAATGTTCTGGGTGGAATACACTCCCTGTATGAATCAAGTAAAATTGATTTGTACAGGGAGTGTATTCCACCCACGCAAGGAAAGGGCCGCCCCTGCAGAACCTATCGACAAAACGTGTACAAAATCCCATTGCCTTTTTAGTAGTGTTTGTGTACAAAATCCCTATCTCTTTTTTGTACTGAGTCAAGAAGGAATAAAATATCTTTATACAGTAGAGTTGCTTTGTTACTCCGTCTTTTATTTAACCATTGTAGTTAATACAATAGATAGAAAGTAAACTACTAAACAACAAGAGTTAATATAATAGATAGATACATGTACAACTACTGAACAATTCTAGGAACATTGTTTACAAACAGAAATGGTCATCATTGCTGAGACTAAACTAGAGATTAAACTAAAGAACGATTCTAGGAACATTGTTTACAAACAGATAGAAAATGGTCATCATTGCTGAGATTAAACTAAAGAACGATTCTAGGAACATTGTTTACAAACAGATAGAAAATGGTCATCATTGCTGAGACTAAACTAGAGATTAAACTAAAGAACGATTCTAGGAACATTGTTTACAAACAGATAGAAAATGGTCATCATTGCTGAGACTAAACTAGAGATTAAACTAAAGAACGATTCCAGGAACATTGTTTACAAACAGATAGAAAATGGTCATCATTGCTGAGACTAAACTAGAGATTAAACTAAAGAACGATTCTAGGAACATTGTTTACAAACAGATAGAAAATGGTCATCATTGCTGAGATTAAACTAAAGAACGATTCTAGGAACATTGTTTACAAACAGATAGAAAATGGTCATCATTGCTGAGATTAAACTAAAGAACGATTCTAGGAACATTGTTTACAAACAGATAGAAAATGGTCATCATTGCTGAGATTAAACTAAAGAACGATTCTAGGAACATTGTTTACAAACAGATAGAAAATGGTCATCATTGCTGAGATTAAACTAAAGAACGATTCTAGGAACATTGTTTACAAACAGATAGAAAATGGTCATCATTGCTGAGACTAAACTAGAGATTAAACTAAAGAACGATTCTAGGAACATTGTTTACAAACAGATAGAAAATGGTCATCATTGCTGAGACTAAACTAGAGATTAAACTAAAGAACGATTCCAGGAACATTGTTTACAAACAGATAGAAAATGGTCATCATTGCTGTAAGTACACTAGAGATTAAACAACTGAATGATTAGGGGTTTTTTTTCAAAAAGGAATTCTTTAGAGAATATGATGTCATGAAGTGCACACAGTTAAGACAAAATGTAATAAATTCAAATTGAGAATAATTTTTTGAGGTAAAACAAAATGTAAAAGTGAGAAACGAGCAATCAGATTTTTGTTAATTTAGGAAAGAGTACTCTTTCCTAAATTTGAAATGGACATTCTTTTACTTTTCTATGAAGTGACAGCACCTCTGATGATATTCAACCATTAAGAAAAATAGTAATTTAAAAGAATTCTTAATTCAATGAAATGCATTAATTATACAGTAAGTGCACCATTGCAAGCTTTTCATATTTAATTTTGCAGATGTCATTCTGGTAAGGTTAGTCTAAGCAGAGCAACCATATGCATCATCCAGGGTCCCTTTCACAAAAAAAGAAGGAATTTTCTTCAACTTTTTCACTTTGAGGTGAATGCAATACTGATTATAACATTACATCTAAATTCAATATTTTGAGTGCGCATATGACTGTGCTTGCAAATGGTGCGCTTCCAAAACCTGTAATAATCTACCTAATTACATCATTAATGAAACTTACCAATCTCTGACACTCTCAAAGCAAGACCACAGTCTGCATTTCCTGGAGACACACATTGGTCACACATAAGTCTATTGTTTTTTGCATTCACACACTATCCTCCAAGAAGACCGCAGCAATATGTTCATATTTTCCAACACTAGAGTAGAGGTGGTTTAGTATGTTCCAGGTTGTAGATTGGGATCAGGTACTCAGCTGATCTGCACTTCATTATACGCCAACGCTTGCTATGTATTTCTACTAGCATTTCTGGAGACTGAGATGGATAAGTCTATTGTTCTTTGCATTCACACACTGTATTCTCCTTTAATCTGCTCCAGGTTGTAGGGCACCATCCGTCTCACGCTTATCTTGGGATCAGGTACTCTGCTGATCTGCACTTCATCATACGCCAACACTTGCTATGTATTTCTACGTGCATTTTCTGGAGACTGAGATGGATTTAAGTCTATTGTTCTTTGCATTCACATGCTGTATTCTCGTTCCAGGTTGTAGGGCACCATCCGTCTCATGCGCATGATGTGATAGCAAATCCACACTACAGTCAAACAAATTAAAAAAACAGTAATAAATATACAATGAAATGTTGAAATGGCCGAACTATAACAGCAGTTACATGACAACAGCGGGTCATGCCTGGCTACTCCTGTGATCCAATATAACCAGCATAATACTTGCAGCAAGTGTAATATATTAATTTTTGAGCACGTTTGGTCTGTTACTTTTGTATCTTATCACATAAGACTCATGCAGCAAGTATTTAATGGCAATGAAATATTTCACAATAAGTAAACAAACAAGTTTATTAATATATTTTTGTTTTGGATGTTTTTTAGTGATGAAATGTTGGCCTACATGAAATATCTTGATACTATTGGTAAAATGTCACTATGTCCCTTTATCAATGATTCTACATAGAAACCAATCTGTGAAAGATTGAGGGGAAAATGAGAATTTCTTTTCACAACACTAGGTAATAGTGTGTCAGTTTAGTTCAAACTTATGACTTGGTACCAAATCCTAAATTCAGAATTGTCTAATAGGCTATGAGGATTGATATGCCCTCAATTGATGCTTTTAAATTTAACAATTTGAAAATGAACACTTCTCACAGAACGTAAGAATACTTTTATAAGCAGCTTTGCAATAATAAATAAATGAATACAAATAATTAAGTGGGTTCACAACAAGAGTACAAATGCCTTTGAATATTTGTTGTTTTTCTGTAATGGTTTTACTGTCACATAAAATGTTTTTTCTTAATAAATAAAGTATCTCTCCATCCACCTCCTACTATAGCTGAACTTTAGTAAATGTACTCACTACACGTAAGGTTTGACAGTGTTGGACTTTTAGTAAATGTACTCACTACACGTAAGGTTTGACAGTGTTGGACTTTTAGTAAATGTACTCACTACACGTAAGGTTTGACAGTGTTGGACTTTTAGTAAATGTACTCACTACACGTAAGGTTTGACAGTGTTGGACTTTTAGTAAATGTACTCACTACACGTAAGGTTTGACAGTGTTGGACTTTTAGTAAATGTACTCACTACGCGTAAGGTTTGACAGTGTTTGACTTTTAGTAAATGTACTCACTACGCGTAAGGTTTGACAGTGTTGGACTTTTAGTAAATGTACTCACTACGCGTAAGGTTTGACAGTGTTGGACTTTTAGTAAATGTACTCACTACACGTAAGGTTTGACAGTGTTTGACTTTTAGTAAATGTACTCACTACGCGTAAGGTTTGACAGTGTTGGACTTTTAGTAAATGTACTCACTACACGTAAGGTTTGACAGTGTTTGACTTTTAGTAAATGTACTCACTACACGTAAGGTTTGACAGTGTTTGACTTTTAGTAAATGTACTCACTACACGTAAGGTTTGACAGTGTTGGACTTTTAGTAAATGTACTCACTACACGTATGGTTTGACAGTGTTGGACTTTTAGTAAATGTACTCACTACACGTAAGGTTTGACAGTGTTTGACTTTTAGTAAATGTACTTACTACACGTATGGTTTGACAGTGTTGGACTTTTAGTAAATGTACTCACTACACATAAGGTTTGACAGTGTTGGACTTTTAGTAAATGTACTCACTACGCGTAAGGTTTGACAGTGTTTGACTTTTAGTAAATGTACTCACTACACGTAAGGTTTGACAGTGTTTGACTTTTAGTAAATGTACTCACTACACGTAAGGTTTGACAGTGTTTGACTTTTAGTAAATGTACTCACTACACGTAAGGTTTGACAGTGTTGGACTTTTAGTAAATGTACTCACTACACGTAAGGTTTGACAGTGTTGGACTTTTAGTAAATGTACTTACTACACGTATGGTTTGACAGTGTTGGACTTTTAGTAAATGTACTCACTACACGTAAAGTTTGACAGTGTTTGACTTTTAAGTGCACTAGATATACCTTGGCAAGTATATCAACATGTTGACTGATTTTGACCCTTGTAGTAGTAGTAGGAGGGTTAACATACTGTCCTATAAAATTTGGACTGTGACAATATTGTACCAACAAGTTAATTTACCTTGATGGCCATACACTGCATCCAGTATTTTTAGTTTCACTCTGCAGGGATCATAAACTCCTACAGGACTAACAACTGCTGTCAGCTGCCCATGAATTCCTCATGATTTGAAATGTCAGCTAGCAGTTACAGGTCACTGGTGGTTGAAACACGGACTGTTGCATCACCTATAAATTAAAGTAACAAAAAAAAACATTCACAATTTTATGTTTGTCCTCAATTTTTATCGTATTAAAGATTGTTGGAATAGTAAAATATTATATATTTTTAGGGACTAGGCTATATGTTGAGGGTTGTATACATTTGCAAATCATTTTAAGGACATCATATGTATCTCTAATTAAGGCAAAGTTTATTTTTAATTTCTTTTCAGTGCCCGCATGGAATTAGTTATACATAGTTCTCCTTTATTTTCTTAAAAGGATGGGCAAAGAATTTGGTTTCAGTTTGATCCTCATTTTCTAGCAAGTGCATCTCTCACTTCTAGTAGTTTTTAGTCATGAATGAAAGCTTCAATGAAACAGGGAAACGACTTCATTGAATTAGACATGCATTTTTGACAATTGTAAAAAATGATGAATCATAAATTACCGAGACAGTCACGCATCATGCAGATTCAAGGTCTAAGTGGAATTTCATCCAATCTCAAATGTGGATTTGTATTATTTTTTGGCACGGTCCTTTATCACTTATGGCTAGCCATGTACATGTAGCTACATCAAGCCCACAGTCTTTATCTTATGGTAAAGAACTCGCAACAAACTTTTATTCCCTTAATAATGAATTTTCTGAGATTGGTTGACTAATAATCAACTTTCATTGTAGGCCTAAGTACAATACTAGCATTTTTGTCCGACCATGTTGCATGACTGGAATTTGCTCATTGTTGCTGTAAGTCTGGCATAAAGTCATATCATCAACAAATTAACATCAGGTGAATCTGAAATGGGAGCCCATCATGGTACCTTGAGGGACACCAGCATTAGTACTATTAGTACTATCACAGCAAACAGCATGAAATCAATTTGACAAAAAACTACAAATTATAGGCTTGGCATTTTACGTTTAATTTGCAAAAAGTGTACACAGTTTGACATAGCCCAGGTTACACATGTAAATGAATATTGTTATCACTACTAAATAGCATGATGCTGACAGATCATCTTTATTTAGTACAGACAATAATCCAAAATATGGCAATACAGATTCAGAAATAAACAGATTAAAATAAACTGGCACAAAACATCCTCCAAATTTTCATGGGAATTGATATAATAAGAGCTGGCCCACTGGTCGCACTTGGAAATGGAAATGGAAGATTCCATGTTTTAATGTAGGATTCGTTATACACGTTTTGTGAAAACGTTTTGCGAAAACGTTTTGCACGTACCTACTTCAATTCCAAGGTATGATGGAAGGTCAAACAAACTTCATGTTTTTGTTGGGTCACCCAAAAAAGTTGTGAATAAGACGTCCATCAAGCAAAATAAAACTAGCGATCCATGATAACAGGCAAATTACAAGCAATGATGGTGGGGTCTTAAATTCTATTCCGTGTTGGTAAGTTTACAATCATTAAACATTTCTCAATTCAAACAAAATATTAATGGGACCTTTTTATTTTGTGGCAAAATGCTCACTGAATTGGAGACACCCTTGTTCATTTGCAGGTTTACTTGTAAATCTGTAAATATTTTTGCCTCATCTTTAATTTTAAGGGATGCAACCTAATCATAGTTTCTTCTGCTCAACATTTGGCAAAAGGAAAAGATGCACTTCACGAGTACTGGGCCATTCTGCCATAATGTGTGTGACATTTGGACTCATTTTTATCACCACATAATTGAATTTTTTGTTCTATGACTGCAAGGATTGAAATGTTGATATACTTGCCAAGGTATACCGGTATCTAGTGCACTTAAGTCATATCATATTTTATATATTAAAAAAAAAAAAAATTATCTGAAATTTCTCATTTGAACATAAAGCTAATTGACCTCAACTCCCGGTCCAAACAAGTTCAAATTCAAATAATACAAATTTGATATTGTGTATGACCTTGGGTTACTAAATTAGTATGTATAGTTATAATGAATGAGGTCAGACCTTTTCAAAAATATTCTAGATTAATAAAAATGACAATATAAATCAACTGATAAAACTAACTTTTTGCTATTTTGAAAGACATGAGTCAGAATTTCATGAAATTTGGCACAGTGAAAAACAACATTGCATTCAATAAAATTGTATTCATGAATGTAATCACCTGGTTGAACCGGAACACAAGTTCAGACATTTCCATATAGAAATGTCACCACATAAAATTTTTCAAAATTAAACAGTTAAGAAAAACCTATCAAAGATATCCCAGGATTTTTGTCAAAATAAAGAAAGGAGCAAGTGTTGTGGACAATTTAACAAAGAAGCTTTTGGAAAGAATGTGATGAATTTACTACAAATTGAATTTCAGCTCTTGGGGGCGCTATTGTTTGTCAAGCCCCCAAAATATATTGGAACGCGTAGATGGCGTTTTGAAGATGTTAATGGGACATTCAAAGGTGAGAATCAAAATTTTGAAGTTTGGACAAGTTTTAGGCAAATTGTGTGGTAGCCCCACTTACATAAATGTGGTCGCCCGCCAAAACAAGGACTGAATAAGCTAGGACTGACTGTCCTACGAAATTGTGCAATCTACCGCCAACGGCCGCTATAAGGTTTCCTGAAATAAACAAAGTGCGACCAGTATGCCTGCTATTATATCACGATTTCCAGGAAGTTCAACTGATAATTTCTTTTTAATTTAATACAACGAGAAATTTTGGAGGATGTTTTGTGCCTGGCTTTGATTTGTTTAATCTGTGCAATTTTTTTCTGAATCCGTCTTTCCATATTTTGGATTCTTGTCTGTATTATAATACGGACAATACATTGTACGTCTGCATCATGTCATTTATTAGTGATAATAATTGTTTTAAACGTGTATATGGTCCGTTTTAAAACATGTACACATTAAAAACACTGAACTAGTTATAATCATGCTTACCATTGCAGTATGATGGACCAGGAAGTAGTGATTCTTCTCCTGCACTCTAGTAGTTGTTCCAAAATATTTCTCATCTCGCTGACTTTTAATTTGTTTATTTCCAGATCCAGATCTGAGGTAAAATAATGGAAACATTTTATTAAAGTTTTGTTAAAGGGAAGGTAAAAAATGTACCACATTTGCCTATGAGGCTGATGTTTATCTCTATTTTCCTGTTTCATTTGTATGAAATGACTGGGATATTTTTATTCCCCCTGGATGGCAGGATGCCAGACTATCCGAGGTTACTTCTCCATTTTACTTCTGGGTTGAGAGAGACAGTTATGGTAACAGTGTCCTGCTCAAGGACACCAGCACTGTGGCAGCTAGGATTCGAACCCACATTCTAATGACCCAGCCACCAGAACACAAAGTCTGATGCACTTTCCAGTTTGCTGTAGAAACTCCAAACATAATTGTTCATTACTTTACATTGTGGATAGGCTTGTCACTGTCAGTATTTCAAGTCTTCAAATTTAATGTTTCTGATCAAAAAGGTGGAAAAAATCTAATTAAAAATCCCAATGTACATGTATGAAGTCATCAACATAATTATCAGTGAAAAGAGCATACCCTCGTGCCCAAATTTACTCAGATTCTGTTCAAAGAACAAATTTTGATAATGAGTGTGTTATGCACCTAGGCAGTACCATGTGTTGAGAGTTTGAGAGTGGGATGGGGAAGAGTAGAGATATTTTTGGGGGTGTTTGGGGTGGGGATTGAGGTGGGGAATGGGGAAGTAGTGGGGAGGGCTGGTGGGATTGGTGTGTGGGATTGGTGTGTGAGGTTGAGGGAGGGGTAAGCATGAAATATATATCCTGGAATAATTTGAAGTATATGTCCATCATCATCCATATGTTCTCTACCTTACTGGGTAGGTATGATGACATTACTGGTTATATGGGAAAAAGTGGTGGTCGGACAGTGGTGTCATACCTCCAATCCACTATATCTATTTTTTGCTTGGCCAAAAAACTGATTCCCACATTTGAAACTTAGTTTGCCGTGGAAAAAAGCACCTTCATGAAGGGACCAACCACAAATTAATTTTGGGACATTTTTATTGTAAAACCACCTTATGAATTTTATGAACAGTGTGCAATTTTATTATACTTTCATCAAGTAAAGTAATAAAATGTTCTGATAAAAAGGACAAATGCAGACAAATGTACATTTTCAAAATGTTGCCATACATGAACTTTTTGCTACAATGTTTATCACATAAGTCTTGACTCCAGACTGGTTGGTTCAAAGAGAGAAAGTATACTTGTAGAAGCAGCTTTACTGACATTGAAATACCCATGTCATACCTTCCCTTACTAAATCTGACAACCCGGGTATAATGTCAAATACAACCACCACATGTCTATCCAAATAGATTTTCAAAGATTTTCCTTTTAAAGACGATACTAGAGGACACACTTAATTAACAGGAAAGTGTGGTCCTGTGAGGATTGGAAATGATATTTTGGGCAGTGAGATGTTGGCCATTTTGTCGTCTTCTAAAAATACATGCTTAGACAGTCTTTCCAACCTGACAGCAGTTGTGAATAAGTGAAGTGAAGAACAATATTCATAGCATGGTGTTTATCTTGCAGTTTTATTCCCTCCTGTTTTTGTTGGTAAATTATCAAAATTTATTTAATTTAGGTGAAAAAGTGAAACAGAAACATCTTAATATGCTGACTATCACAAATTGCATATTAAAATAGATCAGCTTGCCTGTGATGCACTTAATCAAAAGATCTTGACTTAAATAATCGTTTAAAGGTAAGGTACAGTATTGGTTATGACCTGAACACAAAATTACCACATTATTATCTGAAAGCTAACTTGATGAAGTTGCTAAAGGTACTGAAAAACAATGGAGTTTTTTGTTCTTTTTCAACATGGGAACTGGAAAGAATGTCGTATCCGACCGCCACTTTTAAAGGTTTTTGGGGGAATTAGTTTTGCAGCAACTAACTAGTTAAACAATTATTCTATCGATTTTTCGTGGTACAGAAAGCGAAAACATCTTTAAAATCCACTTTTATGATGGTTTTTGGACTTTATTTCCCTTCTAAAAACATCATCCCCTTCAGAAAATAGAAGGATCCTATTATAGTTGCCACTGTGCATGTACAATGACTGTGTTGGTCACTAACAGGGGAATTGACAAGATCAGACTGACATGCCTGATTTTTCATGAAATAAATATCCTGGAATAATTTGAAGTATATGTCCATCAACATCCATATGTTCTCCACCTTACTGGGTAGGTAAGATTACATTATTGGTTATATTTAATGAGAAAAAGTGGCGGTCGGATACGACATTCTACCCGTTATATTTAATGGGAAAAAGTGGCGGTCGGATACGACATTTTACCCGTTATATTTAATGGGAAAAAGTGGCGGTCGGATAAGACATTCTACCCTGGGAACCTACATGTATTCTGATGAAACTTTCACACTTACAGGTTAGTTTTCCAATTTATGATATTTCTTGAAATGGACGTGCATTACCAATGTTGTACATTCCCTTATAAACCTGATAATATGTCAAACTTACCACTGAGTTTCACAGAAATCCCTCAATAAGTTGACACACCCTGTAGTAGAGCTACAACACCATCTGATGCTATCATGGTCATTGGATGCAGGTAGAGGGCAGCATGCTACACCGTTGAAGCTATCATGTTATTCCCATAATCCAGCCAGAATGATCTGTAGAAAGATTGCAAAACAAAATTTAAACATTGTTTAGATTCAACTTCAAGCCAAAAAAAGTAGAGTTGTGATGTTTAAAAATGTACACAAAAATAAATTTACTCAATGTTTTTATATTTGACCGCGACCAGTGGGCCCGCAATTATTATATCACGATTCTAAGGAAAATCAATTGATTTAAAAAAAAACTTAACCCTCCTACTACTACAAGGGTAAAAATCATTCAAAATGAAATACTTCCCAAGGTATATAATCTAGTGCACTTAAAAAGTCAAACACTGTCAAATCTTACATGTAGTAAGTGCATTTACAGGTCAAAATTAATCAACTGTTTTTGACTGGTAAAAGCATTGTCTGGTATTGTTCAGGGTAGTCAAAATGACAGCAAAAACCAGTCAAAAATGCCCCTGTGTGCACATTTGGGTCAACAGTCAAAACAGGCAGTTGACTGGTTTTGACCTGTACAGCAACTTCCCACTAAAGTGCATCAATAGTAAGAGGGTTAATACAACCAGAAATTTTGGAGGATGTTTTATGCCAGGATTGGATTTGTTTTAGATGTACCTTTTCTAAATCCAAATGACTGAATACTGAGGGACCGTACTCAAGTTCCCTCAGCCTTATGTTCCCTCAGCCCTATGTTCCCTCAGCCCTACATTGTATGTTCCCTCATCCCAAAATAGACCCTATGTTCCCTCAGCCCTATGTTCCCTCATCCCAACATAGGGTCTATTTTGGGATGAGGAACATAGGGTTGAGGGAACATAGGGTTGAGGGAACATAGGGCCTAATTTGGATTTAAAAAAAATGTTAGGCATTGAGGGAACATAGGGCTGAGGGAACATAGGGCTGAGGGAACATAGGCATGACCCCAATACTGAAATACCGGAAGTGGTCTCGAGACCGGTCTTGTCCGTCTTGAGAAACAGAATGTTGTATCCGACTGCCACTTTTTAACTTTGTAAATTAGAGATAAAAACTACTGAACAACTGTAGGAACTAAGTTAACAGTTAAAATACAAAACAGAAAATAGTCATTGCTGAAAGTACACTAGTGATTAAACTACTGAACAACTGCAAGAACATTGTTTACAAACAGATAGAAAATGGTCGGCATTGCTGAACAACTGCAGGAACATTGTTTACAAACAGATAGAAAATGGTTGGCATTGCTGAACTACACTAGTGATTAAACTACTGAACAACTGCAGGAACATTGTTTACAAACAGATAGAAAATGGTTGGCATTGCTGAACTACACTAGTGATTAAACTACTGAACAACTGCAGGAACATTGTTTACAAACAGATAGAAAATGGTCGGCATTGCTGAACTACACTAGTGATTAAACTACTGACAACTGCAGGAACGTTGTTTACAAACAGATAGAAAATGGTCGGCATTGCTGAACTACACTAGTGATTAAACTACTGAACAACTGCAGGAACATTGTTTACAAACAGATAGAAAATGGTCGGCATTGCTGAACTACACTAGTGATTAAACTACTGAACAACTGCAGGAACATTGTTTACAAACAGATAGAAAATGGTCGGCATTGCTGAACTACACTAGTGATTAAACTACTGAACAACTGCAGGAACATTGTTTACAAACAGATAGAAAATGGTCGGCATTGCTGAACTACACTAGTGATTAAACTACTGAACAACTGCAGGAACATTGTTTACAAACAGATAGAAAATGGTCGGCATTGCTGAACTACACTAGAGATAAAACTAACCAATCAAATTAAGAAATTGCAGTTAGGGGCCTACATGAACGAGCAGGATCTTTTTAGAAACTACTGTAAAATGAAAAAGTTTTGTTTTTTAATTTACTACATTTTCAAAATGACAAATTGTAGTTAGTGGCTTATGTTTCAAACCTAGAAATACACATCATTTGAAGGTAATAGAATTACAGTATTAGTGCACCATTGCAAGCTTTTCATATTTAATTTTGCTTACCATCCTGGTAAGGTTAGTCTAAAGCAGAGGTACCATTGTGAGCCCCTTTACAAAAAAAGAAGGAATCACTGTCGTCTTCAAATTTTTTGATTCACCACACCGCATAGTCTCAGTCTTTTGGACATTTGAATGGAATATTTCTGTACATTGAAGTTCCAATATTTTGAATGTGCATTCATATACAATGTATGACTGCTTGCAAATGATGCACAAATATAAAAAATGCAATCTATGTAATCTACCTCTCAATACATCATTTATGAAACTTACCCGCATCTAAGACTCTCAAAAGAAGACCACACCAACTCTTGCTTTTTGCATTTCCTGGAGATGCAGATGACATGGAAATACACGTAAGTCTATTGTTCGTTGCATTCACACGCTGTATTCTTAAGATTCCAAGAAGACAGCAGCAATATATTTGTATTTTCCAGCACTAGAGAAGAGGAGGTTTAGTCTGTTGTAGGGCACCATCCGTCTCCAAATTTTCTTGGGATCAGGTACTCTGCTGATTTGCACTTTATCATATTCCAAAACTTGCTACATGTATGCATTTCCTGAAGAAGCACATGAGATGGATAAGTCTATTGTTCTTTGCATTCACACGCTGTATTCTCCTTAAGATTCCAAGAAGAAAGAAGCACTAAGTTCGTATTTTCCAACACTTTAGTGTAGAGGTGGTTTAGTCTCCTCCAGGTTGTAGGGCACCATCCGACTCACGCTTATCTTGTAACATATGCATGATTGATGATCAATAGCAAATCCACACTACGGTCAATAAGAAATAAACAAAGTAAATACACAACATAATATTTTCCACACACAGGCGTAGCCATCAGAACCACAAATGTTAAAATTGTGGCGGAGGGGGAATCCCCATCACCTATAACATCAAAGAAGATTTAAAGGTAAATAACTGGGCACTTGTCACTTCACTGGATGAAATGTTGGTCTGCTTGAAATATTATACAATGTGCCTTCATGAATGAATCTACACAGAAACCAATCTTTGAAGACTCTCACGCCAACTCTGGCTTTTTTAGGGGAAAATTTGATTTTTTTTTAAACCCCAAGTTAACAGAGGACAATGTTTTTATAAGAATTCAGGCAGAATTTTTATCTCAAAATAGTCCGAGGTGCTATTATTCTTAAGAGTCCTAAATAAGTGTTGTGAAAACATCAAATTTATATTTTCTCCCAAATATTTAGTCAACATTTTTACAGGTTTAACCTTATTAGAGGTATTTTTCTATGAACCATCCTCCAAAATGCAGTAAAAAGGTACCCAGATTAGTGGACAATAATAAAGTGGGTCATGAGTCCTTGTTAATGCCTTTGAATATTTGTTGTTTATGGGCAATTCTCCATGGGAGAGAAAACATTGTCAAAATTTTACATTAGCAATTGAGGAGTATTTCATATTGATTTTAGACCAGAATTTCATAGGGAATCCAATCCAAGTGGTTAAAATTCGAAAAACACGTGTTTTCTGGGAGAAATACAGATTTGATTCTCAAAATGTGGAATTTTTGTTAAAAATTCAAAGATTACTTTTGTATGTAAACAAATTCAAATTATTTTTGTGTTCTCCAAAAATTTAAAAATAAAACATGAGAAAATCACACGTAATTCTGTTACCAAAATAATGCACAAAAGTATTTTTGGGGGGCAAAGAAAAAAATAAAAATCCCAACATTGTTTTTTTAAATATACCTCCCGACAAGTGTTATAAAAAAAAATAATTTTCGGACATTTGCTTAGTACTTTAATATACATGGTAATGGAATTACGGTAACCATGGTTATGCACTGCAGTTACATGTATTTTAAAGTTTTTATTACTGTTACAATAACTTTTACTGTGACTTTTGACATCTTCTATGACAAACTTATTATTGTTAATTAATATTTTTCAATAAAAAAAAGTTCTTAAAAAATTTGACACGTTTAGTTTTAATGGAAAGGTATGCTTTGTATATGTACATGTATTTGTACACTAGCTCATTAATTTGGTTGGAAATGATTTAATTGTATTATGTATGTTCAGGATATATGTACTTATGAAAACATTATTGCATATCATAAAAAAACACAAAATGGATATGCCTAAATGTAGAAATTCAAGTAAAATACTGTTTTTTATTACTGTTTTTGCCTTGCATTTAGCACTAACCTGTACAAATACAATACGTAATTCCATTACCATGATTAAACGTAATTTTTTCCAATAAAGGAATAATACATATATTTCAAATTTTATTTTGCACTGTAGTTATTAACCCTTAAATTCTACTACAAATACCCCCCATTTTGGAAATTACTAAACTTCACAGAGATTTATTAATTTATGCAAGACCTGAAAACTGCTTGTCCTTCGCCGTAATTCAGAAATTCTGACCTCCCTAAAGTGACCCAGCAGGTGAATTTTTTGTATTTATTAATTTTTTTCCTACAGTATTTGTGTCCAATGAATCTGTTGGATCTTGGCTCCCATTTCATACACAGATTAGTTGTCTAATATAAAACATTTTCTTGATGATGGGCAAATGTTAGCTGGGCCATGAATAGACGTCATTCCCTTTCCGGAGAATTGCCCTTATGGTAACTTTTACACAAAATTACATTTTTTAAATATCAAAATATTCTATATCAAAAACACTGCAGAAAAAATACTTGTTCAAAATAGATTTAGTCGACATCTTTCAATTTTGAAGTCTCCATCCATTAACATTATTGTCCTGTGCCCAATATTGTATTCTACAATGCTGATTTACACTTACCCATGGGAAAACACTGCATCAAGTATCCTTAGTTTCACTCTTCAGAGATCACAAACTCCTAGAAGACTAATGATGGCCGCCAGCTGCCTCCTAGCTGTTGCTTGAGAATTCCTCATAGATAGAGATGGAGGTTGAAACTGCTTGCTGTTGCATCATCTATAAATTATGACAAATATTTTTTTTATATTATTACAAAACAATTTTCAATGTGTTTTCAGGGAATTATACAAATGTAGTTTGCAGGGAGGGACTTGGAGACAATTAGCTATTTATTTGGGTTTGGTTCTAAATAGATTCTGGTTTCTATCCTTTAAGCCTAAATATGCACTATTGGTAAAAGATAAATACATGTACCTCCTCCCCACATGTTAGGGAGGAAATTGGGAACACTAATGTAGTGATATGGAGTTATAACATAAATTAATCAGATAATTAATTATTATTATTAAAATGATTTCCTTGCTTTACGCGCGAGCTGCATGCGTGCGCGAGCTGCATGCGTGCGCGAGCTGCATGCGTGAGTTGATCTTTCTAAGAAAATAATATTTTGTTCTAGAATGAAAATAATAAGTAAAGAGGTTAAATATGTTTGCTGATGGAATAAGAAGTCAGTCAGAGATTGATCAGGATAAAGATAGGAACTGATGAGTTTGCATCAGTGACTAATAAAATAAGTGATCGTCAACTAACGTTAGTAATCCTGGCTCATTGTTGTGTTTATTCAATCTTTGGCTCAATCGATGTACCCTGCACTTCGCACGAAGTCATTTACAATCACTCATACGAGAGAACTTTACACTAATGTTCAAATTTAGATCCTCAATACAAGATCACATGTTCTTTCTCATACTGAACAACATTCCAACTACAAGTCAGCTCATTGAACATTTGATCTTCATTCTTCACAAAATGGTGAGCAATGTATGCATTCCTTACTATGTATATAGTTCAATGAAAGTTGACTATTAGTTTCTTGTCAGAATTTCAGTCCCGCTTTGAAAATTGTATTATTCATTATTTTCAAACAAATACCCAAAAAGATGGGCAGACTAAATTTTGTTTCAGTTGAGTCCTCATTTCTTAGCAAGCACATCTACATAAAATATACCTTGCTTCCAGAAGTTCTTCCAGGAATGAATGCTTCAATGAAACAGGGAACATTACACATTTGAAAACTATAAAAAAAAATAATGATTTGTAAATGCCCAAGACAGTACAGACAATCTGATTGGATGAAACATGATCATGTATGGGTGTACGTGTATTAACAGTCGGTAAAATACCCAACCAGCAAGTATGCGTATTGACCACTGCCAGCTGTTATTAGCTGCGAGCAGGGGACTGAACCAGTCAGTGTAGAAATTTGTATTGTGTCACACGAACGTACTGGATGTTAGTAAAATTTCATCTCATCTCAAAAGATCACAAGTTCAGTTTGTTTCCTTTAACTCTCTTAACCCTAACCTTCCCAAATCCTCCAAAATCCTCTTTGCTAAAGTGAAGGATTTTGAAGGATTGAGGTTACATGCTACATGCTCTTTGCTAAAGTGAAGGATTTTGGAGGATTGAGGTTACATGCTACATGCTCTTTGCAAAAGTGAAGGATCCATACATAACCTGTACACATGATGTACAATGTATGTATGTACATACATCTAGAACAAACAGAATCTCCAATAAAGAAACGAAAATTGTATTTTAAAAGCAAAGCAAAGCACGATGTGAAGAAATAATTTTAAAAAGCTGCAGTTGCAGCACGCATTTGGTTTGTATGTATACCATTTGTGTATTCGGTATTTCATCCTTCAACTTGTAACTCAGGGAAAAAATATTAGAAACACAGGGATGTCTTTTTATTTGAAATTCCTTCCTTGGACCTACATGTATAGCTAGGAAAAAAACAATTGAAACACAGGCCATGCCTTTGAGGAAGTGTTTGGGATTTGTTTCTTAATTTGCATCGTATAATTTTCTGGGGATGGAAATATTGAATACAAAATTCATATTTGAATTCATAAACTTATTGAGCGCTTGATCTGAAAACTTTTTAAAATAATTTCTTCAGGAAAAAAAAAAAAATTGAAACACAGGAACGTCTTTGGAGTTGGTTCCATTCAATGCAAATTAAGAAACCAAAAGTCTTAGGATCGATTTCCCGATCAATTTTTATTTGAGATTCCTTCCTTCCACCTTGCTCTGAATAAACAATCAAAACAGGAAATGGTTTGGAATATGTTTCTTAATTTGCGTCGAATAATTTTCTGGGGATGGAATATTGAATACAAAATTCATATTTAAACTTATCGAGCGCTCGATCTGAAAACTTTTTAAAATATTTTCTTCAGATGAATAGATCTATAGAAAATCACTGATACAGTATCACGGAATCACTATTTTAATAACATTTTTAGATTCTAAGCCTTAGGGAAAAATTATACAATTTCATACTGTACTATGACCTGTGTATACATTTTGTACATGTATGTACCGTGCATGTATACAAACAGATCATGTACATGTACAAACTAGTAATAGGAGTTACCGGTTAGTTCACTAGAGGCCGTTTCACACGAGACCGTTTTAACAAAGGACCTTGGCGATAAATCGCATCCATGTTAAAAAATAGCAAATTTATCCCAGTCGTGTGAAAGCTATCCTTGTTAAATAATTACCATGGACCCTCGTTATTTATAACAGAGATCGAGACCTCCTCCAAAAAATTGCAACGATGTTAAAATCGCCACGGTAGGTCATGTGAAATGCTTAGTGCGCCCAAACAGGGGACCCTTGCTTTGGCGGTATCATTTTGCATGCACAGTATGCGTCACTAGACCAGCTTGCAATACCGGATGTGTAAACTACTTGGGCGTCTTTGATGAAGAATTAACGTTAACATTAACATAATAGCTCCGAGAATTGATTGTCAGAGTACATGAGCCGATATCCATAGTAATAATTGTCAAGAAATGACGAGAAAATTGTCAGGAAATTAGGAGTAAAAATTGTCGGGAAACAAGGTGTAAAAATGGTCGAGGTGTACAAATAGGAGCAACATTTTTGAGAATTAACGTTAACATTCGGCCTACTCTGTCAGAGTTTCTGCAAGAATACTTTGAGCCGATATCCATAGTAATAATTGTCGACTCGAGAAATGAGGAGAAAATTGTCGGGAAACAAGGGAAAATTTTTCTCCGGAAAACGAAATTCAAGAAACTTACGTATAGCGGTGAATGATTTCGCGGAACGATATAATTTTTTGTGGAAACTTAAACCATTGGTAACTCATACAAGAGAGTTAGTTAAGTGAATGGGCACTGCGCGCAGTACCAGCAAAATATGGATTGCACAGCTGCACATTTCCCCCTAATAAGAAAAGCTCTGAAACGAGTGACGTTGGTGGTTTGGAAGTCGTATGAAAGGTTGTTATAAAATCGCAAGCTACCGAGGTGACAGATAACCGGCGCCCATAACCAAGGACGTTCGTTATCAGCGCTCGTGTGAAAAGGGCTTAACAGTTTAACCGAATCTTTCATGGTCAGTTAACCAAAAGTCAGCACCTGACGGTCACACAAACTAAGTCTTCGGCAAATGGCACAATGTACATACATGTAGATTTTCAATCAAAAAGCAATGATTAATAAAATTTCTGCAATGATTGTTTAATAACCAATGCAGCAAAAACAAAGTCTATAACAACAAAATGGGCGGAAAATTCTTCCAAAATGGTTGATCGGTTAGCTGGAAAATTTTATACACAGTTAGTGCAGTTTTGGTCGGTTAACCGTCCTATCACTAATTTAATCTCAATCCCCAGAGTAGTGGTGCAAACTTCAGCCTTACATCTTCACTTCTTTGACATACATGTAAGATAATTCTTGTAATTGTAGATGACACATTGGCACAATATGCTCCATATAAACGCACAATGCATGACACACTCAATGCCTTTATACTGCATAATAGTTTTGAATGCGTAGATCGTGTCACAAAACATGTACATACCTCCCCACTCAAGTATCACAGTAGCAAATGTGACATGAAGTGTGCAATCAAATGAAGCAAGTTAAAAGCACCAAATTCCAAGTAATATTTACGTGTACTTTGGATAGAATCTCTCATGGAATGATGTTAATATCTTGTCTAGTAACATTTCTAAAAATGTTACGTATATTAGTACTGAAACATTTCTTGCTGAACAAGGTTCTTTCAACACTCTAAAATTATTTTATTTTTGATTTGAATTATGCAAATCATCTAAATACTTTGGGTAAACCCACTACACTTTAGTAATAAGCTACATGTGTACACTACATGTATTTATTTATTCTACAAAAACGAGCAGTTTGGATTGTTAACTAATTTGGGTTCTGAGAGCATACTACATATGTAACTACTCCTTTATTTGAAAATCTCAAATGTTTAAAACCAGAGAAATTTATGAATGAGAATAACAGCTTGCCATGCAGTCTTCGGCTTGGTTCTTTTCGCCATGACCATGCCTACAACTGGTCATTAACCTGCAGTACAGATCAAGTGTCAAACTGTTATTCTCAATCATAAATGCCTCTACAATTTCATTTTCAAATAATAAAGCCAGTAGAAATGGGAAAATTTACATTTTGGGGTCACGCAAAACACTTTCAAAGAACATGAGTCAGCATGATGTAAAACAATCTTCATCAATATGATTGCTTCAAATGCGTGTCGCACGCGGCTAAGTAGAACACTTGGCAAACAGCTGTGACACACCTACGTGTCTTTACCATCCATTAATACACCCCCACATGATTACGTTTTGTCCAATCAGATTTGTTAAACTATCTTTGGCATTTATGAATGCAGGATACAGACCTCAGGGTCATGGCTACGGGCAATAAAGAACCACGCCTTTGTCTCAGTCCTTTATCACCCGTGACATCCTGAGGTCAAGACCATGCGACAAATTTTTATTCCCTTAATAAATAATGAAACCAAATTCCCTCATCAATTTTCCGAGATTGTTTGACTTATAATCAACTTTCATTGGCCTTAAGTAAGGACAATCCAAGCAGAAATTTCAGTCAGGTATAATTTGTTTTTTATAAGAACTTACCGATAATGCTGGGAATACCATTAGCTGTGAGCTGCCTCTGATGAGCCTGCAGTGGATGCTCGGGTTAATCAAATTGAATGCCTGCATGGTCTCATCATCCAGTAGTTTTCTGGGTTCATCAAATGGGTGATTTTCTCTGCTGGTGGTTGAATCTACTTGCAGATGCATTATCTATGTTAAAAACATACAAATCATTTCATTACCTACATGTACATGTATTTTGACCAGTTTTTAGAAGTTGAGTATCGACGATGTGACCAATGACATCACATGTTTACAAAAGAGCCCCAAAGGTCAAACTGCACCAGGCTCAAAATATACACTGGTCAAGAAACCATAACAAGTTGTTTTTCTCTCTATTTAATAAAAAAATATCATTTACACAATACAGTCTCTGAGTGTATTCTGTAGAAAGGAAGCAAGTAACTTTCAAATAAGTCATTTCACATAATAATTGTTTGGGGCATGGATAAAGTAATGAACTGAATAAATGAATTTATTAACCCTAATCCCTAGCTATTTTGGCTAAAAACCTTCCTGAATCTGCCAAAATCTAATACCATGCAGTAACACTACCACAAAACTGTTGGACATACATGTAGCTGTAATTTTGGGACACCCGGCCCCATGCAAAGTATCCCTGTCTGGGATATACAGCACTGAGTCCATCAAAATCCATGTTCGAGTTCGAATGGTTTGTGGTGGTTCGGGTTAATCAGTGTGAAATGTTGGTCTTTTCAATAAAGCCAACATTATTAAACCTTTTAATCTTAAATAACATTTTTTAATGAAATGAATCCTTTCCTTTAAAAATTATTGGTAAATTTAATTCCCTTTTTTTCAAAGATGAAAGCACTTCAGTTGGAATACTTTCTCAGGAAAATGGATACTTGTACCAAATTTACATCAAGTAACATACATGTATAATAATTTGTGAAATTTTTGTGAAATTGATAATCTGGTAATTGCTAATGTTGTACCTTCCGTTTAAAGGAACAATATCACAATCAGAGCCGACTTGCAACAGGGCATGGAATCGGTGTCCTAGTTTAACCCTCCTATAGGTTTAACACTCAAAGACACTCAAAATTTGTATGTCTTTCTTAACCCATTGACTTTGTGCAGTGCACTCAAATACATGCAAGCACATGTGGCTGTGACAGGAGGTCAAACCAAAACCAATCAAAGACACTCAAAATTTGTATGTAACTCCCAACCCATTGACTTTGTGCAGTGCACTCAAATAAATGCAAGGACATGTGGCTAGGATAGGTCAAACCAAAACCACTGGACAGTACATACACAGCTCTGTGTGACTCTGTGGTTTGACCTACCAATTGGCAATGCAAGCAAAAATACTCAAGTGACTGTCTGTGGGTGCGGTGCTTACGGGGCCAAATTTCAGCCTGGGCATAGGAGGGTTAAGATGAACGCTGTGATTAAAAATTACTGGCTCATTTATGCAGCAGCAACGGTAATAATCTTATGTGGGGTATTATTTTCAGTCACTGAGTTAATCTAAAACTAGCACTCTGATTCAATGCCCTGTTGATCATAACATTATTGTCCCTTTAAGGCAAAAAAACGTTTCAGGTCATAGTTCAGCTTTACAATTGGTGTGGTGACACGTTTTCTTTTGTTTTGCCAACCAGTGACATAAGTATCACCAAGCTGTCAGTCTTCCACACAAGGAACCTGAGAAGAATTCTAAGAATATTCTGGCCAAACACCATCTCAAACGACGAACTACTTGCTCGATGCCATCAGGACAACATTGAAACCATCCTCATGAGAAGGCGGTGGACCTGGATTGGGCATGTGCCGAGGAGAGAACCTGATAACATCACACGCACAGCCCTCCATTGGACACCAGAAGGAAGGAGGAAAAGAGGAAGACCAAAGAACACCTGGCGTCGAACTGTAGAGGCTGAGATGAAGACCCTGAACTACACTTGGGGTACCATCCAGAAGCTGGCCCAGAACAGACAGGAGTGGAGGACCTTCGTTGCTGCCCTACATGCCAGCAGGCATAACGGGCAGTAAGTAAGTAAGTGACATAAGTGATAAATGTATGCGGTTATTTATTATTACACAAAGTATGGTGGCTAAGAGAGGCCACACAATTTGGGAAAAGGTTCATACTACTATGCGAAAACGTTGTTTAAAACACAGCACGGCAGAATTACAATCTATCCAGCAATTTTGGCTGCAATTGGACATCATTTCATTAAAAAAACAATGAAAACTATAAATGCTGCCATTGACATGATACAATTGTGAACCTACCTACGTAATAGATGATAAAATACATGAAACTGGTCGACCCTCATGCTGTTCATGGAAACACTTTTGAAGGCTGATGAAGTGTGGTAGCTGTCACTTGTTGGTTGAGCTGAAACCAATGATCCTTCCATCAGTAGTATATATGTAGACACAGCATCTCATGGTCAATGTTGACAGAAACTAGAATATTCTGTTGTCTCTTCTTCCCAACTCAATCTGTGAAATAAAAATAGAGTTCACATTTTAAGGGCTGATAAAATATACTATTTATAATTGGCAAAACCATCAAAATAAGTAGAATGCTAGAATGGTATTCAAATCCCACTTTAAATTAGTTTTATTTTGCTTTCCTCATATTTAAATAAATTAAGTAACTTTCTTACAGTAACAGTATGTGGATTATTTGATGTTTTAGAAAAAAATAAATATGTGATCATGTGCGTTTTTTACTAATTCATCAACAATTGTAATTTTTGTTTTTGTTTTTAATAAAAATTCATTGAAGTGTGGTCTTCAACGGGGTTGGGACAATGACACATTTAGTTTTTAAAACATTTTTCTAATGTTTAAATGTTTAAAAATTTATGAAACATAAATCCCATATTATAATGGAACCTTCCATTTGTGTGAATTTTTTACGGCTCTTTTATTTCACAAAGTGCTGCCAGAAACCTACATATTGTATGTTCACAATTCCCACGTACAGTTTACATAGTTCATACATATATGAATTGCCATTTTTAAGATTTGTCATAATGAAACATAAACCCGTTTAGGGAGTTGACCAGCTTCAAGGATGGTATAACGGACCATCTCCGGAATGTTTAGCCTACATATTTTCAAAAGGAATTGATACTTGGCAAAATCAAAGATCATAAGTTGGAAATCGTAATGTCAGGCCTCGACCTAGCCCCATTCTAGGGCCAATACACTGGACTCCCTCCATAACCTTGGGCCTAGCCCCACATGTACAAAAAAGGAGCGATTTTTCAACTTTTGATCTGCTAATTACAGAGTACTACAATCTAAAATATTTTGATTAAGTAAGATTGCCCAAGCATACACTTTTGGCATGAAGTTTGCTATTGTGAGATCGGTTATTTTGGTGAAATTTTAAATTTCAAAAATGTTTCGAAAATTTCATGAAAGTGAGCTATCCCAGAATAACAGATTTTATGCCAAAGTTTTAGGTTGTAATAATTAGCAGATCAAAAGTTGAAAATCACTCCTTTTTTTGTACATGTGGGGCTAGGGTCAAGGATACAGAGGGAGTCCAGTGTATTGGCCCTAGATTTGGGCTATCGAATTCCCCATAAAACAGTGCTTTTCAAAATATTTTTTGGGAAAGAATGTTGAACCCAACTGCCAATTGTGCACCATGTCTAAGCATGCATTTTAAGCAGACGACAAAATGGCTAACATCCCACAGGGATGTGCATACATTCATTGCTCAAAATCTCCCAAAATATCATTTCCAATCCTCACTTAACTACACTTTCCTCTCCTTAACTGTGTCCTCTATCATCTTTTAAATGAAAATCTGATTTTGTCATACATGTACAATAATTTGCCCTACTAGTGTGGCACAGACCTGTATCTTAGCTACATGTACACAATGGTGTCAAAATAGTTGCAAATATCATGAATTTGAGCACTAAGAATTTACAAAATCGAGACTTTTAGTGCGAATGCAACAAGTGTGTGGCTAAGGATCCAGGTCCAAGGGCACCACACTAGTGGGGCTAACAGTTTCCAGCCAAATAGTTGCAAATATCATAAATTTGATCACTAAGAATTTACAAAATCGAGACTTTTAGTGCGAATGCAACAAGTGTGTGGCTAAGGATCCAGGTCACCACACTTGTGGGGCTAACAGTTTCCAGTCATTATGCCCCATCGCCACGACGCCCCAACGTCATGACGCCCCATCGCCATAATTCAAAAGCTCCATTTCTATAAAATTTCTTCTTAAATGGGTGAGCCTGACAATTATTTTAAAAATTAAATAAATAATAAAATAATTCATGATCTTTTAAGATTAGGTGGTTTTTTTTTTTAAATAAATTAATTACATAATTGTTGTTTTTTGTGTAGGGAAATCCTATAGTGGGGCGAAACAGTGATGGGGCATAACAGTGATGGGGCATAACAGTGATTGGGCGTAACAGTGATGGGACATACATGTAACAGCAATGGGACGTAATGGCGATAGGGCGTAACGTAGCCTTGGGCGGTTTTTTGGTAAAACCAAAAAGTTTTTTTACTATTTAACCGAAATACCGCCAAATTCGGTGTTCAAAAATAAAACAAGTTTTATAAAAATCACACGTTTTGAGCCCCAGAGTGGGTTAATTTATCCCTACAGTCAAAGGTTACTTTTGCTGGTCCTCATTGTATCCTTGTTCTTTGGTGATGATTATAAAAGCACTGCATTTCCCATGGTCATTAGTAACCCCAATGGATGAATTGTTAAATAAAATCCTATTTTTTAGCACCCGTTTGGCCCGCAACACATTACGTACATTAGTTTACAGAGCGCATATGTTCATACAGGCAAGGTATAACATAGCAAGGATGATCCTATCATTGTTATTCACATAAGCGCTAGGATACAAAGTGTACAAAAAAAAGTATATTGCGTGTTTCACGTAAAAATAAACACATCGCACTGTAATACCTTAAATACTATGTACATGTGTCTCTACTGTATTGTTATTATGTGTATGCCTTTGATAATAAAAATATTGAAATGCAATTCTCCGGTAAGGGAATGACGTCCATTCATGACCCAGCCAACATTTGTCCATCACCTAGAAAATATGTTTTATCTGAGACAACTAATCTGTTTATGAAATGGGAGTCAAGATCCAACAGATTCATTGGACACAAACGAAAAAAAAAAATTCACCTGCTGGGTCACTTTAGGGAGGTCAAAATTACGGTAACGGAATTACGGCGAAGGACAAGCAGTTTTCAGGTCTTGCATAAAAATAAATCTCTGTGAAGTTTAGTAATTTCCAAAAGGGGTGTTATTTGTAGTATATAGACTTTAGTTGGGTTAATAACTACAATGCAAAATAAAATTTGAAATATTATTCCTTTATTGAAAAAAATGACCTTCAATCATGGTAACGGAATTACGTCAGGACGGTAACGGGATTACGTATTGTATTTGTACAGGTCTAAAAATAGCGCTAAATGCAAGGCAAAAACAGTATTTTACTAGAATTTCTACATTTAGGCATATCAATTTTGTGTTTTTTATTATATGCAATAATGTTCTCACAAGTTACATACATGTATCCTGAACATACATACATTGTAATCCAATTAAATCATGCCAACTTAACAATTTCCAACCAAATTAACCCTCCTACTGATTGACCATTTGAAACAATTCAAAATTTCCACTTACCAAAATGCCCATTGGTTTTGTACACACATGGTGATACCATTTGAACAGTGTTGGTAGCAAGCTTTACTACCATTCAAATCCATTCAAATGCATAGAGGGTCCATTGATTCACCACTAAGAAGTATCCAAACAAGGTTTTGTATTAGCTGTACTACCGTTTGGAAAGATCCAAACAAGGTTTTGTATTAGCTGACCTACCATTCAAAACCATTTGGGGGAATCAATACTGTAGTTATTTCACCATTCAAAACCACAAAAGCGAATGGTTTCAAATGGTGGATCAACTTGTATGAAAAAGGTACCAGAAGTAGGAGGGTTAATTAGCGTTTACTACAAGTACATGTGTGTGTACTGCCCGTAACCACTGTACAAATACATGTACATGTACAATAGCATACTTATTGCATTCAAACTAAACATTGTCTCATATTTTTTAGGAAACAGTGTTTATTATGGAAAAATATTTATTAATTAACATTAAATAAAAGTTTGTCATGGAATATGTCAAAAGTCACATTAAAAGTCATTGTAACAGTAACAAAAACTTGAATATAAGTGCAGTGCAAATCTGTAATCATGGTTACCGTAATTCCGTTACCGTATATTAACCCTAACCACCCCAAATCCTGCAAAATCCTCCAAGGGACACTTTTTGGGAAAAATTCAGCACTGTTGGAAACTGGTCCTTTCACCTCTTCAAATGGGGTAAAATTACTACCTGGACAAGAACTACAGGCCGTAAGTGCTGAATATGAAAGATCAACGAAAATACATGGTGCATTTTGAAGATAAGGGCATGTTTCCAAAAGTGCACTGATGGATTTTGGAGGATTCAGGAAGGTTCCTAGCTGGAATACCAAGGGGGTTAGGGTTAAAGTACCAAGCAAATGTCCGAAAGTGAAATTTTTTTTTTTATAAAACTTGTAGGGAGGTATATTTAGAAAAAAACAATGTTGGGATTTTTATTTTTATTTTCTTTGCCCAAAAAATTACTTTTGAGCATTATTTTGGTAATGGAATCACGTGTGATTTTCTCATGTTTTATTTTAAAATTTTTGGAGAACACGAAAAATAATTTTTTTTTTTTTTACATACAAAAGTAATCTTTGGTACAATGGCTATCTAGATACACAAACAATTATTTTCCCACAAGGCCTCCACTAATAACAATGTCCAAGAGAATTAAATTTGAATTTTTAATGAAAATGCCACATTTTCAGACGTACTTCCCAAAAATTCATATTTCTCCCAGAGTTTTTTTAATTTTAACCCGCCCGACTCAACCTTTGCAATACAAACCTACAGCTGTTTTAGTTTTATTGAATATATTCCATGGCAGAAATGCTTTATTTTCAATAAAATTGCGAGCAAAATCCCTGATAATTTTACATGAAACTACAAAGGACCAAATGTGAAATGAAAAAGCATATAAATGGTAAAAAAAAACCTTAATTTCATCAATTGGACACCGCATTTCTGCCATGGAATATATTCAATAAAACTAAAACAGCCATAGGCATAGGTTTGTATTGCAAAAGGTTGAAGGTTGAGTCAGGCGGGGGCGGGGGCGCTGTTTGCCGCTCCGCTCCAGTAATTGCACTAGGACAGTGAAAGCGGATGGAACAGTAGGTGTAAAATACTTGATCACATCGTGCGGACAGAATCGAACCGCAGAGAAGACCAAAACAAGGCAAGAATTGGTCAAAAACAGTGTAATTTTCAATATTTTTATTATCAAAGGCATACACGTAATATAGATTCATACTATACTGAGACGCAATAGAACTTACCACTTTTTCGACCCTAACCCTAACTCCCTAGACAACAAAGCCAGTTGGAGGATTTTGAAGGATTTTTATTGTTTTAATACAATGCCTAGGGAGTTAGGGTTAAATTATCAGTAATCACAATGCACAAATGTAATATGTGCACTCGCGGTGAAGTGGATACAGATGGGATCGAGTACAGTGGACAAAACGTGGACATTTCCTCAATAAAATGCCAACATTTCTAATCCAAATTGTTGTGTTGTCTTATTTTGAACCATTACAGTTTTATGCTATTCCAAAACAAGTGGTAAGTTTCTATTGCGTCTCAGTATATTTAAGGTGTTATAGTGCAATGTGTTTATTTTTACGTGAAACATGCAATACGTTTTTTTTGTACACTTTGTATCCTAGCACTTAAGTTATACATCGGCGTAACACAACAATATTAGTTCTCATGAACTTATTTCATTTTTTTTCTTCATATTTCCAGTCCAATATCATTTATTAATTTTTAAAATGTTTAATTAAATCAGGGATAAGAATTTCTCGCGGATTTCAGTATAAATATTAAAAATTCTCAGATTTGAGTAATTTTTTTTTCTATTTTTTAAAATGTATTTTCATTATTTTGTTTCATCTTTCCAGTCCAATATAATTTATGAATTGTTCTAATATTTAATTAAATCAGGGATGAGAATCTTTCGCGAATTTCAGTGTAAAAATATGAAAATAATCCTCAGATTTGAGTAATTTTTTTTTCATTATTTTTTTCATTATTATTATTATTTTTTTTAAACTTGTTTTTTGTATTTCTTATTTGTAAATTTATCAGCACTACAAAACAAACTAATCATTGAATTAGCCTGGAAATAGGTTATTATTCTTCCTCTTTTCCCAAGCATTCCAGTGATACCAACCTTTTGAAAATTGGACAAGAATTAAGAAAGTTATGATATGGAATCTGAGAAAATCTAGGAAACGGGTCACAAGTCAAATTTCTTTTGTTTTTCCTTATAAAATAATTGACATTTACGGGCCTAAAATTGCTGGATTCAACATGTCATAACTTCCTTATTTTTGGTCACAGGAAGATGATCCTTATCATTGTAATCGTCTATTCAAGACCTTGACAATGATACCAGTTGTATTGGAATCTGTTGATTTTGAAAATATTTGTCACATAGCTAATTACAAACATGTAGGTTTAAACGGACGATTTATCAGACTGAAAATTGGTAGGTCTATCGCACGCTGAACGTGGCGCAATACAATCTTTGGTTGACATCGATGTTTGGGAATCAAAAAAACATAACTGGAAATCGTCCAATCGCCGTCAAAATTGGTCAAGAGGTAGAAAACAAGTTTTATTATAAAAATTATTTTTGTGGTTTGATAAGGTATTTTACTCAACTTTTGGTAAATCGTCGATGGTTTTGATGAGCAAGAGCGAACCCAAATTTCGAGAATTTATTTTGGAAACTTCTAAGTTCTAGATGCCGCATTCAGAAAATTCGAGAACGAGGTTGAAGTAGAATATGTGATCTACGTCTTCGAAAAAAAAGCTACTGGGTACGTCAAAAAGAATGGCCTCAGCGAAACGTAACAAAGCGCTATCTCCACGGTGTCTTCGCCACAGCGATTCAACCCGAGATTGAGGCTGTGGCCAAAAAGATTTGCTGCAATGCGTGGGATACGCACATACCTAAGTTATGTGAATAACATAACGATAGGACCATCCTAGCTAGGTAACTATGAATCAGTGGTTAAACAAAATTTTCCACTTTCACAAGCACTAACTTTCCAGTAAATCATACATTTTCATTAAGATTTTTATTTTTGTAATAAGCATGAGTACGGTCAAAACGGTGTAGGCCTAGTACTAGCAGTGACTTAGATTTTTGAATAGATAAGTTTATGCAGCCAAAAATACGCCATTACGGCATTAGTTTTGTTTGCTGACTGCTACTCACGCTGCCTTTCTTGCTGTGTAATCACGTAAGCTCATGGAAACTTAAATACTTCTGTAATCTGTATGAACTTACCCGCATATGCAATAACGTTAGTTTTTTCCCGCAGAGAAAAACACTTTTTAAGTTTTCAAAATAGGTGCCATTTTGTTTTACATGCGGTCGTATATGCCGCCCTCTCGCTGTATAATTTGTTTTGACAGTGTATTACGCCCTCTCGCGATGGATACCGTAAGTTGAAAAACCCAGCCGTTTTTTAATTTGGACAATTCCTGATCCTTCACATCTTAAATGACCGCTGTGGACACTTAGCCTTCAGTGAAATAGTGACAAGTTGACGGCATGATCAATGGAACATTACTACATTACAACACTGGGAAGATAACAATACAAATGAAACCATTATCTATCAGGAATAGCTTAATTTTCAAGTTTTCAAGGCAGACCAGCAAATCTTTATCCATAGCTTAGGCCATGAGAATGAAAGTCATAGATTTGTGTCCACCGCCCGCCATGTCCCGAAAGCTACCGCCTAAATTTTTCATTATTTGCAAAAAAAAGGTATTTCCACCAAACAAATTTAGTTCCAAATCATCCACATCAGTAAAACAAAGTTTTTACAAAATTTCCACCAGTATGTGCGCTATCATTAGCACATGTTCTCTTACAGTCTTAGTCCCGCACACGTCGTTCACAAAAAAGGTCGCATCGCGCTAAAACTGTATGGTAAACTCCGTCTGATCCGCACCTGCAACTGTACCGCCTTCACATGCACAACACGTTCGCTGTTGAGCCTAGTACGCCTGTGTGTGCGGCCCGCACGTATAATGATGCACGTACGTACACAGATTTGAAGAAACATCTTGTGATTGCGCTGTTATTAATGATCAATGGAAATAATGAATAATGAATAATGAAAAAAAGCCTCATGTGTTTTCGAAATTTCCCGGACGCAAATCTATGACTTTCATTCTCTTGGCCTTATAGTAGTTCTTCCCTTTCAGTAGTAGTTCTCACCACTTTTAAATTTGAGCAATTCCTTCATATCTTAAACAGCTGCCGTGGAGACACTTACGTCTTGGGCCGACAATGAAAGCTTAATTGCAAAATTGTGTATTTCGTCATAGATAGTTTTAACCTAGTGATAATGGAAGTGTCTACTTAGTGATATTTTGGGGCATTGTCATTGGCCAACTCAAACATAGGTGGGCCACGTTCTTGAATAAAACGAATACCGCAATCAGTGCCAAACGACTTATTCAAGTCTGTATATATTAGGCCGAACCTACGCGATCAATGACGCACATTGGGGCGCTATAAACAGCGCTATGGGATTGCGCGCAATACACAAACAGACAGCTAGATATATCCTTTCTCATAATATGATACAGCTAACATACAGACTATACCGACTTGGATCTAATTTTGAAGCCGACCTATGACCACAAACCAGAGACATTTTTGCCTTATCCTGCGATAAAGAACGCGCCACAAACTTGTATCCCTTTAGTAGTTTTTATGGGATCTGATGACTTGTCTATTAGAGACCTGTTTTTAGTCTGTCCATTGGTTTGGTATGTTGCATAATACTTAAGACAATGAAATCAACAGGACACTTTCGTGTACTACTGCATTACTAATTTATTAAAGGTCCTGTGAAATATTTTTTTTTCATTGTATACAATAAAGTATGCCTACTGGAACATATATTTGTCATTTGTAAAATTTTCCCCTCACGTTTATACCGATAAAAATATTAATATTTAAATTTATGGGTGCACTTCGACACGCCCATACCCCCTCATTAACATAAAATTCGTGACGTACACTGAGGCGATTCCCGATCCGCGATCCACAGCACTTGCCCAAGTATGCGTATACAGCGCACCACTGCATGCAGAGTGTTGCTAGAGAAAAAGTTTCCTCAAGTTTTCTGTCAGCTTTGAAGCTTAATATTTTCGATAATGCCATCGAGGTGTGCTGCTGCAAGTTGCAGCAACACCACCAAAGACGGTGTTAGTCTACACCGATTTCCGTCTGTGAAGTGAAGAAGTGAAGAAGTGAAGCTGACCAGAGTGAAGTGGTCGGGATCGACGGAACGCTCATTCTATTGTAGTGCACAGTTCGAGCAGACATGCTTTGAATGGGGCCTTCACAGCCAGTTCGGTATGGCTTATAAGGCCATGCTGCTACCAGATGCAATTCCAACGATATTCCCGCTAAGTAAGAAGGCTGGGAAGGCTCCAACGAAGAAGAGAGGTGCTTTTTTAAAGCGAGAAAGACTCAGGGTAAGTGGCCATTTAATAATACTCCCATGCATAACCCAGTCCACTTCTGTGCAAAACGACATGTTCACACCATGCTCACCGTTTCAGTGTTCACGTCATGAAATCATGACGTGATTTTCCGCATTAATAAAAACATCGTGTATGATTTTACATCCTGGCAAGACAAACATAAAAACATTAAACCTTTCTCATTATGCCTGCGCTTGTTTTGAGTTTTTAAATGATCAGTACTTTGACTCAACTGTTTCTGTTATTTCATAAAATAACACCATAATGTTAGCATTGCCTTCGGTGTGTTTTCCGACCGTATGATAGGGGCTTGCGCTGTGTTTCACGGTACATATAAATTCTTTGCCTTTGTGTACGTCACGAAAATTCGGGGGGGGGGTGTAATTTTTGATTATTAGATAAACAATTAATAATCCACTCGAAACAAAAAAAACATTTAAAATTGTTTTTAATTCATACCAATCAATATAACAGCACAAAGAAATAGTTTGGTAAATACACTCTTCACAGGACCTTTAAATACCTACACGATTTCACTAACTTTCACTTTGATTGTGGCGTGCCGCAACGGTCCTGCCTTGGTCCGCTATTATTTAACATCTATCAGCAGTCTGTGAGCGCAATGGAGGCCTGCATCGCGGACATCAAGAAATGGACACAACACAACAGTCTATAATGTTGAATGACGATAAAACTGAATTCATTATGATTGGTACTCGTCAGCAATTAGCCAAAGTAGACGGGTGGGAAATCATAACATTACCAAGTCTAAATTAGTCAGGAACTTGGGCACCTGGTTTAATGATACATTTGATATGTCTCAGCATGTGACCAATGTGTGTAACGCATAGTTTTATCAGTTGCACAATATAAGAAGGATTACTATATAGGAAGTATCTAAAGCAAGAAGCGGCAGAGTCAATAGTGTATTCTTTCGTCACAAGCAGAATCGATTATTGCAACAGTTCGCTGTATGGCCTACCTAACTACCAATTAGCTAAGCTCCAGAGGGTCCAAAATGCGGCTGCTAGATTAGAATATAGGGAAAGTAAATTTTGTCATTATTACTCCTCTACTTATGACGCTTCATTGGCTTCCCATTAGCTTTAAGGACAAGGTTTAAAATAGCACTTTTAATGTATAAGGCAATTAACGGCTTGGCACCGTCCTACATAACTGACCTCATCTCTCTTAAGTCTGATACGAGATATCCCTTACAATCTGATTAATGAGCTACGCTTAAATATTCCTATATATAAGTCTTATGCAACACTTGGCGATCGTTCATTTAGCATGGCTGCGCCACAAGTATGGAACTCAATTCCCATATCTATCAGGAAAGCCGCTACAGTTAACTCTTTTAAAGGTCAGCTTAAGACCCATTATTTTAAATTAACATAATATTATTTTTTAGTTCACCGACAATTAATTCGTAATTTTATATATAGTAATGTATAATCGTAAATCTTAGACTGTTAATAATTATATCATATTTTAATCAAACTCGCATCAGGAAAGCCGTTACAGTTAACTCTTTTAAGGGTCAGCTTAAAACCCATTATTTTTAAACTAGCATATGTTTAGTTCACAGACAATTAATTCGTAATTTTATATATAGTTATCTATAATTGTAATTTTAGACTGTATAATATCATATTTTAATCAAACTTATGTAAAGCGCATACGATCATTTCGGCATGTATTATAGAAATTATTTTTGTTTTGTTTCATTTCCAAGAAAAAAGTATGGGGAGAACATGTTTACACAATGATAGCCCTAAATCATTTACTAATGTTTTACTAGACCCTAAAAGTGGGAGGGGACGGGATGATCCTTTGGCCCCACCCAAGGAAATATAATAGGGTATAATTATTGTTACACCCGGGTGGGGACGAGCCCCACATTGATGTGTTTCCTGATAAATGAAAACAAAGACACTTCTATCAATGTTGTGTTCACATGTGAGTCTTATTCAAGAATACTTATATAAAACAACTCGATCCGTTTTATATCTACAAAATATCTAATTTTACTCTAGCTTTAAATATCAATAATATAACTATAACAACTTTGACTGGGGAAAAATAATAATTCACTGTTATTGTACTCTCTGCTATTGATATATTCCCTGGAAAAATAAACACTATATCGATAATAGTCCAATTCCAATTTCACTGGGCAACTGCATAAAACCAATATAGTCATTTACTACACTCAGCATACCTAGCAGTGTGTGTCCCTGAGTTAAGGTCATGTCACCATTATCAGTCCACTGACCCTCTAGCCTGGCTGGACCCTAATATCCCATTAACTACTGAGTTTATGGTAAAACCATCTGGATTTGGTCATAAAACTGGTCAATGGAACGTTCCTACAACAAGTAATTAAAGGTGCAACCCATTTTATGTACACGCAGTGTATAGAGTATATGCTAACGTACATGTACACTATACATGTCAAAGTTAAAGTTGCTGTTACATTAATAAATTGCTTCACTTAGAACAGAATGCTATTTAAGTATTTTATATCATTGGTTTTCCTGTTCTTTACTCTTTAGACAACTTTTAAACTTGTTCTATAAACTAACAATAAACTCATGATTGTATCTTCTGTTCCTACAATAATGGAACTAATTCTAAACAATTATGAACTCTCATGAACAGCAGGAAAAACTGTCCATATTTATAATGAATAGCAAGGAAATGTAATATTTATAATGAAGTCTTTGGTTGCAATTAATAAGGAAGCTTGTTTTATTTCCTAATGTCTTAGGAAATAAAGGAATTGTAAACTAAACTTCTATAGCTTTCTAAAATTAATCTTCAGCATATACACAGAGTAACTATACTAATTTATTTATAAAGATGAAATTCAACTGATCAATAAGAATAATGAAAATTAAACATACCTGATAAATGAAAACAAAGACACTTCCATCAATGTTGTGTTCACACGGTCTTATTCAAGAATGCTCACATAGGCACAAACATCCCTGAGATACCAGGTCTGTTGAATTGTTGGCAAGGTTGGACTAGTCTAATCAAAAAAATAGTGGTGCTAAAACATTTCTAACTCTGTGAGGGGAGGGGAGGGGAAGAATGCAGAACCCTACATTATTATAACCTAATCCTGAGATGTACAAATTTATTGATTTAAAAATGAATAGCAAAACAAACATTCATTGGTGCCAATTTTGTCGAGACATATTTCAGCACTTTTCCTTTACAATGCTTATGTCCCATATATGTTATTATTATGTTAACATAAATTACCGCAGTATTGTCAGAAAGTCCTTAAATTCCATTATTTCCCCAGAAATGAATTTATTGCGCTGCGTCATAAAATTATTTGACAAAGCATTGTATGAACATTCGCTGATTTATGAGGCCTCACTTAGCCACCATAATTTATATATGGGAAATTTGGTCCCTGTGTATACAAAGTGTCACCACACCGATTGTGAAGCCAACTGATGACTGGAAACAGAAGACTTATTGGGCATGGGCGGATCCAGAACATTGTTGTTGTTGTTGTTGTTGTTGTTTTTTTGTTTTTTTTGGGGGGGGGGGGCTGAGAATCAAAAACAATTATTTTTCAGTACTACAAAAACTACAATGAAATAATCAAAGGGAGAGAAAAACAAAACACAGTGAGGGGGAATGGGAGTGCGTTCTCCCCTCCCCCTCTCTCTCTCTTTTTCTCTCCTTTTTAAAATTTTCTTTTTTACGATTTGGGGGGGGGGGGGGGCGACAGCCCCCATAGCCCCCATGGATCCGCCAATGTTGGGGTCTTATAAGCAACATCACATTATGGCCATGGTATATTCATGCCCGTAGACGGTGTATATTCGTTCATTTTGTTGATCATGCCTAATGTCGCGAGGCAATCACCAACCAGACACCAACACGATAGATGATAGAGCAAAGCAGTGAGCAAACTGACGAGCTATCGATTTCTCTATTTACATTACGGCTAGCGGGGGGTACATCAACCTTGACATTTCCAAACGAAGAATTTATAAAATATGATAATTTTCAGCCTACAGGATTGGCTTTGGAAACGTACATGTACGTTCATTTCACCCCTCTTTTTTTTATAGAAAAGTCATTGTTTATAACTGAGGTGCAAAACATAATATCAACTCAATTTTAATACATGAAAACTAATTAAAAAAATACTTGTAAGTACGTATAGGAACTCGCCATGTGAAACTATTGTTTATTTAGCACATGCAGTTGATGCTCAATTAGGCGTGCAGTCTTCAACTGCAAGTTTCAAAATGACAGATGGCACACAAGCTTAAAATTCCAGCAGCTTAGAGGGCCTTTTGACACGGAATAATTTGTACACCATCGAATTACATGTACATGTACTTGCCAACGTGTCAACGTCACACAACATGAATCATAAATGCAACTTAGGGGGCCTTTTGACATTAAATAATGTACAACATCGAATTAAAGGATCACAGAAATAAAAACTATTATGGCTCTTAATAAATGTGTTTTGCATAATAAAACAAGATATTTGTTAGTTTTTTCATAATTGAAGTTTGTTCTGTTCAGTTTATGCCACTTCATAAGCCTCCCACTTTATTGGCAATTGAGTGATGTAATGCATCACGTGATACCGTGACGTCAGGTAAAGAACGATTTCCTAGCAATGCACAGCTGTTTGTGTGTGTGTACGTGTCCGATGCGCTTATGTCAAAACTCCAATATATGTGTATACATATTTTCATCCTAAATTCCCTTGAAAATATGCATCATGCCTACACGATGTGTCGTAGCAGGCTGCAATTATACTCCAAGCGAAGGTGTAAGCGGCCTCCATAGGTTCCCTAAAGACGAGGCACTACGAAAAATTTGGGCCACAAAAGTGCGGTTGACGAGGGCAAAATGCCGGTTCCCTAGATTATGGGAGGTGCTACCAACAGATGTTAAAGAAACAGTTATTTATAGTTTATCTTTATTTGTTAATTCACTTAGAAAACATTTATTAGTCCCTGGCCTAGCAGATGCCCTAACTCAAACTGTGTAGTATTTCAGTTTTTATATTTTTATTATAATATTATTTTTATATCTCAAAGTGTGCCTAAAGCCATTTATCGTTCTTTGTGTGATTCAATGTTTGTTTACTTCCTAAGTGGTAGTATCAGGAGATCAACTCGACAGTAATTTAGTTTACTTTTTTGTAATCCTACAGGGGTGCTACCTTTGTTTCTGTTTCTGTTAATCTAATGTAAATTTGTGTTTATTTGTTTTTTTCTACCTGTGAAATCAATAAATGAAATGAAATGAAAATGAAATGAAACAACGTGAAGTTGGTGATGGTACTAAACAAAAATGAAAAATTAGTCCGTCTGATATGATTTAATTTTTGAGAAAACCTGAAAAGTACACTGTAAAAATAGTGTTTAGAATTTCAACACATTTCTAAACACTTCGCTTGTACCCACTTTTTTTTCACATGTTTAGCCTAAAACATGTTTAGATTGTGCTTTTCTGTGGTGTGTGTTTGAATGCTAAAAACCATATGAAAAGGCTAAGAGCTTTGTGGCATTTAAACGCATTCCTAAACGCGTTTATCATTGCATGTGTTTAAATTGTCAACACAATTTTTACAGTGTAAGTCTATTTTGGTTTTTGTACATCTCTCTTTTGATACTTAAATTGATAGTCTATATGGATGTATTTACAGAAATTTAACCAATGGTGTCCACTGCCTTTAAAGTAACAGCTACAGTGTATGGCAGAAATCAATATTGCCTATAAATTCTTGAATTATTTTCAGATGGTGTTTACAATAAATTATAGCGATCCATCAACTTTGTATAAATAACCTTGGACGTAATCATTATGTGTAATTAACCTAGAGACCTTGAGCGACGTTCGAGATCCAGTACTTAGTTGTACATTACCCAACATTTTATACAACGTAGAGCAAATAGTCAACACACCCCATGGGCGGATCCAGAACATTTTTTTAGGGGGGGGGGGGCTGAGAATCAAAAACAATTATTTTTCAGTACTACAAAAGTTACAATGAAATAATCAAGGGGAGAGAAAAACAAAGCACACTGTGGGAATGGGAGTGCGTTCTCCCCTCCCCTCCCCCCTCTCTCTCTCTCTCTTTTTCTCTCCTTTTTTAATTTTTTTTCTTTTACGATTTTAGGGGGCTAAAGCCCCCTTAGCCCCCCTGGATCCGCCAATGCACTCATCTATTAGGCAATACATTAGTCACTCTTACTGGGTAAAAGTATTTACCTAATTCTTGGGCAAATTGAACTGTCTCAACAATTGGATAAATGTAATTAACCACTAATTGGGCAACTTGTCTTTGTAACCATCTATTGAGCACATCAAAGTTTCCATTTGTTAGTCAAAACCTACGTTTGAGCATAGTTCCTAACCAATAAGTGAGTACTTCTCCTATATCTAACCAACTCATGGGTACTGGATGGCCTTAATGTGTCCAAAATCAGGGCAGATTTTACCCGTTTTGCCGCTTTGACCAATATATTGGCAAAGCCTTATAATATCCAACCATTGCAAAAATATACCCAACTTTTATGAAATTTAATGAACCAATTTTAGGCAATTTGAAAGCTTTACCAACTCGTCAGAATTTATCCATAAATTAGACAATTATTTACCAACAATTAAGTAGTTTACTTTGCCCTTAAATAATTTACCCATTATTTTTAGTGTATGCAAACAAATGTCAATACATTCCCCTCCCCCACATTTTGACGCGGGTTTACGACACTCCTGGAGTGTCGTGGCCGAGCGGTCTAGCTTACCGGACTCAAGTTCTGGTGTTAGCAGCAGAATGTGGGTCCGAATCTCGGCCGTTAACCATAATTGCTTCTCTCCACCCAGGGGCTAAATGGGTACCTGTGAGGGCAGAGTTGGTTGATTAGCCCTATATGCACTGTAATGGCAGCAATTGAGCTGTATACTCCCCAGGGAGCTGAGATGGTTTCAGGAATGATTTATGAGCAGGGGTAATAATGTAATGCGCCTTGAGCACCACTCAGTTGGTGGATACGTGTGCTATATAAGTCCACACATTATTATTATTATTATTATTACTAATAGGTAACATCAACACGAACCTTTCCCTCTATTATATGATGACGCTAGATGACAAAACGCACGTCTGACCCAGAACACGGCAGCTTTGACGTCTCTCAATTAGAGGCGCATATAGTATCTCTGTGGATGCATGACAATTGTTTTACACAAGTGTGTTCCAGTGTCTGGAACACGTCTCTATATGACGACTATACTCTGATCGAAACGTCTCACTACCATTTTTCCAAAAATTCACAAATCAGTCAATCAATAAATACTTCTAATAATTAAAGACAGATATTGAGTAATTCAGTTCGGCCTATTATGTTAACTGTTCGACTTATCATCAATGGGTTGCCTTTACTGATTCTTGCATCAGTCTGGATGATAGGTGAGTTAACATTTTTTCTTGTTTTAATTAAAGATATGTACATGATTGCTATCGTTGAATGCCATTTATTTTTGTATTTATAATGTTGCTATGTTAATTGCCCTTTGTCCCTGTTAAAATGTGCTATTTTGCTTTTATTTACGTTATTTTTGTGGCAGGCCTATTAAAGTAATATGAATTATTGTATCTCCTTAACACATCAACCGATCTCCCTCAGATCTTAATAGGATCCCTCTTCAAATACAAATCACCTAGGTGGGGGTGTTCAAAGTTGCCGTGTCAATCATTTATTTTACAAACGTCACTACAATTGAATTTCCGCTTGGTAGTGGTACATGTAATTACGTTAGAAATTGCATATTTAATTCAGGATTATAACATTCAGTATATCACAAAAAAACAAAGTCTAAAAAGGTTAAGAAATCTATTTTTATTTTATTTATTTATTAATTTTTAAAAGCAAGATTCAAATCCTTTTATCAACTCGCAAAAGTGTTTTGCTTAAAATACAAATTCAAATGTGAAATTAATCTCAGATGTGATTTATTCCACATTAAATGCACACAAACACATCTGAATGCATTTTCAATTTGTCCTCGTTAACGAAACAACGAATTAAGCTGAAATTTGGTTGGTTTTTGTACATATCTCTTCATTCAAAGCATGGATTTATTTGTATGCATTTTATTATAGTGTGTAATCCTTTTAACCCTAATCCCTTAATGGTCTTGGCTAGGAACCTTCCTGAATCCACCAAAACCCAACACCATGTCAGGGCTATAGTTACAGTAGGCCTACTGGACCCATCATAAGGTATCATTAAACACGCGCATAAGTATGTTGTGTTGTTAAGAAGTTGTTAAATTAGGCTACAAATACATTGGGTTTCTATTTTTATTTCAATAATAGTTTCACATTGCCGATTGTGTCTATGTTTTTTTAAACAATTGTAACCCTTCTATTCTCACTGATTCGAATGTAAGTGAATTTCTAGATTATTTTCGCTTTATTATTCTAGATACCTTTTTTCCATAAATTGGTATTTCATTATATGCCGTTTTACACTTTAATGCTGTATTTTCACATTAAAATGATTTTCTAGGTGATGGCATGCAATTGAGAAAACTACATGTATTAAAAAATACAAATATATTTAGTTCATCAACTGCACTAAGTACAAACTAACAAACCCAAGTCTGTACAAACTTTTGATTATGAACAAAACATTATGCTAATAAGATTATGCTAAGCAGGGTGTACGAGGGTTTGTATATGCTTCAACGTGAGTAGGAGATAAACTACCGGTTCGAGCTCACTTATCGTTTTTGAATTTTTTTGAGTATATTTGGTGTGGGATTGGGGTATGTTGATGACGTCATCAACGGTTGATGAGGTCATGAAGGTGTTTTTGATATATTTTGAGGTTTGAATGTAAAAAATGTTTTTGATGAAATTTATTTATAGAAAAAAATATATTGGTTATCATCGAAAAAAATTTGAAATAACGATTTTATATTATGTAGTTTTATAGTAAAAGAGGATGACGACAAAGTATTTATCTGAAAGAATTATTCCGTGCGAATGGCTTTTAGTTGGCAAAACAGAAAAGTGTTATAGACTAAGTGTGCGTGGTAATGTATTTTGTCCAGTACATTTGTGGCGTATACGACATGGACAAAGTATACCAGTTCCATGTCGAAGATGTAAAAATGGTACAAAAGCAAAGACAAATATATGTACGAAATGCGGTAATGTATTAAAAATACACTTTTTAACTCGCGTTGAAGGGAGAGCTAAAAGAAATTACAATCTCGTGATGGATGAGTTGTTAAATAAAACAACTCGTTTATAGTAAAAAAATTAATTAATAAATAAATAAAAATTTGAATTATACGGTGGAGGTCTTTCCTGTGAAACAACCCGCTCCGTTGATGATTGCGAAGCGGGTTTTTCATAAGATTTTTCTATAGTAAAGTTTACTTTAAATTCAAAAGTTTTTCTATAAGGTCTTTTTTTTCCTTTATCTATATCTTTATCGACGATGGCTTTGACATCTTTAGGAGTGGTTGTTGGAGTAAATTTAGTTCGAATGTTTTCTTTCATTTGCGAGTATTTGTTTCGCTCCTCGTTGATTAAATTAAATTCTTCTTGGGTTATAGAACTGTCTTCGATCGCTTTCGAAACGTGACTGTCGATGGTGTTGAGTTTACTCTCTGCTAAAACTCTAATCTCGTTGTGTTTTTTAGCTTTTTTATTGAGTTTTGATTTCGCGTATCTGATGGCAAACGCCATACCGCCTAGCCCCAAAGCTAGTCCTTTTAAAATGTATCCGACCGGCGCTGCTACAACGGTAGCAATACTGGCAATTCCAATCCCTCCTGCTCCCGTACAGCCCAATTCTGCCATCGTTTCTACGATGGAACAAGTTTTGATGATTTTATTATATTTTTTTATAGGTTTTCTCGCGCTCGTTTCTTTCTTTTAAAATTTCTTTTTGAATGTTGTCGATTTTTTGTAAACGAAACGCATTTACGTTTAACTCTTCAACATTGTCGGAAGTATATAGCGGCGTAGACGGCAATGTTGGATAAATTCTCGTTGTTTCTGTACAGGTGCTCATTATTCTATTAATAATAAAAGATTAAAAAATATTATTTTGATAAAGGTGGAATTGGGGGAAAAAAACTATATCGTAACAGATTCCATTGTTTATATCACCAAAAAACTTTATTTTATGTTCAATGAGGGTTGGATTGGATTGGATTTTTGTAAGCTATAATCGTTGCTCCCGCTTTTACGACTAGGACCATAAATACTTGCCATTTTATATATTATTATTATTATGTTTTTACTGCTATGTGCGCGTCTATGTTAACGGCAAACTTTGTATTTTTATATTGAAACAGATTTTAGTATTTACATCACCGAAAAAGCTTGCTTGTACAAAAACTTTTTTATCTTGTGTTTTGTAGCACATTTCGTATTCTAAATGCTGCGGTTCATTGTTAAAAATAAATTTATTATCTCGAGCTGGAGAAGGAATATGATATACGTTGGCTTGAAAATTACGCGTTGCTGAATGTGTCGAAAGACCTTCGACTTTCATAAATTTTGTATAAATTGAACAGTATGTCGGTGGATTGTTAAACATAAAAAAGGGTAAGCACACCATGCCATCCGAGTATAATGCTAAATTTTTCGACTAAATTTATCAAAGGTATCGTTTGTAAAATTTCATCTCTATCAATATATCCATGATGTTCATAAATGAACGGATTGTTTTTGTTATCGTCGTAAACGCTGCTAACGGTACCGCTTCTTCGACTAGGACCGAAAATACTCGCCATTTTATATATAACAATCATTTTTTATTTAATTTCGAAGGTTAAAATAATAGGCAAACCGTGATTACTTATGTCTCTGCCGATAGAATCTTTAATTTGAAAACTCAATTCGTTAAAAGTACCATTTTAAAGATTTTTTCGCAACGGATTAGAATATTCTATCCACGCACTTTCCCCCAACGATTTATCTTGTAACGGAAAAACATTTAAAATAGTACTAGGTTTACCATTGAAAAAATTTTCGCTCGTAGAAATTTGCTCGCAATGAATGTACATTATTTTAAAAGGTTGCAAATCAATTTCTCCCTTATGCTCACCCATAGCTAGCCAACCGCTTGCAAACCCGAGTAAATTAGCTAATCCCGACGAAAATTTGATACTTTTGTTTTGTTGCGTAATATTTAGCAAAGATTCGCCTTGTTTTTCATTGACGACAAACGTAAGCCAAGGCGTGTTTTTTAATACAATGTCGATAATTTATTTTATATTATAAAGTCCGTTTTCGATTAACTCGATTTCTACTTCATCTTGCGTGCGACGAAATATTTTTTCTGTTTTACGCACGTTATAGTAACCTACCCAAAAGTTAGCACTAATTAACGAAATGGTGAGTTTACCATCGCGATTATCGATTGTATTATGTAATTCGATTGTCTTGCTAAAATTTCTAGTTTCGATCGTATGGTACATTTTATAAATTATAATTTATAATTTATATTTATATTTATAATAATAAAATGCCGTTTCCATTAGCGTTTCAGAATAATTTATCGAAACGGTATCCGCAATCTGGAAATTTTACTCACGTTGAAATTTTTACTGCGAGAGATTTGACGAACATGAATATTTACGTCAATGAAAATGAGTTTTTTAACGTACAACTCTTTAATCCATTCGAAAAATACAAGTTGCCTCGCGTCGATAGCGACATGATTGTAAATGAATGGAATTCTAATCCGATAAAGTTTGATCAAAATCAAATAAATTTTGCAACGTGGTGCAGTACGACGGGTTGCGGCGTGAGTTATAAACATTCGAATATGATGATTCGTAGTTTTTTAGGTTTCACGTTTATTATAAAATTAGACGAATACTCAAAGAAATGAGCTGTCCTGAACCTTCAAACCCAATTTGGAATGCGTTTGAAAATAATATAGACATTGGCGCGTATAATAATCTATGCAGAGAATTTCACGCATCATCAGTATCTACTCAATGGATACAACAACTCGACAAAAACTCGAAGGGTTTAGGCACGGCTTATTATTGGCAAAATGGAACGTGGACTCCCGTGCCTGGTAAAAGCTATAATAATACGCGCTTTAAACACGGCGAATATTATCCAAATATGCCTTTGATGAAATTAGCCGAAGCAGAATTTCCCGAGACTTATATTAAGGTAGGTTATATCGAGCAATCTCCTCAAACTGAACGAGGCTGGTTAAATTTATACTCGAGTCTAAATTAGCTCAAGGTTTTACGGATATCGGTATAGAACGAATTAACGACTCCATAAGAACGTACGTTTATGTGACATTGGGAGCTCAAGTGCAAGCAAGAGTTGGAATTCTCGTACCAGGTGTTGGTTTAGATGCTAAAAGAGTATTTATAAATAATCTCGAAGCTTCGATCGATTCTCCAAAAGATTTATACGATTCTATTCAACGATATCAAAATAATTCACAAAACGCTCGAACGCAATTAAACTTTGTTATCGGAGAAAATTTATACCTTTTAGTTTTACCGTCCAACATGAATATGCAAATAGGTACGATAGTTGGATACAATAAATATATTAAAATCGCGACGTCTGATTTATCACTCGGTTCAAATCAAGACACGAATTCATCACCTGTCCCACCGTCTGACAATACTCAACAAGATTCATCAACATCTGTAGATGTTCAGCGACCAACGTCATCAATCACTACCGATTTACCACTACCCTCAGATACTCAATCTAACGATCTACCCTCATCTACTCAGCAACCAACGTATACGTCATCAATCAATACCGATTTACCACTACCCACATACTCAACAACCGCAATTAATCGAGACCGAAGACGCAACTGCTTGTAGGTGTTACCGATGCTGTTGCAACTCACCAAGAAGAAAAAAATGCTTTAAATTTTGGTTTCGCTATACTCGGCGGACTAGGCGTTATTATTTACGAGATGTTTTTGCGCTGACTCTGTATATAAGATAAAATTAAAACTCCCACTCCGGTTAAGGCTAGCCACACGTGTTCCGCCGTCCATCCGACTACGTTTGAAATTGTAGTAAATAACCATTCAATACTGATCCGATAATACCCGGTATAGAAGCTGCGACTGATAATCCGAGTTTCTTTAGCAGATTCGCTAGATTTTTAAAAGTTTTTTGTATCCACTCTTTTACGCCACCACCACTCGGTGAAGGTTTAGGTGTAGGTTTTGGTTTAGGTGGTGCAGGTGTTGGTTTAGGTGTTGGTTTAGGTGGTGCAGGTGTTGGTAAAGCTGAATTTACAGCACCTACGATCGCTTCGACGATGGCAGCGATGACTGCAGCCACTGCCGTTAATATAGTGACGATTGTAACGCCCTGTTTTCTAAATATAGTCGCAATTTTTTCGCGCAACGTGTCGTCGCTTTCCTTCATGTAATTAACCAATTCTCTGATTTCATTGATTTGACTACGAGCATCTCGCGTATTTGCTTTTAATGCTTCAAACATCGCTTCTCTTATGTCTTTTTTTCTTGCAGCTGTTTACGTACATCTGCGGTTTCTTCTTCATCTTCATCATCTCGATCTCGAGCGCTTACGTATCTTTTTTCAAGATCAGATATTTCTTGGTCCATTTTTAAAATCTTACCTATAATTAAATCACGATTACCTATCGTTGTTTGCATAGCTTTATCGTGACCCTCAATTTCTCGAAATGTATATTTAATTCCATACGCTTTCAACAATTTATCCAAGTTGCGATATATTTCTTCTTTACTTAGTGAAACTTCTGCTTCTGCTTGTCAATACAGCTTATCACGGATGTGCAGTAGGAATTATAGCCGTTATTTATAGCATGATCGCTAGAAAAGCGTTTAAAACTAGTATAAAAGATTATTATGAATATCAAGATAAAAAATCTAAAGAGGCTTTCTTCGTCACCTTGGGTATGGGAGTTGTAGGGTATATGAGTCACGAATTTTTTAAAGAAAGCCTCTTATAATCAAAACTTTTTAGGGTTAGAGGAGGTTGATTAGTTTAAAAAAATATTGTCTATACTATAAAATATGTCTACGATAACTCCAGCTTCGATAAATACCAAGGGAATCGTCAATACACCTTATCACGGAGGAATAGTAGGAATTATAACCGTTATTTATAGCATGGCTGCTAAAAAAGTGTTTAAAATAAATCCGGTCGATTTGGGAAAGCTAGATGTAAACGACTCACTTAAACTCACCGCGACGGTCGGGGCGGCGCTAATGACTCAAAATTGGTTGGTTCAACAAAATATTTTACCTAGCAGTATTATGAATTCTACCACTTAAAATATTTATAAAATAATAAATGGATAAGCGTACAAAACAAAAACTAGAAAACGCTTATTATAGTCCAGTTGGATACTGGAAGGGTCAAACAGCGATTGAAAAATTTGCTCAAGAAACTAAAAGTTCTAAAAGTTCAACTCAACAGTGGTTAAAAAAGCAAGCGTTGTGGCAAATTTATTTACCGTACCCTAAATACATTCCTAGACCGACCAGCTCAAATTCATTTCAAGAAAAACCAAACGAGGTTCATCAAGCCGATTTGTTGTTTCTTCCTCACGATACAATCGGTAAAAATGTTTACAAGTACGCGCTAACAATCTCCGACGAAGCGAGCAGGTATAAAGAAGCCGAACCGTTAATCGATAAAATTGCCGCGCAAGTCGGTAACGCGTTTGAAAAAATTTACAAGCGCAGTTTGCTAACTTGGCCGAAAATTCTCAAAGTCGATCCTGGAAAAGAATTTATGGCGAGCGTCAATACTTTAATGAGTAAAAACCACGTCACTATACAAAGAAGCGAAGCCGGTAACCATAGAGCGCAAGGTATAGTAGAACGATTCAATAGAACTTTAGCCGAAAGATTGTTTTCTCATCAATACGCGCAAGAAATAGCGACAAATGCGAGATCTAGAGAATGGGTAAAAAGATTACCGCTGGTCATAAAAGCTCTAAATAACGAAACAACTAGACTCATAAATTTAAAACCGAAAGATGCTATTAAACACAAACTGGTCGGGCAAAATCCAGCCTCACCAGCTATGAAAAATTAAAAAAGAATCGCTTCGAACGCGTTAGTCAGATATTTATACGCACCCGGTAGGCTGAAAACGATACAAAACGACGCACGACCGATCCGATATGGTCCATTAAAATTTATAGCATTAAATCCTCTATAAAAGCTCAAAATCAACCCATCTTGTATTATTTAGAATCGGGTCCTGCTCGTAGTTTTGTGAGAGAAGAATTACAAACTGTACCGCTAGATACCGAAAATCCTCCTAAATTTTTTTAAATTCTCTCATTAGCGAAATCAAATAATGACCGTACGCTAAAGTGTGTATTCCGTCTGGTAAAATATATCTCTTTGTATCTAGCGCATCCAACGTTTTTTTATTGACTTGCATCGAGAAAATCTTATGAAACTCACTTCTAATAGAATTCATAAGGTGGTGAAGCGTCTTTTTTGAAATAAAACATTTTTAAAGTCATCGTGTACAATTGCATTTTTCAAAACGTTCTTTTTTACACCTTTTGCCCTTTTTATTTCTTCTTTATTCGATAAAAGTATCGAGTTAGTCCAACAAATTCAGAAATAAGAGTTCCAGATGTCTCGTCTTTCATTTTACCGATCACTTTTTTATTCTCTTCAGAATACAAAAAATGATTTTTTGGATAATTACTAAAATCTTTTTCCATATCTATATAAACGTCTTCTGTCTGAATCTCGAGTAATAAGCTATCCGTATCCGTGTAAAGAAAATTGCACTTGTTGCCGTATTTCTTTTTTAAATGATTGTTGTAAAAATCGTACATGAAAGCTTTAGATAAATCTAAAATAGACATTCCCACGTATAAAGGTTTGTCGAGTACGGTTTTTATTTTATCCGTATGAATCGCCGCTAGATTGTAGTCTTCAAAAATCTTGAATGCATTAAAAGTCGGCTTTGCCATTGCTCTAAGCAGACGTTTTTCGTCTTCTTCATCGTTTAATCTCATGAGATTTACGTTCACCCGATTTCGTACATTTTCCATCGATTTTCCAAAGACTGAATTGTTCATCAGTTTGAATAAATCTTTTGCAAAATCAGGTGTTGCATTTTTTCTCAAATTCGTGTTTAAATCGATGTAAGATTTCATCCAAGGCGATTGATCAAATTTTATAACGCGACGAATTTTAGTTAGTTTCATACCGAGTTGTAAATATAATTGCAAATTGCGATAATGAAGAACGTATTTTGTTTTGTTATTCAAGTTGGGTGTAAATTTTTTTACGTTTGGTGCGGGGTCACCGTTCAATAGCTTTTGCTGATACGGTGACATCCATTCTTTTGGAATTTCTAACGACTCGGTCGCGAGTGGAAAATCGTTGTGAGAATCGTGTAATTCTTTAGGATATTCGAGATCTACTTCTAAAAAGTACCCTTCGCTCGATTCTGACGAAATTGATTTTATATCGAGACAATTAATTTCATCTTCTGTTAACAATTTAAAATTACCCGTCGGAAGGTATTGACTCATCACCCAACCGTACAAATTATTCGCGTCTAAATATTATATGTAACTCGTAGGTTTTGATGGATCGTAATCCTCTAAATAAAGATTGTTTGCTTTAGCGTATCTCTTACTAACCATCGATACACCGCCTCTAGTACCTTTTTCTATCATTAAACACATATCGTAATCAGTCAACAATTTTAAAATTACGCTCGAATGTTTTAACAAAGCGTCCCAACTCAAACCAGGACTCGTGTAATAATGAGCCTGATCCAATTTATACTTTTTCAAACAAGTTGTACGAAAATTTTCAAACACGTCGGCTAATAAACATACATCCTTGTGCACTTACAAATCGTGATAATCTCCTAGATTTTTACATTTAAATTTAGACCAAATGTTCTTTGCAAGGAAGACTCGTTTCTTCAAACCGTTCGAAACTATCCATGTAATCGTATGGATAAACACCTTTCTTTAAAAGTAGCTTTCTTTTATCTAAATTTGGTTTAAACTCTTTAGTAATGTGAAAAGAATCTTCATCGATTGTTTTAACGAGTTTATCGAGCGAAGAAGGTAAAAATTGAAGTGTCTAAAAATCGCAGTTGTCCGATCGAAAAAGAAATGTACTTTTCCATGTTGTTTGGAATACACTTTAAATTTCCTTCTGTGCGACTCGCGGCTTGCATGATAAGATGAGAATCGTATCCTCGCAGATTGTGAAACATGACTGGGATAGGTGTTTCGTGAGGATCTTTTTGTCTTAGTTTAAAATTACAGTTATTATGCGCTGCGCCTCGATATTTTCCAGTCACGTGACAATGATCGCGTACTGTCTTGTTACCTCTGTAAAAAACTTTTTCGCAAATCCAACACGTGCTAGACTTTTTATAGTTTTCTTTATCAGAATTCGTCATAAACATCTTTTTTAGAGTTTTTTAAAAACATATTAACGATATTTGTTTCTTCTTTAATCACATCTAAAAAGTGTTTAACTGCATCTTTTCCTCTGTATGTTTGGTGTGATATAATGTTATCGTCGCATCCAACGACTACGTACGAATACCCGCAAACGACGTGCTCTTGAAATTTTGTAGTATTAGTCGTACTAGCATCGTCGTCAATCTTTTCAAGTATCGATTCAAAATCAGCGTATATCACGTAAGGAGCTTTCATCATTTTTTTAAAGTAAAAAAAGTTCATAAGATCGTTCTTTCCCTCAATTGGCATCTCGATCGCGCACGGTCCGTACTCAGATTCTTCACAATCCATTATATGATTTTTTAACAAGTCTTCTCCTGTATAACCGTGAAAACATTTCGTGCAATAATATTTACGATGTTCGCCTTTTGTTTGATCACCAAGTAATCGACTTAAATTCTTAATCCAAACGTAGTGGGATTTAATTCATTCTTTTTCCTCTTGCTCAATCAATAATAAATTTATACGTTTCATTTCCTTTGGTTGCTTACTCATTTGGTAAGGTACGATTGATCCGTTTTCGTAACCTAAAACGTTTATTGCCAACTTGTTTTGTTGTTCTACTTTTTTGATTTGATTGATCGGAGTTGGAAAATCGATACCCTCAAAATTTAATCCGTCTTCCGTCGGATAGGTAGAGGGTCTATCCGAATTTTTTCTTTTTCTTTTTTTGTTAAATAATGAGCGCTACGTAACGCCCATCACAAACATTCATTGTCTTTGTTTTTTACGTTGATGCACGCTTTTTTTTTTATATATTGTGGTAGATCGATATAAGAACCACCCCTAAAATGTTGACATTTTCCAATTTTATAATCTAAACTTACAATACGATCTATGACCCATCCAGAACCGCGGTGTGTATGTCTTTCTATTTTATCTTTTATTATAGCATAAGCTCCCATTAAATTATCTTCAATCTCATTCTCATTGTTTATTTCATAAAATCTATGATTAAATTTATAGTTATCTCTATCGATCGTACCATTTTGTAAAAATCAACCACTAAAATTATCTGAAACTTTATTCCTCTTAGTTCCTGTAAATCTAAAGACAACTTTTCGATAATCTTTGGTTTTACAGCTCTCAAAAATACATTTTCATATTTTTCTTTGCTATGTCCGTACGGTACAGTTATTTTTCGTTGACGTAAATAGCTTCCACCTGTAATAACCAGTCTATCAAATTTCATCTCTTTATGCGCTATTTTAATAGCTTTAATTAAATGTAGTCTTTTTTCTAAAAAATCCCCCTTCTCCCACTCCCTCGAAATGGTAAACGTATTTGCTCAACACTTATACGCACTTCTAAGTTGACCAGTACTTAATTTATACAATGGTTTTACTTTAAAAAAAATTTTGTAACTTTTTATTGCGATATACCAAGACCGTTTATTTACTTTATTCGTTCTACTGTCTGGTAATACATTTAATCTTTTATTGCGACCATAATTCTTTAATTCAGCTAACGTCCATTTAGATAAATACTTTGTCGTCAATCGTCATCCTCTTTTACTATAAAACTACATAATATAAAATCGTTATTTCAATTTTTTTTAAGATGATAACCAATATCTTTTTTCTATAAATAAATTTCATCAAAACAAATTTTTACATTCAAACCTCAAAATATATCAAAAACACCTTCATGACCTCATCAACCGTTGATGACGTCATCATTATACCCCAATCCCACACCAAATATACTCAAACAATTTCAAAAACGATAAGTGAGCTCGAACCGGTAGTTTATCTCCTACTACGTGGCATGTTTTGATTTGTCATGAAAAGTCGTTTTCAACATAATAATCTGCTTAAAAAGTGAAATGCAAACAGAAAGACTTAAAGACCCCCCCCCCCCGCTTAAGCCCCTTTAACACCTCTCCGAATCTCCATGTGCCCTCCCCCTCCCGTCGAGGATTTGTCAGATTTGTTCAGGCTTTTTTTCAAAGCTCAATTTGATTTAATCTTCTTCAGTTTACAGTAATTCAAAATCTGCTGATCTTTTTAAAAATATATTTGGTGACGTCGTCGCTCTTAACACGAGACAAAATTTGGCACAGTTGACCGCCATAGGAATAATTTTGTGAAATATGATTAAAGTTACATGATTGAACCGGAAGTTACGGTTGGGGTTATTTAAAATTATGTGTAAATCGATCAAATAATGAAAAATAGTACCTAGTGTGATCTTTACTTCTGGTCGAAACAGGAAGTTCAAATTGAAAAATAATAATGCAACTTTAGAACGGTATTTTTAAAAATGCAGTTTGTATACTGCGACAGATTTGAGAAATTTGAGTCAGAAATTTACTAAATTTGGCACAGTGAGCAATCACATGACAATCAGTAAATGGAATCATGTGATTAAACCGGAAGTTACGTCTGGCAGAATCTAAAATAACAGGAAAATCAATAAAATATTATGAAAAATATTATTCCAGAAACCACAACAGATAAATTCTTAATTTTTGCTGCATCGTCAAAACTATGAAATATGTAGAATTTTGTGGACAGATATGTAGGCATGATTTTATCTCCGGTAACATAACAAATAAACATAATGCTATTTTTGTTAAATCCCATGTCATTTTCTTACTTTTTTTAATAATAACAACACTTTGATTTGAATAAAACAAATATCATTTTTCACAAACCAGAACACATCTGCGTTTGTTATATATTCAAACGCTGAGTTAGGTGTTCGGGATACACCTAATTAAAACATGAAGATAAACGTCATCAGATATCGAATTATACTAAATGAAAGCTTAATATTTCAAAAACTCAGAACCACAATTGATAAATATTTGCATGATCTAATACAGACCTCGAATTATGTTACATTTCGTACACAGACATGACCCCAATTGTGATAGGGAATTTGAATACGACTTCTGTGAATAAAGTACCTAGTGATATCCTATCTTTAAAAAATAAGTTTGATGACGTCATCAAAGATCCATTACGGATTTCTCTCATCCAGCGGTTTCCGAGTTGCTTCTTGTTCCACTCGGAAAAAGCACGTCATTGGATGTGTAACTTTGTTTACATTGTAATTATCGTGTCAATAAACTTATCAGATAGTGAGTTAATCCTGTGTGGGATTCATTACTTACTATAGCTGGCTAAGAGTTTTCAGGGGAAATTAATAACAAGAAGCTGTTAAAATACATCCCTACCATGTGAATATTGAAAGTATTGACAAAAATCCATTATATTTCAAACTTTTAATCATGAAAAAAGACCGAGTATATAGGCTAAGATCTTGCGAAATACATCGCAGACCCGCTGCCGCTGCAACTGCCAAATTACGTGCGCTCTGCGTGTGGTGCGCGCATGTGGAGTGTCGTGGCCGAGCGGTCAAGCTTACCGGATTCAAGTTCTGGTGTTAGTAGCAGAATGTGGGTTCGAATCCCGGCCGTAACACTTGTGTCCTTGAGCAAGACACTTAACCATAATTGCTTCTCTCCACCCAGGGGTTAAATGGGTACCTGTGAGGGCAGAGTTGGTTGATTAGCCCTATATGCGCTGTAATGGCAGCAGTTGAGCTGTATACTCCCCAGGGAGCTGAGATGGTTTCAGGAATGATTTATGAGCCTTATGAGCCGGGGTAATAATATAATGCGCCTTGAGCACCACTTAGTTGGTGGATACGTGCGCTATATAAGTCCACACATTATTATTATTATTATGGTTATAACCTCCGGTTAAATAATTTTATTTAACGAGGCCTATATCTGTGGCTTTCCACATGTTCATATACACATTTAATGAAAAAAATTGTTCTATAAACAACTGGTTTACCAGTTCTGAAAGTATATTTGGTGTAATGTCGATTTTATTAACATAAAGTGAATTCTGGTTTCTAGCATTCTATGTGTAGAATAAATGAATTATTTACATTCTGTACTGCTGGTGATTTTGAAACCATTATGGCTACAATAATTAGGAAACTGTATAAATTATGAAGACGTACTCAGATTGCTGTATATTGTGTAAGGCTTCATGAAGCTGAGAAGATTGGCAAGGGGCCAAATTAATTCAGTCCAACGGCGGCGGAATAATTTCGCAAGTGGGGGCATAATCCAAAAACCAGCGAACGCTGGAACTTTACAATTAAAAACTAGAAACTAGAAACTTTACACTTAAAAAAGTGGAATTAAACATTAGGCATAATTTTATCTATTATTTTTGGGGAGTGGGAACATTTCCAAAATATCTAGAATAAGGAAAACAGAAATTGGTGATACGTTTACAATCCCGCAACCCCTCTACACACCTTGTAGAAAATAAAGTATCCACTTTCAGAAAAGAAAGGAAATGGGCATCAAAACTTGAATTAAACATTATAATGTGTAAATTTTACTTGGTATCCCAAATAAAAGGCCTAATTAATGCGACCACAATCATTTTTATATGTTTGAAGATCTCCGTCCGTGTAGGCCGATTTGTTATAATTACCAGTATGCCTAAAAATCTTTATTATTATTATTATTATTATTTCATGTTGAAGCGTTCAAAGACCAGCTGTTCTTGAATATATAAATGTAGTTCTGGTAAAAGGCATGTGAGATTGTTTGGATAGGAGATTAATCCATCATTTGGGTAAATGATTACTAGAGGTATCATGCTTGCTATTGGTGTTACTTGGTAAACAATGAAAAGGATGTGGAATCTGGGCTCTGAGCTTGGGTGAGAGAAATTCGTAATGCAGAGCACGGCAATTTTTAAAAGGAATATCTCAAAAATTATCAAACAGAATTTCACCAAATTGAGTACGAAGACATCATATGTATTACTTTTGTGTAAATTAAAGTATAAATTCAGTCACGTGACTGACCCGGATGTTAAGCACATATGGTCGAGCGGTTTAGTGCGTCGGATGTGTGTTCTGATGGCTGAGTCGTCAGAATGTGGGTTCGAATCCCAACCGCGACCGGGGTCCTTGAGCAAGACGCTTTATCATAATTGTTTCTCTCCACCCAGGAGTAAATGGGTACCCATGAGGGCAGAGTTGGTTGTTGTGTTTGACTAGCCCATATGCGCTGATATGGCAGCAATTGAGCTGTATACTTCCCAGGGAGCTGAGATGGTTTCAGTAATGATTTATGAGCCTGATGAGCAATGGTAATAATGTCATGCGCCTTGAGCACCAGTCTACATCATCATCATCATCATCATCATCATCATCATCACACACACGCTAGATGTTGTGTTTCCGCCATAGCTGAACACAATCCTTGGCACTATCGAACACTATTGAACACAATCCTTGGCACGATTATTATTATTAATATATCGGTAATTATTATGAACAATCACATATCCTGAACCAAAGCAGGTACTGACGTTATTTTTTCATGATCACGAGGAACAATTATTGTCAGACATTTGACCTTAAAATGACATGATCCGACCTTTTCTTCCGCTCCAAACAGGAAGTTCAAACTCAACACATTCTAACGCAAAATTTATAGATCTTTTGAAAATGAAATTGATATTGTTATTATAAAAGATGTCAGACATTTTCAAAAAATATCATTGTTATGTCATCCATGAAGATTTCATTGAACCGGAAACTGAGTTACAACAGACATTCATTTCTCAAACTCAAAAGATGATCTTGAGACGTTATGTGGACTTCTTACACACGTCCACACAAGGTTTCGAATTAGAAAATCTCAATTTTCTCAAAAGGAAGCATATTAGTATATATCGTTATCTGTTGCAAAATGGAGTACATTATTCAAGGGAAAGACGGCAATGGTTTAAAGAATGTGTGTTTCTTAACTACACGAGAACAAAAGAGTGTCCACATACGGTATGTAACACAAACGTTTTTGATATTTCAAGAATTATATGGACATATTTGGACACAATTTGGTACATGGATGGGTCACTAGGACAAATCGATAAGAGTTTGGTGAATATCCAGTTCAATGAAAGGTCATCGTGTTGACAACAGACAATTTGGTTTTCAGTATCTCAAAACGCTACGGATTCGGACGCAAATTGGTTGATTGGTTATGTAGATAACTAGGATATAAAATCGATTAGAGTTTGCTGAAGATCCAAAAGTTCAAAGGTCATCGTAGTGACAAAAGACATTCCGGTTTTCAATAATATATCTCAAAGAAGTTGTGGATGGATTCAGATGCAACTTGGTCGATTGGTCAGATCACTAGGACAAATCGAAGGGGCCTAAGCATTTTGGCAAACTTGAAAGGGGATCACGGCAATGTGGTGGCCACGGTAAACATTGAATCCAGGGGATTAATTTAATATTTGTAAAATATGTGGAGGTATGCCCTCTAAGACTAAGAGTGACCGCTCACGTTTTGTTCTGTATTAATCTCAAGCAAATCTTGATGTTGTGGAGAGCAGTATGAGGGCTTACTTCGGTCCCGTACCAGAGCCTGATCCTGACCAGCCTGTCGGCAAATACTACTGGGTAATATCAGCCATGCAAAAGATCCGCAGTGAATGTAAAGGGAGAGATTCCCCTACAGGTAAGCTAGCATATCACTATCCGCTCCGTGCACTACCTGTTGAGGGCACTATTAACTGCTGTCTATTTAAATGTCGTTTAATTATATCACCGTGTGCGCTAGTAGCTATTTTAATGGAGTGTCGTGGCCGAGCGGTCTAGCTTACGGGACACAAGTTCTGGTGTTAGCAGCAGAATGTGGGTTCGAATCCCGGCCGTGACACTTGTGTCACTTAACCATAATTGCTTCTCTCCACCCAGGGGTTAAATGGGTACCTGTGAGGGCAGAGTTGGTTGATTAGCCCTATATGCGCTGTAATGGCAGCATTTGAGCTGTATACTCCCCAGGGAGCTGAGAGCAGGGGTAATAATAATATAATGCACCTTGAGCACCACTCAGTTGGTGGATACGTGCGCTATATAAGTCCACACATTATTATTATTTTTTTTTAAATTTAAGTGTTATCGGTTCGCTCACTAAATTACAAGTACACGCAATGCCTTAAAACGGCGCACAGTGGGCCAGGATGAGACAAAAGTGCGCCAAAATTGGTTGAATGTGACTTTTTCGTATTTTTAATGTTTTCGGGAAGATAACTTCCACGAATAATTTAGAATATTTTATGAGTGGAGCTCTGTCGACAGACGACCAAGACAGCAGTAAAAGACTTTCTCTATCGAGTAAAAAGAGAGTTGGGTCCAAAGCTAGGCAAACGTTTGTACAAAACAAACCAACAAAATATTATCTGAAGAAGTCGACCATTATTTTACTTGAGCAAAACTGGCATAACTGTTTACAATTTCTACAAAGTGTTTGCTTTTTTACTCTTTTACAGTAGTCATTAAGTTATATCCTTCAATTTTGTCCACATTATATAATATAATATATTAATAATAATAATAATAATACTAAATCACATTTATAAAGCACATTCCGTCTATGACAAGACCCCAAAGCGCTGTACATGCATTACTACACAATATGTAAATACAATTATAAGGCATGTAAAATACGTAATGTGATGAGAAACTTGGATAGCAACTGAAACGCCTGCCAGTGCCTGACAAACCGAACAACAAGCTGACCAACGCTGGCAAGCGTGCAGTTGTCATCTGGTAACTAACAAAAGAAACAATAAAAAGTTACAAGCTGAAGAGATGAGTCTTGAGGGATTTCTTGAATTGACACACAGTTCACAGTTTTACGTTTAAGAGTAATGGCAGCATTTGATCTTAGAGTACACATAATATTACAATATTTTGGTGAATATTCGGCAGATCAATCAGAATTCTGTATTTTGATGATGTCATAAACGTTTAACAATTAATACAAAATACGCCTACACTTCGATGACATCTTAAATTGAATCCTTATAGTAGACCAAGAATTAAAAGGGACTTTTATAAATGCTTAATTTTAAGACTATATAAAATGACATGTATGTGGTGAATATAAAGAGACCAATGAAAAATGTGCATTTGAATGACAGCATACATAGTTAGAAACACTTCCTACTTTCCATGACAATTACCTGCATAATTAATATTGGTTCATCATTGATCACATCCTGGCCCACTGTGCAGGCGCCAAGAATAGCCCGTAGATCTGACGTCACACTTTGAGGCTCGTGAAGGATGCGAGATACCAGCCCTCTCAGTTTCATGGAGATTCAACTTTGAACTTTGTTGGTAGCTTGCACGCGAGCCTCGAAACCTGACGTCAGATCTTCGGCAAAGCATATCCAATGATACTCTTTATGGGATAAAGGCAGGGGACCAGTCTAAGCCATGAAGTGCCCTGGACTCGGGAGCAATGGATGGCATTTTTGCCGCTAGAGGGCCACAATATGGAGCGATATAGATAACTGCATCTTAACAACTCCTTAATTATGTTTCAACCGCATCCATAATGTTTAAAGTGAAATAGTGAATTGAGCCCGATTCGCTTCATTCAGTTAACTAAAATTAAATATTATTTTTATTTGTATTTAGCTTGTTTAGAGGAACCTCTTGGTATGGAGAATGGTGATATCCCCGATGACAGTATTACAGCCTCATCGGAGTTTTATCGAGATACAGTTGGAGTATACAATGCCTCGGGGGCAAGACTTAATCTGCAAGGTACCGTAACAAATAAAAAGCCTTCTTAGATATTTATTCCACCACATGCCTTAAAGATATTATATACTTTTAGTATAAATGTTGGAAGATTTAATAATATTACTAACAATATTGATAACACTTCAGAAAGGAGTTATCAAATATGATTGCGCATTATATGGTGTTCGTAGCGTCGTTCGATGTTGTTCGTACAACCTGTCCCAAAAGTCGTGCACCGTCTAGGTAAATATATATGATGCGTTGAACTCAAGTCTAGAGAGATGACTGATGATGAGTAAGCGTAATGCACGTTACAAGTTGTGAACACATTTCTTTTGACATTTTATAAATAGGTGTTAAGCGAGCTGGTTGGTGTTCTGCTTGGAGCGACAATACATTAATCGACCAACATGTGGAAGGAAGAATTTGCTTAATAATATTACTAAAATAATAACAGCTCAGACGGAAGATTTCATTCAGTATATACATATACGGAGTCTATATTTGGGATAGGTTCACTCTACCCAGTTATCAAATATGGTATCATTATTCATAGCGCCTGTCCCAAAGTTCGTGCACCATCTAGGTAAATATATGATGTATTGAACTCAAGTCTAGAGGGAAGGCTGATGATGTGTAAGCGCAATGCATGTCACAAGTTGTGAACACAAGAAAACATTTCTTTTGAAATTTGATAAATAGGTGTTAGGCGTGCTGGTTGGTGTTCTAAGTGGGGAGACCCAGAAGCATGGATACAAGTCAGCTTCGATGCTAAAGTGTACATCACTGGTCTCATTACACAAGGCTTCGGTAAGTAAACAATTTGTAATTTTTTGTTGTTGTTTTTCTTGAAATTAATTATAGATGCATGTCCCTTGCCCATGGCCAATCTTACCTCCAAACATTGATTTTTAATTGATGTAAATGTCCAAACTAAAATATGAAGCTACGCATGGTGGAATAACAGTAAGAGAAAATTTGCGGTAGCACCATGTTCTGAGAAGAACCGGTCGAATGTCAACTCGATGTTTCGAAATCACAAAGGAATGCACATACAAAGAAATGCAGTTACAAATCGTTACATTGTTAATCGTAGTTTGTGGGAGGACCAACATGGCATCCATGCAGTGACTGCCAAGAGATAATAGAGATCAGTGTATGACAGATCATTGTGTACACAGACAGATACAACTATAACATGCAGACTTGATCTCAAGTCAGGTGCAAGACGATGTTGTTGTATTTTGATACACGATCCACCGCTATCCATTTCCCTTGAGCGTCTCCAAAATGTCCTATGTAAACGTATGTAGGTCTTAGGTCTGATTCGATCCAATGACAAGAGCTCTGAAAAACAGTGTTCCACAACGCAGACCATCAAGTCAACTTGCAGGATGCTGAACTGATCTCTCCCATCCAGACACGACTGGCATCCGGCCTGGACACATAATAGAGAGGTCATTAAAATCCGTATAAAGCATCGCACAGTTCAACAATTCATTGATTTCCACCTCAGCGATATCTGGTGACCCTGTCCCAACTAACGGATCTTCTACGGTCACATATCCCACCCCTTGTAGTTTGGGGGTCATCTACCTCCACCCCCCGCTTTACCACTTGCCTGTAGCTGGTACGTGTGTACGTTTCCATAGTATGCAAAGCCAGCCAGGCCTGTTACCAACCATTTGACAGGTTAAAGTAACAAACTGCGTTTTCACCACGAGGGATGAGGGTAAAGAAAATAAATAAATAAATAAATAAGGCCAAAAAGGTTTCTGCTCATCGGTCGGCTTCAAAATCGGTGCGCATGCGGTTTTTTCTTGGCCAACACGGAAATACGTATGCATGTTTAGTTTCACTGAAGGAAAACAAGTCACACTAATTTTTGTTCGGAGATAAACTGCATTCTGACTGAAGAGCAACAGTATACATATGAACTTTGTCAACAAATAGAAAAAATGAGAGACAGTTTGCTGAGTCGTTGCTTGCTGTGGGTTTGAAATGAAACCAGAGTTAGTAAAAAACATATGGTAAGAATGCATTGTACGGTTGACTATCCAAGGTAATAACACTACAGACAAGAAGTTGAAAGTGGAGCTTTTAGTGAGGTGATGACATGTGGTGAAAGGAAGTCAAAGTAATAAAAGTGGGTCTTGGTATGGAAGTGGTTATCAATTATGAAGCTTGGCAATACAGGGTCAAATAGTAAAAACACTGAATATTGCTGGGAAGGTATATAATGGATTAAAATTAAAGTGTTTCTTTGTTTACATGGAAGAAAACGCTACACATGTATATGCGGGGACTAAATTTCCCACATACAGTATGTTGGCAAACGTTCATACCCAATGGGAAAAAAGTAGTTTAAAGCACAACACAGCAAAATTCCAATCGATACAGCAAATTTGGCTGCAATTGGACATCGTTTCATAGCAGACCAGAAACCGGAGACTTTTTTGTTTTTGTTTTTTGTTTTGCCTAAGAGCAATCTTTTAAAAAAATACCCGCATTCATCGTTGGAAAAAAATAAGTGCATAACGAATATTAATTCCGTAATTCCTGTATAAATCTTTCCAAGCAGAACATAATTTTCAAATTAAGCATTTTCGCAATGTAATTAACCGAGGAAAAAACTAAGAGTAGTATTTTAGTGAATTAATGACATTTATAAAACATAGCGTGATAAATTCAATGCCTTTCAAAATGTCAAAAAGGATTTTGTTTTTACCCACGTCCTTCATGGGAAAAAGAAATTAGGCAAATGTTCCCTAGATGGTTACTAGTATACATTAAAGCTTTATCGATTCAGAAATTCACAGTTTAACTATAATCTTGAATTTATCTACAGGTGACCCTGATCACAATGATCGAGTTCTGACTTACCGCGTGGCATATAATGAGATTGGTCAATCCTGGAATAACGTCACTGATTCAGACGGATTACCAGTGGAGGCAAGTGATTATAATAAAATAAAAAAAATTAAAAAATTTAAAAAATCACCAGGAAGTCGTGGGTTCAAATCCCGCCCTAGTCACCTGTGGAGTTTTTTTTTCACAGAAAGCACTGAGTAAACAGTGTTTCATACATATGTCTATGTAATGACAACGTCAAGTCAATTGTTTATCAACAATTGACTTCTTCAATCTATACAAAACACTCATACATCAGCCATTTATCAGAGATTTGCACTTTTGGCGCTCTCCAAAAGATATTTCCCGCACTCGCTCGAGTGTTCCTAGTTCGGACCGGCCACGACATAATGAGGGCCACGTCATCTTATTCAAACAACTGTTTTCGTCAGGTCAGAATATCACTGATAACTGGCGAGCAAGATTGGTTCCATTTGTATTCAAGTGTTACAGAATACCAGGGAAGAGATTTTCACCATAAAACAACTTACAAATGGCCGATGATGGCCGAAAATGGCCCAGGATGGAATGCGCCCCCTCCCGGTGAAATCCTTAACAATCCGCTGTCGCTCAATGCATTTTCAGAGACTTATTGGCATTTTAATCACAAAACTGTGTTTATCAAGCCACATTGTGAAACACTTTTCAATTTTGTTTTGTTTGCAGTTTGTCGGTAACACTGAAGATACAATAACCCCTGTGACCAACGAATTCGTGGAGGGATTTTACGCGGTATCTCTACGTATATATCCTACTTCGTGTTACAAGTTCGAGGAATATTATCTTTGTTGCATGCGTTTTGAGGTGATAGGTTGTAAGTAAAATGAAACAATGACAACAAATATATTTCAATCTAGCCAGATTCAAAATTTGTTTACACTAATATGAACTAGTAGGGCTAATATAGCCGGGTTTTAAATATTATTACAGCCATGTGCATAATTATATCGCTTTGTTCTGTGTTGCCTATTATGTTTTGCTTAATCGCCCCCAATTAAAGGAGTTATGAACTTGTTTGACAGCTATTGCTTGAAGTCTTACTAATGGTATAAATTTGGCTTTAAAAATAGACGATGTGACCTGTATTAACAAACGCGGTCACATCACGTCAACTTCCGCCGGGCAAAAGAAACCGCGTGAGTTTTTCTCTGGGTGTACTGATGTACTGATGTAAAACACAAAACAAACAAACAAACAAAATTGGCCTCGCATCAAATTACGCTATTTCGTGAAATTGTTTGCGATATTATTTTCAAATTTTCACAAGAGTTAAATAAAACCTTTCCGATACAATTGCCGGAGAGCTGATGTGCTGTCGGCTGCTGGCGATTCGCGCCGTGGATGTTGGCGATTCGCCCTGTGGATGTTGGCGATTCGCCGTGGATGCTGGCGATTCGCCGTGGATGTTGGCGATTCACCGAGGAAACTGGAGCAAAAAGACCATTTTTGATGTTGGTATCAAACACAGGTCTGTTACGTAATTAGAATTATTTTCAGTATGTACAAGTACAACCATACACAACCCTGGCTAGGTGCGAAACTGTTCGACTGACGGCGACTAGACTGCGTTTCCTGCCCGGTGGTATGCGTGCGCACTATGTTTCGGTGAAAGCGTGACGTCACAGGTCACATTGTCTATTTCATAGAAAGGTACTGTGTGCATTGGTAGTTTTAAAATTATATTCTTATATTGTAATGAGGTCTATATGTATTGACCTATGAGTGAAACGACATAATGATGTTGGATCGCATTGTAAAATCTATTTTTCAAAAAAATTCCAAAATTTTCTATTTTCCCCCAAATTCCCAAATATAAAAAGGAAAATTTCGAGACATTGCAAAATGAACAAAAACAAAATGGGATGTTCAAAACCCTGAAATTGTTAATTGATTATTTTGTGGATGGGTAGAGTTGTAATGTTACTGACTTAATGATTAAGCATAGATTCGGAACTAGCAATTACCCAAAGTTAATTGATGTCTTAACTGCCTTTGGTTCGCTCATGAAGCGCTAAAAAGTATTTCTTATATCCATGACCTCCAATTCAAATTTCCCCGTAGTATCCACATGTAGGTACTGGGTGTGGTCAACAGTGTGACCTCCAATTCATCTTTCTCCGTAGTATCCATATACTGGGTGTGTCAGGTATTGGGTGTGGTCAACAGTCTGACCTTCAATTCATCTTTTTTTCAGTATCAGTGCGACCCCACTGACCAATCTTTTACAGAAAAATGTGAAGTTCGTGTGGTCAGAGTCGTGCCAAGACGCATTCTAGTTAATGAACCTGTTTTGATTACACTGATGTGAGTGACATCACACATCAGTGTGGGAGCCGTTTTGTTCCAAGAAGATGATGCGGGGATAGAACGACCAGTCAGCTACGTCTCGAAGAAGTTAAATAAATTTCAAAAGAAATAACCAGCTATTGAAAAAAAGAAGCGTTGAGTCTTACACTGGCCCTGCAACACTTTGAAGTGTATCATAATGGTACTGGGGAGACAGTTATTTATACAGGCCGTTATCGTCTCGTGTTTCGTGAGAAGTTCAAATCGAAGAACCAAAGATGTTCCGTTGGAGTCTTATCACCATTTGCTCTTAAGATTGTTGATATTGATGGGGAAAAATAATGTGATTGCAGATGCATTACCCTAAGTTTAAGACATACATTTTTGAGGTATTTTCATTTCATGAAAAAAAGATGTTCATGTATTGCTTTGTCAAAGACGTTATATAGGCCTATTAAGCCTTTTATAAATACATACATGGGTAATAAATACATACATACCTCTAAAAAACTTCACGGTTAGATTAACCAAGTTATAATGTTAAAATCGTTGTGATTACAGTAAACTTTGTTTAAGAGCTGGTAGACGAACATTTTCCTGGGAAGGAGTAAGCGACAGTTCCTTTAAATACCAGCAAACTTTTAAATGAAACTTTATTGCATAAGTTTCTAGAACTTCTTTCAGTGATGACGTAATGTATAAACTAGTTTTCTGAGAAAGCTTAATTGTACACGTAAGTTTATATTTTGCAAGGAGGATATTTTTCCTCTCGGACAGTGAGTTTTATGGCGAGTCGTCAAGGAATTTTAACTTCAAGTTAAGTTGAGAAATTATAAAGAAAAAACAGGAAACATTAAACTGAATTGATTCACTGGAGGTAGTGTGGGAAGGAGGTGGGGAAGGGGAAGGCATGGGTGACAGTACAGTAGGTCATAGTTCCTGCTCCCTACCATTCCCACTGTACCCTACCACAATATTACTAACAATATAAATGGTTGACACAGCTGCTGATGCAGTTTGAAAATGCTGGATGGAGCTCTATGGATAGAGCTTAGCGTTTACATAGTTTGCGTGTGTGTCCCTATATTTAGTACTGGTAGAACTATTACTATACTAACAGCAGGGAACGATTTCGTTCGAAAAATTTGCATAGCAAAACTGCGATGCAAAGAAAAATATTTGCACAGCAAAATCTTTTTTTTTGTATAGCAATCTGTGAATTTTGTATAGCTAATTAAATATGCTTAAAATTACAGTATGCAGTGTGTACATGCGTTGTTTTTCAAGCCTTTTCTGTCGTTTGGTTCATCATATGAATCCCAGCCGTGACCGTGGTGCTTGTGTCCTTGAGCAAGACACTTTACCATAATTGCTTCTCTCCACCCAGGGGTTAAATGGGTACCTGTGAGGGCAGAGTTGGTTTGATTAGCCCTATATGCGCTGTAATGGCAGCAATTGAGCTGTATACTCACCAGGGAGCTGAGATGGTTTCAGGAATGATTTATGAGCCTTATGAGCAGGGGTAATAATATAATGCGCCTTGAGCACCACTCAGTTGGTGGATACGAGCGCTATATAAGTCCACACATTATTATTATTATATGCATATAAAGTCCAGATTTTTAGTGTCCGGAAATTGGGCTACACGCCAATTTCTTCCTTATTTTGGCAAAGTTAGTCTTCCGTCCGTTTTTGTTTCTTTACATTGTTGTATCGATCGCTAAAACAAATTAACGACTGCGACGTGTTCATGTGCTTTCAAAGTGAATTTCGAGTGTATTTTGTGGTATGAACAAGCTTGATTTTGATTATTAAAATTTTGTATCTCTAAAAGCAACTTTTTTCACAAACGCATTTTGTAGCAGCGCATCACTGTACACTGTGTACATATTGCTCTTACTTTCGCTCCCTTGTGGAGTCCTATAACAAAAGGGAAAGGCAAGAACAATTGGTCTCCACAGGGGAATTCTAAAGGACTCCGTGCTCCACAAGGAAATTTGTGTACAAATCCTATGGGAAATTGTTAAGTACAGGACCAAAGGAAAGAACAATAGAGGTCTCCACAAGGATGCAAAAATGAGAATGTGTGTGGGTGTGTTGACGATGCCTGGCTTAAGGTTCACCCATGATACTTTGCGACTTCCTTCACAAGATCTTGTGGATTGTACCGGTGGGCACGAGTAAAGTAAGAACGAGGCCTACCCCGGCCCCTGGTTGCCAAAAATAGGATTATCGTATTTTAGACTGGTTCCAGTTGTTTGTATTGCATGCATGCACGACACGAGTCAAGTCACCAGACTACAAAGCCACGTTGTTGAAATGTTGCGCTCTTAATATGAACTGGCACGAGCGGACCAAATCGGGTCAACTCGTACCCAAAACATCTTACCCAGGTCAACTCGTACCCAGGTCAACTTGTACCCAAAACATCTTACCCAGGTCAACTCGTAACCAGGTCAACTCGTAACCAGGTCAACTAGTACCCGAGTCAACTCGTACCCAGGTCGGTTGACTTGGATACGAGTTGACTTGGATACGAGTTGACCCAAATTCAGTAAAATCAGTGGTTAAACAAAATTTTCCACTTTCACAAGCACTAACTCTCCAGTAAATCATACATTTTCATTAAGATTTTTATTTTTGTAATAAGCATGACTTACTAGAAGTTTATGCAGCCAATAATACGCCATAGTTTTGTAAGTTTTCTGAGAAATGCTAAGCCAAAGCAAAGGTAAGTGAATATTCAGGTAAGTGCGTCATTTCACGAATGCGGGGAATTAATGTACATGCGTACATGTACATGTACGATACGGTAGTCATGGACATGGTAGTGCTGACGACAGCTACTCACGTTGCCTTTCTTGCTGTGTAATCACATAATCTGTATGAACTTACCCGCATTATAGATGCAATAACGTTAGTTTTTACCGTAGAGAAAAACACAAGTTTTCAATGTAGGTGCCAGTTTGACATGTGGTCGTACCGTATATACCGCCCCCTCGCTCAGTGTATAATTTGTTTCGACGGTGTATACGCCCACTCGCGATGGATACCGCAAGCTGAAAATCCCAGCCGTTTATTAATTTGGACAATTCCTTCACATCTTAAATGACCGCTGTGGACACTTAGCCTTCAGTGACAAGTTGACGGCATACTCAATGGACCATTACTACATTACAACACTGGGAAGATAACAATACAAATGAAACCATATCTACGCGTTCAGGAATAGCTTAATTTTCAAGTTTTCAAGACAGACCGACAAATCTCTATCTATAGCTTAGTCCCTATAGTTCTTCCCTTTCTTAAAAACTCACCGCTTTTAAATTTGAGCAATTCCTTCACATCTTAAATAGCTGCCGTGGACACTTACGTCTTGGGCCAACAATGAAAGCTTAATTGAAAAATTGTGCATTTCGTCATAGATATTTTTAAAATGGAAGCGTCTACTCACGCAAAAAAGCACCGTTGGTGTTCATTGCCGCCGACCGGAAAATCTAGTCACAGTTTTCATCATCGAATTCTTCTAAAAGTTGTTAAAATTTGTTATTTTAGTCTAACGTTATAGTGTATTTTTTCATGTATGATTTGTGAACTACGCTGTATATTTATTGTTAACGATGTCCAAAACCCAACATGGCGGCTCACACAGTACATACATGTAGATCGTTAGTTACTTGTCTGTTCTCACGTTTTAACGAAGCATCGCTTCGTCACTTTGGCTTGTCGTTTGAAGGATTCACAGGCTTCTTTATTTTCGTTGAAATCGAAGTTTTTTAGACTCCGAATGCCTTTGACATCCCAAATTCCCCATGAAGGCTCGTTTCGAAGTCTTCAGCGGTAAAATGATCGCTACTTATCACGCTGGTTGGATGGAGACAGCCCGAACCATTTTGCCCTCGTCAACCGCACTTTTGTGGCCCAAATTTTTCGTAGTGCCTCGTCTTTAGGGAACCTATGGAGGCTTACGCCTTCGCTAGGAGTATTACTACAGCCTGCTATGGCACATCTTGTAGGCATGATGTATATTTTAAAGGAAATTTAGGATGAAAATATGTATATACACATATATCGGACACGTACGTACACACACAAACAGCTGTGCATTGCTAGGAAATCGTTCTTTAACTGACGTCACTGTATCACGTGATGCATTACATCACTCAATTGCCAATAAAGTGGGGGCTTGTGAAGTGGTATAAAAGTCTCCAAAACGAACAGAACAAACTTCAATTATGAAAAAAAAATATCTTGTTTTATTATGGAAAACACATTTTATATTTTTTTTAATTTCTGTGATCCTTTAACTACTATGAACACCAGCGGCGTAGCCAGGACTTTTTCAGTGGGGGGGCACAGGGGGGGCATTGCTTTTCAGTGGGGGGGCCCAGGGGGTATGGGTTTTTCCCTTTTCTTTTTCTTTTCTGTTTTGGGGGCATTATGAGGATTTTTCGTGGGGGGCACCTGGGGGGCACTGGAAATTTGTGGGTGGGCACGTGCCCCCAGGCCCCCCGTGGCTACGCCGCTGATGAACACACGTGCCTCGGGGCTCACCAGTGCGACTTACCCGGTTAACTATGGAATGCCAAACGTGTCAACTTTTGCCTGTGTAGCATAATAGTTAGCTGTACATTCAATTACATATCGGTGAATGCATTTCTTGTTGTTCGTGTTGTTGTAAACAGATTTGATAATGTCGTGAATGCATTTCGCGTTGCTCTAAACTTATTTGACGATGTCGTTAACTCACTTCAAAACATACTGAATCAGTTTTACAATCTAATCGGATCATTTCGTGGTGTCGTCAACCCATTTCATCGTACGTGTTGCGTGAACGTTGACGGCGGTGTGAATTATTTGATGTCAAAAGGTCCCTACGTTGCATTTATGATTCATGTTGTGTGACGTTAACATGTTTGGCAAGTAATTCAATGGCGTCTTCATTGTGTCACGTAATATTTTGTATTCGTTCCTGATATTCAATTATTATTTTGTATACAATCTGATTAGCTGAGGACCAACAATTTCTTGGCCTTTGACAAAAGCTATAATTAATACAATATTTCACCCTATGGGATTAAAATAGGTGAGTCTCATTTCAGATCTGATGGGCAGCGATCCGCCCTCAACGGTAATGTCAGCCGGTCTCAGAATAATATTAATAATAAGAAGATAATTAATAGTTTCTTGCCTAAACTAATACTATGTTTGATTTTAATTATTTTTTAATGGATTGATTTTCAGGTGTTCATAAACACTTTTGTCATAAACATTTCCAAAAAAACAACTTTTCTGATGTTCGAGCCGGGGTGCCGGTTTTAGGGAGAACATAGGAATGTACCTCAACTGACATACCAAATTTATAATCATTATTTTTAATTTATTGTAGGTTTGACCATAAAGCTTAATTTATAGGGTTTTTTTAATTTTAATATTTTGGAATTATCTGCAATTTTAAACTTTTTTAGAAGAAAAACTGCTTAAACGACTAAAATATGGTCGTCGCACCCGGGGATCAGAAATCTGTTCTTTTAATAATTATAAAAATGTTCTGTTTATAATTTATTAACCGATTTCTTAATAGTTTCTCCATAATTTGTTATAAAACATAAATAAACTTCCAACTTCTTCCCGACCACCCTTTCTCCTCCATTGGCTGACGACACCACGAAATGATCCGATTAGATTATAAAACTGATTCAGTCTGCTTTGGAATGAGTAAACGACATCGTCAAATAAGTTTACAACAACGCGAAAGGCATTCAGGACATCATGAAATATATTTAGAACGACACGAAATGAGTTTACAACATCTTCAAATAAGTATAGAACGACACGAAATGAGTTCACCACATCGTCAAATAAGTTTAGAACGACACGAAATGAGTTCACCACATCGTCAAATAAGTTCAGAACATAGAGCAAGTCTGGTCCTTGCTCTATGTTCAGAACAACACGAAATGCATTCACGACATGTAATTGAATATACAGCTAACTATTATGCTACACAGGCAAAAGTTGACACGTTCCATAGGTATAATCTCTTGGAAGTACTCAAAAGCACCCAAATATGCTCCCATTGTCTCTCATTGTACATTTTCTCCACGTGAAACTGTCAATGATGCAAAGACCACGTGATAATCAATGGCTACCTCCATAGCCATAATAAACAATTCAAATGTCAATACAAATGCACACGTAGATATTACATTATCATGCTGTACATATTTTATGTCAGTAGATAGTACTTTGTCTACCGTTTTTTAGCTACATGTATGGCCAAAGGCTCCAGTCATTTTTCACAAAATATAATTTAACATTTTAAAAACAGTACCTACCATTTCGACACGCAATGACTTTCGTCAACAAACAGTCCACAGCATCTGTTTTTGACCAACTGCAATAGCTCCTTCCCGATAGTTGTGCAAAAAACCTCTGGACTGGTAAATAAGATTGAGTACTATTTCGATTGTTCCAAGACATGGACTGGGATATCTGAAGTAATATCAGCAGCCTCCAGACCGAGTTTGCAAATACGATCTAACTGATCTACCGCTAGAGCCTTTAACGAACTGCAGGACGACACCGCCTGACGAGCGCTTTGTCGCTGGCATGGCTGGGTCTGTTTCCACCAACCAAGGGCGCAACCGCTGGGGGGGTCGGGGGTCACGACCCCCCCCCCTACTTTTATGTGGACCTCCCCAACTTCTGGAACATTTTGGTATTTTATGTAGGCCTATACATGATCCTAGTAATGTCATTCATGATATCACAATGGCTGCTTGGGACCCCCCCAACTTTCAACACGTGGTTGCGCCCTTGCCACCAACGTCTTTCAGAAAGTCCACAACAAATGGGGAACCTGGTGGGTAAATTGATAAACAAATCATTACCCTATGTGAATTGCCGAAGAGCAGTAACTTGCTGACTTTTAAAATTGTCGATTTTCTTGCTGCGAAATTAATAGCTTCTTCCACTGTGTCAGACATTTTCATATAATAAGCCTTGTCGGAATTGTGCGCGCAATGAATTATGAGAGTCGGGTTTTGGAAAAAAGTTGTAAACAAACGTACATGTTTGTGCACAAAGTCAATGGAGGAGAAAGGTGGTCGGTCAGAAAATTGACGTTTTTTACGTATTATAGCAAAATTATTGAAATTTTTTTTAAGAATGAGTTAAATTACATATAGAACATTTGTATAATTAAGAAAGAATCATTTTTTATTCCAAGAAACCACGGAGACGGAGCTGATTTCTGGAGTGACAGTTATATTCTAATTTGCTCGTCGCACTGTACTTTTTAGGCAAACTCGATCACTACTAACGGCCAAGAAGCTCTTCAGTTCGATTTTCGGAACATATTTTGTTTTAGAAATATTCTCTCCATCGACAAAAATACATATTGCATATAAATTAAAGGATGGTAAAAAGGAGAATACAGTGCCTTGTGCCACTTGCTTTTTTTTAATACGTTCCTGATATTCAATTGTTATTTTTTGTACAGTCTATAATTAGCGGTAGGAACAATAATTTATTGGCATTTGACCTTGCCATTTGATGAGAAAAATTAACTATGGCGTATTACTAGTTGCATAAACCTATCTAAGTCGTGCTTATTACAAAAATAAAAATCATAGTGAAATTGTACGATTTACTGGAAAGTTAGTGCTTGTGAAAGTGGACAAAGTTGTTTAACCAGTGAGTTTATACTAGATACAAATTGTAAGGCATTTACATGACCTCATTTTTTTTTCACAGACATCTGTGATTTTATTGTTCTTTGCCGTCAACGAGCTGTTTTCTGTGGAAACCAAAACAAAAGATACGAATGCTTTGTATTTGCAATGATTTTTTTAAAGAAATAATGATCTTCAAAATGAACACATTCCTTATAGAAGAAGCGAACGAAGACTACTTATAATAATAATAATCAGTTTTATTTAAACAAGGTAGCCTCATCAGTTAAAAAACTGCTATCCCTGAGGGCCCTGTATAAAAAGAGTTAACACTTTAACATTGTAAAACCACTAATAACTTAAGGAAATTAAGATTAAGATAAATTAAGATAAAGTAAAAACAATATTATATATACATGATAAACAATAAGATAACTTACAAACATCAACGGAAAATTAAGATTAAATAAATTAAAAAAACACCAATTTACCGTAAAAAATTATTACAAAAATTCAGACCAGATAAAAATATAAAAAGTCTTAAGAAAACACAAAAATGTACACGTAAAACCAAATTCACATGCAATAAACGAAATTAATAAAATGTAAAATACAAACGGCATGAAACCTAGTAAAAACAATAAGATAAAAGATAGCATGATAATATTATAGAGAGTTAAACTAAATTTTAATTCGTTGGTGTTTACTTCGTCGGTAATGGAAAATTATTGAAAAAATTAAACATTAATATCATGGTTATGAAAAGAAATCTTATTTGACAAAATGTTAACAGCAGTTTTTACACATTTCAAAGTTTTAAAGTACATTTTGCAAAAATGTTAACCACCTTCCATTTTATTGGTCTTTCAAGAATATTGATTAAAAGTTTTATACCATTTTATTTTTAAAATCTAAAACAATATTTTTATTTTCAAGATTAAAAACAATTTTACAAGCCATCTGGAATAAGATGAAACATGATTCAACTGTTTTTCTTCTTGGGTACATTTTCTGTGCCCCATGAACTTTAACAGTTTGGGATGAGTCATTATACCAACATCAATTCTTTGATGACCACAATTTTTATGTGCATATCAAAAAACGGCACTCAAGACGCCCACGCGTATGATCACGCATTGAAATGCATAATTTTACAAGAGAATTCTTCACTGAAACAAACTGAAACACCAAACTGCTAATTTCATTTTTAAGTTCTTATATATTCTTAGGTGCGTCATTTAGGGTAAATTGAGGATACAACTTTTTTCCAAAACCCAACTTCCATAATTCATTGCGCGCACAATTCCGATAAGGCATATTCGCGTTTAGCTGTTGTACCAGTTGCGTACAAAAGACGTACAGATACCAAACTGAGCCTTGCATGTACGCAGAGCGATAAGTTATGCTAATCGCGAAAAAATTCACGACATCGCAAATATTCGCGCAAATATTCGCGAACGCGATGTCCCTTCAGGGCCACCATATGATCTAGTCATCCAACCGAAGCAAACTAAATTTATCAATCACCTGCATTCTAAATATATACTGTAATGTTTATCTTAACCTATTCCTTAAGCGCACGGATAGCGTGATAGGCTTCTAAGCAATAGGTTCCTGCGGTGGTGGATCGCAGCTTCCAAGTCAATGAATGCAGCTATGAGTTGTTCACAGTGAGGATCGCATGCAGATCTTACACAGTGAGGATCCTATACCAATAGTGAGGATCACGTGAGGATCGCGTGAGGATCCCATACAGATAACAGTGAGGATCCCATGCAGATCACAGTGAGGATCGCATGCAGATCTTACACAGTGAGGATCCTATACCAATAAGCGTGAGGGTCGCGTGAGGGTCCCATACCATACAGATAACAGTGACGATCTCTAGTTACACTAATGCTAAAGTAAATGGACACCAGAAACGGTTTTCTATGGTGATTACATAACAGCAAGAACAACACCACTTTATTCATAACAACTTCTCCTTATATGGGTGCACCCCACTAAATAGCTGTTTATCATAAAGTGTATGTCCTAAAAAAAAATCTGAAAAATAAAGATTTGAGGCCCATTCATTTGATGGATTGTGTAAAAATGGCCCACTATCATAACCTGGGATCCTTGATATCCAACTGTGAGTATTTTGGATACACTAGGCCCTGAAAAAGTGGTCCTAATTTGATTTCAAGCGTAAGGCCTTTTTCCAAAATGGCTATTTTTCAGTGTGGACGTTTTCACTACTGTAGAGGGTGGTTTTCATTGGGATGAGAATAACTCCCTGGAAACCTGGACTTTAGACAGTAAATAGAGAAGAAAATAAAAGGTTATATATCGATCAATATTTTTCTTTTGGTTTTAAAACCTGTGGGACTTCTAAGTATTTTTTAACGATTTTTGAATATTTTGTGTTTAACACTGTTTACTATGAGGTGCCGTATATGACTAAATGAGCATTTACAAATATATAAGACTAAACTAAATATAGAAGAGCAAATCCATATATTTAAGAGCAAATGCATATATTTAAGAGCAAATCCATATATTTAAGAGCAAATCCAAATATTTAAGAGCAAATCCATATATTTAAGAGCAAATCCATATATTTAAGAGTAAAACCATATATTTAAGAGCAAATCCATATATAAAGGACCAATACAAATATATAAAGGATCACAGACAAATATAAAAAGGATAAAAAAATATATATAAACGACCAAAAATAATTATATAAAAGACCAACCCAAATATATAAAGGATGAAACGCAAATATATAAAGTGTCAAAAACGAATATATAAAAGACCAACACAAATATAACAGTTTTGAACAGCGCCCTCTGTATAATGGACTAACTTCAAATATTGAAGACATGGACATTTCATATATTGAATACATGGACATTTCATATATTGAAGACACGGACGCCCATATATTTAAGACATAAGTTTCATATGAAGGACGTCAACAGTCGTCAACGGTAGATGGGTCCGTGGCGCACATATCACGTGACCCCGTGCCGACGAGTACAAGGACACATGGCCGCCATTTTTTAAGTGGGCAACTTTGAACATCGTTTGTGCGTAAGACAGCGTGTTATGGCTGCAGAAATCGCAGCAACTGTGGAAAAAGTGAGTATTTCATTGGTATTTTTAAACAAAGGCTGTTTGAAAAGAATGTGGAACTCACCAGCCACTTTTGCACAATATTCTAAACTGTGTGTGTTTTTACTTTTATTTATTTTTTTATATTTTTATTATAGTTCTTTTTACTTTTTAGACAGTCGTTTTACAATAATTAGTAGGCCTACATTAACGTTACTTTAAAAAAGTGAGCAGACGACAAAATGGAAAAACATCTCACTAGATTATGTGTGCATACATTTATTGTTCGAAATATCGTTTCCGGTCCTCCCAAAACTGTGACATTTGTCATATTTTGGATAGAAAATTATACCGGTTGTATTCTACAATTTTTCATTTTCAAACCTCCCAGAAATGAAAACAAACCCATAGTTTGTACTTTTCCCCTGTTATTTTGATACTCTCATATCTATTTTCTCTTGAAGACCTCAACTTGTTGCTGAAATGGCTAGCCAACATAGTTGAGACAACTTCCAGCCCTGTAAACCACATGTATGCAGCAAGCATTTTGTGAAGAAAGATTACATATGAGGTAAGCCTAACGTTAAGACCAAAATGTGTCTAAATTAGTGGCGTAAATATGTATCAAAAAGTAGGGGTGATGATCTTGAACTGTTTGTACATAATGTACAAAGTACTGCAGTGCACAACCAATCATAATCCCACAACTACTTGTTGACACCCAAATGGACAAAGAAACAAACAATATTTTAAACTTCCCCCCTTTTTTTGGTTGTTTTTTGATAAATTATTTGCTTATTACTATTTTTACTGCATGGGGGTGATCCTATGGACCATTAACCCCCCTGGGATGTAAATAGTTTCATACATTTATAAAGAGAATCAGTATGATAACCAACCTGTAAAAGTTTTAGTTAACTCATTTTATTGCAATATAGGCCTATTAGAAAATGGTAAAAGTATGTTTACATCAGTAATTGTTGCATTAATTCTGTTTGTGAAATTTATACTTCGTTGAGACATGAATTAATTTTTGTAGATTTAATAATTTGTTTTTACTAATTTCTCAAAAAAAACCACAATATAAATACATCAGGTAGAAATATTTCAAGTGAGGTTTCCTATCATCAACTTAACACCAATTCATCACAGACCAATAGTGTATTCAAGGGGCTGTAAAAGAATTTGTTCCATCTCTCACCTCGCACTTAGCCTTACCAGTATGGCAGAAAATGAAATATTTAGCCATAGATTTTGATATAAACTTGGCGTGTATAATAACAGACAAATATCTCATGTGTTTATTACTCATGTAGGAATTTATCCAAGAGATGACCACAAAGGAAGCCATCATAAGCTACTTGAGCAAGCAGTTCTCTGACAGTGTTTCCATCACATCCAACCTATAAGCAGGAAAAACAACGAAAGAAAGCCATGCCTCAGAAAAGACCCTTCCGTGCTGATTCCATGTCTCAACCACCACAAAAGAAAATTCCATCTGACCTTGTCTTGAATGAACATGAGTACAGTGCATTTACTGATGTTGAACAGCAACTAGCAGAACCAAGCGGTTTATGAATACAATTATTACATAATAAAATGAGTGTTCGGGCATGTGCCCAAAACACCTCTTGTTATATCTAAAATCATCAACTGTTCTACTTATTTCCCAAATGTACATGTAAACCGCATCCCTTTTATGTTTCAGCAATTCTCAGCTGACACCCTCATGATGTAGCCCATTATACCCCCATTCAAATGATGCCATTTTCATATTAATGGTACTGTCCTTGGAAAATATGTGGCGCCGCTGTGATTTAGAACTTCTTTAGTTCTTCACTATCTTTTATCATTTAATTAGTCATTTATAAATACATTTAATTGTATATATACATATTTACATATTTATTTCTTCTCCCAGAAACAATGTAAAAGTGGGATTCTGTTGATTGTGATGTGAATATTTGTTGAGTTGGTTTACACTAAATACATTAATTTCTTAATTAAATTATGTATTTTATATATATATTTTCTATTTTAATTATTTATTGGCGTATTGATTAATTAATTTATTGAAAAACTATTTCAACAAGTTTTTTACAGGCCTGTGATTTCTCAGTATTTTACAAATCTCCCTTTTCCTCAAGGAAAGAAAGAAATAGCCAGTATTTTTTCCACACTTTTAGTTTCTTTGTTGAGATGTGGACAGTGTGTAATCATCCAATATTAAATATTCAGGGCTTTGTCCTCTGCCCTCTAACCCCAGTCCCATTACCCATTTTTCAGGATTCTTTACTTTTGTCAATGTATATTTTTTTTATTTATTTTTTATTTATTGATTTACAAATTTATAACATGTTTATTCATTTTGCTAAAGATTTTTCACAGGTAGAGATCGAAGGACAGGCCTGCTACAATGATTGTTTTATCAAAATTTGTTGAATATCAATAAGAATTATTTATTTTGATGAAAATTTCAAATGATCTCTGTGTCTCAATGTTTGGTGTACTTTACAACTTACAATCAGGAATAGGTTTTACTATGACAGTCGGGATAGTGAGCGACAGTAGCGCTGGCAAAGTGTACATGTATTACACACCGGGGATAATCAGGCGAAGAGAAATTATAATTATAAAATACATTTTCTACCATTTTATTCGGTAAATTATTCAATGATAAATACTGTTACTAACTATCTTTCATTCAGGTCAAAACAAACGAAATAATTCATAAAAATCAACTTTGAACGGCTGCTCGTTTTTCAGAGACCATAGCATAACGCGCTGTTTTGTGGACACATCCAGGCATTTCACATCCATTTTGTCCACTTTGAAAATGGCGGCCGTGTCTCCACAGGGTGCACCCCACTAAATAGTGAGGAATTCATGCGCCAAGCCGTTTATCATAAAGTGTATGTCCTCAAATTTTTCTGAAAAACAAAGATTTGAGGCCCATACATTTGATGGATTGTGTAAAAATGGCCCAATATCATAACCTGGGGGTCCTTGGCTTTCAACTTTGAGTATTGTGGACACACTAGGCTGATTTCAAGCGTAAGGCCTTTTTCCAAAATGGCTGTTTTTCAGTGTGGACGTTTTCACTACTGTAGAGGGTGGTTTTCATTGGGATGAGGATAACTTCCTGGAAACCTGGACTTTAGACAGTAAATAGAGAAGAAAATAAAAGGTTATAATTATATCGATCAATATTTTTTTCTTTTGGTTTTAAAAACTGTGGGACTTTTAAGTATTTTTTAACGATTTTTGAATATTTTGTGTTTAACACTGTTTACTATGGAAGTTTATTTAGTGGGGTGCACCCTATATAGTCAAAATGGCGGCGTCCATGACAGAGGGATGTTTTTTGTTTACAACTTCAGTAAGCCTGATGATAAATGCAAAATTCATAAACAGAAAATTTACTCATTGAATACCCTTCTATTTCAGTTATTTATTGGATGAAACACAGGACATTTACAGGACAATTACAATAAAAAGGTATGTAATAAATTACAAAATGGCGGCATTAATACCCTAGTTGCCATGCGCTCCTTTTGGGATAATGTTTTTTTATGTCATTTTGTTTTGCATTTACAAAAGTTGCTTTTATCTTCATTTACCCATTTCCAATATTGTTTTGAAACTTTTCAATTTTTTAAACAAGCTCTTTCCCCTTAAATTAGGAATTTTATTATAATCTGATGACTAGGGTACATAGGGAACTGAGGTAAAACTTATAACCAATTGGTTTATTATGTGATTGCCAATTGTCATTAGGTTTTGTGTGCCAAAATAAATGCATCACTCATGAAGAAAACCTGCTTGATTAATAAATTCAGTTTTAGAGTGCTGGTTAAGTAATCTCCTCCATGGCATATTGTCCGATTTGTGTGTCCACCAGAGTAACGTTAGTTTGAGACACTCTCGTCTTCTTTTGTTGACATTTTCAACTTTCTTCAAAGCATCACCGGGCAGCCGGTAGGAAACTTGTGCATTACCCTAACCCTGCCCCGAACCCCAAACCTAAACCTAAACCTAAACCCTAACCCTTATAACCCTAACCCTAGCCCTTATAAAACACTAACCCTAACCCTTCAGTATTAATTTTCAGAAGCTCCTGACAGTTTCAGATTTTTGTTTTCCTGTTCATTTTTACAGAGGTTATAACGTGTTGAATATTTATTTGATAATTTTTGCAGGGCATTTTGTGAGGAAACAGTTGTATCCATTGCAGTCACCAAGATCGAGCCTCCTCGGACAATCAGAGCTAACCCCGGTATTGTGAAGACCAACTACATGCTTTGCTCCCTCCTTGTCTTCGGTAATTCTGTGTACTTTTATTTCGGGTCTTATGAAATACACAGCTGAGATAATAACAAACAATTTATTCAAAAAAACTTTGCCATTTCTACTGTGAAAATTACAGTAAATGACGTTACTCTTGTAGACATCTGATTGTTTCATTATTTTTGATTGACCCTCTTCATTTGGGGGGGGGGGGGGCAGTATTTGCATATAGGGGATGCAGGGTTGTAGTCTATTTATACCATAGGACAAGTCACATTTTACAGTTTTACCAAGAGAATAATGTTCACATTATGAGGAGGAAAGTTGGATATGTTTCATTGTGTATATGAATATAAGCCCCCCTTTTCTGTCAATCTGGATCCGCCCCTAACAGGGGTAACTTTGTAAAACTCTCATATTGTCATAATAAGGAATAAAAAGTATTGTTGAAATGTTCATGGAGTAAAACTAATTCTTGTTTTAGAATCATTGGAAGGAAAACACTGAATCCCAGAATAAGTGATACGTACATGCATGATGCATGGTTCTAAACTGCATGTAACATGATAGATGCACAAATTATGTTTAAAGCTGTCATTTTTCAGTAGAGCAATATATATTTTTTTTTCAGAAATGTTATCTCGGCAACATACTGGATGTACTCAGTGTGGTTCCAAGTCAAATTAGAAAAAATCATCTGTCTAAAGGGTGCACCCCACTAAATAGTGAGGAATTCATGCGCCAAGCTGTTTATCATAAAGTGTATGTCCTCAAATTTTTCTGAAAAACAAAGATTTGAGGCCCATACATTTGATGGATTGTGTAAAAATGGCCCAATATCATAACCTGGGGGTCCTTGGCTTTCAACTTTGAGTATTTTGGACACATTAGGCCCTGAAAAAGTGGTCCTAATTTGATTTCAAGTGTAAGGCCTTTTTCCAAAATGGCTGTTTTTCAGTGTGGACGTTTTCACTACTGTAGAGGGTGGTTTTCATTGGGATGAGGATAACTTCCTGGAAACCTGGACTTTAGACAGTAAATAGAGAAGAAAATAAAAGGTTATATATCGATCAATATTTTTTCTTTTGGTTTTAAAAACTGTGGGACTTTTAAGTATTTTTTTACGATTTTTGAATATTTTGTGTTTAACACTGTTTACTATGGAAGTTTATTTAGTGGGGTGCACCCCACAGTACAGTGGCACGGCTCCGTAACGTACACGACATAGCGACAACGCGCTCTAGTTCTTATGACTCTGTCAGTCACCCTTTTCCCACCAAACATACAATTTATAGACAAGGTACCAGACTAAAGCTCAATTTTCGGCCAGGAAGAAAATCGGCTCGATCTTCGTTTCCGACTTGTTAACGGACCCATCTACCGTTGACGACTGTTGACGTCCTTTATATGAAACTTATGTCTTAAATATATGGGCGTCCATGTTCTCAATATATGAAATGTCCATGTCTTCAATATATGAAATGTCCATGTAATTATGAAGTTACGTCCATTATACAGAGGGCGCTGTTCAAAACTTGGTCTTTTATATATTTGTTTTTGGTCCTTTATATATATTTTTTGATCCTTTTTATATTTTTTCTGTGATCCTTTATATATTTGTATTGGTCCTTTATAATATGGATTTGCTCTTAGTATATGGATTTGCTCTTAAATATATTGTTACGAATCTTACCCTTTGATTTTGATAAATATTAGCACCCCTTATAGTTCACTTCTTCCACTGACGATGCAATTTCAAGGAGTCTAAGTCCCAGGGTTGTTTCCCCGGACCCTCGATTGTCCGCTATGAATAATGCAATCCATACAAGGACGCTACTTTTGCTCATGCATATCCAGCGCCAACGCAACGCATAACGCAACACCAGCGAGAGCCTTGTGTGCGTGCCACACCCTCCCGCCACGTGGCTTGGAGCCGTCCTTTGGACTTAGTCTTTTTTCCGAATACTTTCCTCGGAGTCCACCCCTTCACACCGAACACGGTTCGTGGGTGAACCACGGCCAAACAGTCACCGTGACTGACCCGCTCAGTCATGAGCCGTGGCCCGCGTGTATAGTGCTCCCTACCCAAGCACAGCCGCTGTTCCCCTCATGCAGTAATAGCTTAGCATCCAAGCAAATAGCTTAACACCCCAGTAAGCATTTCCCCTTGAACACGCCCTCCTTTCTAAGTTGTCGATCACTTCACTTTCGTCAAATACCTTTCCTTATATGGAACAAGGACCTGTTGTATGTCATGATTTTGCACACGTTTCTACCCTTAGACGCGGAAGCCAAGCTTCTCATTGGCTAAGACGCTAAATTAGGCTTATGTTTTATTCATTCCTAGGCCCCAGACTTCTATATAATCCCCAAGCTTTCCTGATCTCAGCGGGTAGTGCGGTTCCGAATGAAATCTATGCGACTCGATCCGATCCATGACAGTGCGATATACCGAATTATTACGGTCCAGAGCCTCGTTCGTTGAACCAATGGTGCAGGGCGTCGATGTGGCCATTGGTTCGCCTACATGCGGTCTGATACACACTCTGGCCCCGTCCAGACACCCCGTGTAGTCAAGCCCCGGTGGTCCCCGTCGTAGAGACCGACCAGCCGCCCGTCTCTCGGTATAGCAGTGCCCGTACCGTATGAACAAGCCGCATGAACGAACGATGGTCCCCACTGGCTGTACCCAATAGTTGGTATTCGTACACCCTATTCGGAACTTAGCACAAGTATATAAGTTTAACTATTGACATGTACCTATACGCTACCACTCCTGTCATACATGTTACTAGTGCCATTGTTAAATAGTGATGTTAATAATAAACCAAACCCATTGATTGAGATTGTCACAACAAAGTTTGTGTCCGACTATTATTTGTTGACCCACAAAAGTGGGGAATGCAACAATATGGATTTGCTCTTAAATATATGGATTTGCTATTCTATATGTAGTTTAGTCTTATAATATATTTGTAAATGCTCATTTAGTCATATACGGCACCTCATACCTAATGCATGATGTAAACATAGTTGACTAGAGCGGAATGTTCCATTGTGTAAAAGGTAATAAATATTGCAGGGTGAACTCTAATAGAGAAAAATCATGGATCATTACAATAACAAGGGACTGACCTTCAGAAAAACATTGCGTTTATTTAGTGGATTACACGTTTAAATAGCCCTGGCTATGGTTCTTTCATTATAAACTTGAATGTCAAAGACGTCACAGACTATAACATAGCTGCACAATGATGACGAAAGACGATTTTGTTGACGGGGGAGGAAAGTGCTGGAAACGATTTGCACTGATATTGCTGATTGTGTCAGCAATGGTTGCGTTGTACACAATGGTAAGAATTTTTGTATGGTGAACCAGATATAATTGCCGTGCCCTAATACACGCAAACATTTCTGTATCCCACTGCAGCTGTCCATAATCAATAGATTCCATACATTATCACAATTGTATATACAAGTTATTTGGTTTATTAGTGTTGAACAATTTCTGCTTTTCTGCGATTCGTAACGTGTACTTGTAATTAGTGTAGATTCGAATTTGCGCAATACGCCTGCCTTAATACAAACAGGTATACGCAGTTGAAAGTTATTAGATTTTAAGAAATGTGCACATTTAGTTCAATAATTGTAAGTCACTATGTAGCATATAGTTGTAGGTTTTTAATACAAAATTTATTCAGATGAAAAACCTGTCGTAATACAGTAATTCACACTCCTCTGGGGAATATTTACAAAATATACAACACGAATCTGAATCTATAAAGAGAAGGGTGTTCTATGTTACCTATTAAAATGGATATAATTGAGTTCTTTATATATGGATACGAAAACGCTAGAGTTCAAGTGTGTTTTAGGACAAACACAAGGTGTTCGCGTGAACGTCTAGTTCAATGAAACTATCATCGATGACGTCACAATCATATTTTAAAATATTATTCAAAGTTTTGTATTATAACATCAATTTCTGCTTCAAATGACACATCAGTTTTGCATTAGAATAATGTTCAATTTAAATGTCCTGTTGTTTTGGCCCGGAAAGTAACATAATTTCTTTGAGATTAATGAACAAATGTAGATATTATGTAGATATTATCTTTTCTTTGTTCAGGAGTTATTATTTTCTTGATAGGCCTATTTGATAAATATTAAGATAATTTCAAATTCTCCAAGCCGTAACTTCTGGTACAACCAAATGATTGCATTTTATTGTATTTAATATTATTGGTGACCTTGCTATATTTCATGAAATTTCTGTTTCGCGTTTTTCTAGATAAAAATTAATTTAAGTTAACCTGCCGCTATGTTTTTTTTGTTTAGAAGTGATGCCGTTACCAACAATATTTTTTTAAAGGTTCGACCTCACTAAATAAAATTTTATCAATTTATTATCCGCCAGGGTCATAATAAAGTTGTGTTATAATTTCTCTGCTTATACAACTACCGGTAGAGCGCATACTTACTTTAAACGTGTATGAATGTGCGTTCTTTGAATTTTGAACTTCCGATTTCGACCGGAAATAAAGGTCACGTTCAGTACACGTCTATAAGAAAAAAATCACACAATTACAATTTTTCCATTCTTGGTTCAGGAGATATGATTTTCTCTTAAATTAACCTTTTTATTTTACTGTAATTTGACACATGATGATGTAATTATGACGTCATTGCGCTTTCACGTTTTCCAGATTTCATTCTTTTAGCACTAATGGCCCTGTCACACTGTTGCGTATCGTACTAGCGTATGCCAGCGTATGAAAATTATCACTCATACGCTGGTATACGCTGACATACGCTAGGGGTACGTTAGGCATAGGTTGTATACGTTTCAAGCACGGTGGCATACGCTGAGGCAGAAATCAATTTTTAAGCATGCTTAAAAATTTTGTGCGTATGCGGACGTATGGTTAATACGCTAAGCATACGCTAGGCATACGCTGAATACGCTAGAGGTACGATATAGGTACGTTACTCATAGGTCGAGTACGCTGGACATAAGTTGCCATACGTTGTGGAAAGGCCGCCGATTATATAGGCACTTTGTCACGTGATAGGCGGATAGGCGGTACGCTGGGCATGCGCAGTTCATACGCTACTCATACGCAGAGAACGCTGGTCATACGCTGTCAATACGCTTGCCATACGCTACTCATACGCTACTCATAGGTTCAATACGGTAAGTATACGCACAATTCTGTATTTTCAAGGGTTTTTTGTGCGTATGAAAATTATATTATGAATTTTCATACGCAACTCTTACGTTTCTCTCATACGCAACAGTGTGACAGGGCCATTAATGACATTACCAACAAATTTTTTTTAAAGGTTTGATCTCACTCAATATAACTATACTAATCATTTTCTATACGGTATACGGTATTTAATTTGTGTTAAATATGGGGCGATCACCCCCGACCTCACGCGTCCACAGGTGGCGGATAGTGGAGCGACCCCCAGATATGGAGGCTAGCTGTGAATAACCAATAAGCAGTTGCGGACCAACTGGCGGTGTAGACAGAGAGCGAGGGGGAGTAGTTTGTGTGGTGCAACTACCCTATTCAAATACCTCATATGCTCAATGAAAGAAACACCGGGCGAGAAAGAGGCGCCCATAAATAACCTCAACCAACCCACTGCCTTGTGGGAAAGACGGCAAGATGCAGTCAAAGGCTACAGGAAGGACGCCTTAAACATAACCAGCCGACAACACGTCTGGCCAGCGCGTCGGAGTTAGGCTAAAAACCTGTTAGACATGAAGAGAAATGAAAAGAGAGGCCGTAACGCTCAAGGCCAAATGGAGCAAAGGAAAACGCCAAATCCAAATTCAGAGGGAAGACCTCAACATGACGCGCCACGATTAAACCCTTCGGGGAGTCGTGGGGTTGATAGAAGGAGGAAAGGCAACTCCGACCTGAACATTTGTACATACAACACAAGAACTCTACGAACACAAGATGATCTAGAAAGACTCCTTGAAGAAATAGAAAACTTCAACTGGGATATAATAGGACTCAGCGAAACTAAAAGACATGGAGAGGGACTTACCCAAACAAGTAACGGGATATGGATATATGATGCAGGGAAAACTAAAGAGGATCCAAACAACAGAGGTCTAGGCTTCATAATTCATCCAAGAATTAAGGACCACGTGAAAGGATTCACCAAACACTCAAACCGTATCATTTCAATGAATATGAATCTAACCAATGAAGGGACAATGACGATAGTACAAGTCTATGCACCAACCCAAGATTACAGTGAAGAGGTCATTGAAACATTCTATGAGGACCTAAGTAAAGTAATCCAAGAAAACAGACAGTCAGAATATACCATCGTTATGGGGGATTTCAATGCCAAAATTGGAACCAAGAAACAAGACGAAACATTTACACATGTATGGACCAGTTCGGTACAGGTATTAAAAAGAAACGACAGAGGCAATAGGTTGATAGAGTTTGCTCTACAAGAAGAACTCATCATTGCTAACACTCTGTTTAAAAAACCACAAAACAGATACTGGACGTGGAAGAGCCCAAACGCCATTACCACAAACCAAATTGATTTCTTCTTAATCAGCCAGAGGGGCATCGTACAAAACTGCGAAGTAATCACCAAGGTAGACATCGGTAGTGACCATAGAATGGTAAGAACAAAGATATCCATCAGCAGAAAACTAGCCCGACTAAAAACAATAAAAAGAATCAAACCCATGTTGTTTACAACCAAAAACTGTATGAGAACAAGGACGAGTTTCAACTGAACCTCAAGAACCGCTTTGAGGTACTGAAAGACAAAGCCATGGAAGTAGATGAACGTTGCACAGAAATCAACAACATAATCAAGGAAGAAGCAGCTAAACTTGCCAAGAGAGACAAGGAAACCGGAAAACGGACTCCAACACAGGACGACATAGAAATCCACACACTCGACAAGAGAAGAAAGACCTTGAGAAATAAGGATACATTATCACAACACGAGAAGATTGAGCTTTGTGAAACGAGCAAGCTCGTTAAAAAGAAAAGGAGACAAAGGCAGAGAAGAAGAAGGACAGAAAAGATAGAATCGATCATCAAAAAGGGAAGGGGTCCAAAGCAATCGACAAGAACAGCAACAAACCCAAAATCAGCTCAATGAAAAAACCAAATGGAGAAAAAACAACAGATAGAACAGAAATACTGGAAATATGTGCTGACTTCTACAAAGATCTGTACAGCTCAAAAACAGAGCCGGGAGAAGATACAAACAGATCAAGCCCAGATGAATTAGATGTGCCACCAATTCTACAATCAGAAGTCCAAACAGCAATAAATCAAATGAAAAGAAATAAAGCACCAGGCATCGATCAAATAACAACTGATATAATGATACTAGGTGGAGAAGCTGTCATCCAAGAAATGGTCACCTTATTCAATGTCATCCTGAGTATAAAGAAGATACCAAAAGATTGGAAGGAAGCTAAAATCATCATACTCTTCAAAAAAGGAGACAAAAGTGAAGTAAACAACTACAGACCAATAAGTCTCCTTTCGCACCAGTATAAAATATTTACAAGAGTATTGCACAACAGAATAGAAAGGACCCTGGATGAAAATCAGACAAGAGAACAAGCAGGATTCAGGAAGGGATACTCAACAACGGACCACATGCAAGCTATAAACCAGATCATAGAAAAGACAAATGAATACAACCTACCACTATGCATCGGCTTTGTGGATTTTGAAAAGGCATTCGACTGCATAGAGCACCTGGCAATGTTTGGATCACTACGAAATATAGGTATAAATGAAACCTACATTAACATCCTTGAAGACATATATACAGATGCCACAGCTAAAATTCACTTAGACAACGAAATATCACCCGAGATCAAGATATCCAGAGGTGTTCGACAGGGTGACCCACTGTCCCCCAAACTCTTCAATGCAGCTCTCGAAGAAGTCTTCAAGAATGCAGAGATGGAAGAGGAAGGAATTAACATTGATGGAGAGACACTATCAAACCTCAGATTCGCTGATGATGTAGCAATTTTCACAGATTCTATCGAAAGCCTGGAAAGACAACTAAACAAGGTCAACAAAGAATGCAGCCGATTCGGGCTAAAAATGCACAAAGGAAAGACAAAATATATTACAAACATTAATTCTCGAGCCGATGTCAAAATCGAAAATGAAATAATAGAAAAGGTAAAGGAGTACAAGTACCTTGGGCAAACATTAAAACTACAAGACACAACTAAAGAAGAAGTGCTGACAAGAATAAAAACAGGATGGTGTCTGTTCGGAAGATACAAAGAAATCTTCTACGACAGACAACTACCAATATCGTTGAAGAGAAGAGTTTTCGACCAATGCATACTCCCAACGATAACATATGGATGCCAAACCTGGTCAATTACCAAGGAAATATACAATAAACTGTTGACCACCCAGAGAGCAATGGAAAGAAAGATGATAGGAGTAACACTAAGGGACCGGATACCCAACCAATCAATACGAGATAAAACTAAAGTCAAAGACATGGCTAAATACGTAAACACAATGAAATGGAAGTGGGCGGGACACATAGCAAGAATGACAGACAACAGATGGACCATAAGAACCACGGAATGGCAACCAAGAACAGGAAAGAGATCCAGGGGCAGACCCAAAAAAAGATGGAGAGATGACATAATAAAGTTAGTTGGGGGGACTTGGACAAGGACGGCACAAGAAAGAGCAACCTGGAATGGTCTGACAGAGGGCTACATCCTGCAGTGGATGGACGATGCCTAGATAGATAGATAGATAGATAATTACATTCAGAATGTTCGTATTATACTTAATGTGTGAAATCTTAAATCAAACATTCATTTGGGAAATTGGTTGTTCCTCCAATGGCAATATCGGAAAGCTCACGGTGTCTTTATGCACATTTATATCAAAACCAGAGAAAACCAGACCAGAGAATAAAACTACTACATGCACATTTGAAATTCCCTCTCCATTTGTTCTGCTTCTTCAACAGTTTAAATACCCCTTTCCGAACTCACCCATAAGCATGAAAACAGTTGCTAACTATGCTGCTATAAAAACGGATATTCTTCAAATTTAATCATAACTAACAACACAGTGGATATGGGACGTAGAGTAGGGTGATTAACACCGAACAGTTGGCAATTATTTGGGCACCATTGTGAGTTGACCATGGCAAGGGCGCACCTAGACCTTGTCCCCTGATCTCCATTATACTCAGTATAATGGAGATCAGTGACTTTGCCAGACATAACCAAAAGAAAATGCCCCTTGACCTGTCTAAATAACGAGTCACCGAGGGCGGGTGTGCAGGTTTTACAGTTTGAAGGATCTGGATCTGGATCTTGTACAGGTTTGAAGGATCTGTGAACTTTGCAACTATGTTACAATTTCAAGAGGTGTTCGCGCTATCACATGCGAACACCTAATAACTTAACTTTCTTTCTTTCTATGTACTCAGGCTACTATTAACAACGGAAGGATTCATTTGGGTAAAGAGAATTATCAAAAGAATGGGCGGCAAGAATTCCATAAGGAGAAAGCGTTTGGAATGGACATCATATTACCAATGGAAAACTTGTTATATAAAACTTGGGATAAGGATGTATTCAATATGGTCATCCCCGCGTCTCACATACACACAAAACTTTTGGGGAATCACGATGGGCCATCAGACATGGGTTTAACAAGTCACATCAAGACTAACGTCCAACTGATCTCACCGAAAGAGGGCAATATTACAGTTGGGGATGTCATCAAATATCATATTCAGAGTAGGGATTCCAAAGGAAGAGACCGTATTAATGGAGGTGATTTCTGGTATGCTACTCTAACGTCTGATAAGAACCCCGAAGCGAGTACCGCCGGTTACGTTATGGACTATGATAATGGTACCTATGACGTGTACTTCCTTGCTGCCTGGTCTGGGAGCGCTAAATTTAAACTCATTCTAGTTCACCCTAGTGATGCTGTCTACCACTTGAGGAATATCATATGGAATTCTGACGACAGGACGTCACGTATAGGAACATTCATTGTTAACGGAAAAACGGTTCAAAGTAGGTGCATTATGAGGAGCAGTGGAACCTGGACAGGAATGTGTGAATACCCAGCATTCCATGCCCTTGGGAAGACAATCTTACTATGTGAGAAGAAACCGAATATTCCTTGTAAAGCTTTGACCAAATATAGGAGCAATTGGGAAGAAATCACAAAACAAGTTAAGAAACTGACGGAAGGCCTCGAGCATGTATTCAAGAGGTAGGTGTCTACATAATATCCAGTTAATAAAACAAAGACGACATCCTACTTTCGGAATGTCGACATCCTGAGATAAATTATCTCAGGAAGATGACATCCTACTTTCGAAATGTTGACATCCTGAGATAAATTATCTCAGGAAGACGACATCCTACTTTTGGAGTGTCGACATCCTGAGATAAATTATCCAGGGAAGACGACATCCTACTTTCGGAATGTTGACATCCTGAGATAAATTATCTCGGGAAGACGACATCCTACTTTCGGAATGTTAACATCTTAAGATAAGTTATCTCGGTGTTTTGTATTGCGAGTCTCTTTAAGTAACAGAAAACATTTTGAATAAAACTTACTTTAGATGTTCGTTGAACTTTCATTAAGACTTTATTTAATCATTTAAGTGATTATTTGCGGTTTAATCGTACTTGCGTACACATGAAATCCGAAAAAGGTGGACGCAGCGTATTGAAATGATATTAAAACATTTTCATAACTAATTACTACTCAATTGAGCATTTCACATGGTGTCACCGCAATTACTCTTACTTATCCTCCTCACCATGCAAACCTACAAGTTCTACATTAAAAAAAATCACATTTAAATTTATTTTTTCTCATATTATTCAGCAGTGGATAACCTGTTTTATTGTTGTATTCTGTCCTCTGTGCAGTCCATACTATATGCAGCCTCTACGACCAGCCAATGAGATTATAAAAATCAAAGGTATGTGTATTAATAAGTCGATAGATACATATATTTAACTGTTAAATAACCTGTTCAGTGTGTACCCAAAACGTGTTGTTAGAACACTTTAAAACTGTACAAACAAATGTTCCCTCAAATATTTTTCCATGATAACCTTAAAACATTATTTTAAGATTCTGTTAAATTGAATTGCATTTGGTTGACTTTTTTTTAAACACAATTGTTGCCCCAAGTTTGAGAATCAGAACGCTCATCACACGCCATGCCTCCGTCTCATTCACAACATATCAAGTTAATTTAATTTGTATTTTATTGAACGCAAGATACAACCTTGGTAACTACAAAAATTAGCAGATTACAAATTACCACATTATTGTCCAACAGCTTACTTGATGTGAAGTTTGAAAATGTACCAATCATCCTGACAAAATGTTTCTCTGAAGTGCTGTCATGTATTTTTAAAAAGAAAACACTAGCTCCAAGTGTTTTCCGTAACAAATTGTGCATATTTTTTCAAACTTTCATCATGGCTGAGAATTTGCATTGAGTAAATCTTTCACAGGTTGATTTTTAAAGCGTTTTATCCAACACTATCCAATATTGTAACTTAATTCCCCCAGACGAGGTCCGTGCCCCCTGGGTGCCCCCCATTCAGAATTTTGAAAAAATAGGTCCCTATTTGAGACTGCAGGATTCAAGTATTGACATGCCCCCTATATAGAAAAGTGGTGCACCCCTAGTGCCGCTCTGAAAATTGAAACATTTACACAACAAACCATACTGACCAACAATTCCTTGTCACCAAACAAGATTTCATTGACAACATAATACTACTATAACGGTATTTTTTCTATTTTAAGCAACGAAAAAAGGGGAAAATGAAACTCTTTACCAACCTTTTAGTGTTTATGAAAGTTCAATAACTAAACAAATGTTTGAATTGCTTATTGTCTCAAAAAATATATTTTTTAATTTTATTAAAACTTTTTTTCCTTTGATTTGTTGGAAGGGTCCGGCTTTCCTCCATACGAACTACCTCGCTGTAAGCCTGATCAAACGATACCAGCCATCCAGGGATACTGGAAAGTAAGCCTGCAAGTTTGCGGTTTTAAAATTATCCGTGTAACCGTATGTTTTGCGGTTACGGTTAACCGTAACCGACGTTCAAAGAAAAACAAAGAAAAAAAAAGTCTCGGGAAGTTTGTTCATAATCTTATTTGTTACCACGTGAACGGCAGATATTGTTCAAACATCGCTAATTTAAAGATCGTAATCGCAAACAAAAATGATATACACGTACATGTATCAAGAACAGGTGAAGAACATTCCCCTGCCCCTATACAACGCCGACAAACGATGCCAAAATTCACTCTTGAAGACTGAAGTACGTACGTCTACGTAACAGACGAGCGTATGGGAAGTATTGTGTACGGAGATTACCTAGCCCCTGCCCCATTGGCTCTCAGCCAACATCGTTGACAGCCCGCGCCCAAAAAGAACCAATCATGATGCCCAGACGAGAACGTGGGAAGTATTGTGTACGGAGATTACCCAGCCCCAGCCCCATTGGCTCGAAGCCAACATCGTTGACAGCCTGCGCCCAAAAAGAACCAATCATGATGCCCAGACGAGAACGTGGGAAGTATTGTGTATGGAGATTACCCAGCCCCAGCTTGGCTTGGTTGTGGACGTGGAGGTTGGATGTTTAAGGCGAATGTGGTTATTCATTGAACCGGTAGAGCCCCCACCAAACGCCAGCTCGATGCTACATAAACGGCACTTCACAAACTTGCCTCCACTTATCTTATCAAAAAATGACCAGACTTGACTTCCCGTACGCGGCATATTTCCAAATGATTAAGTCGCTATGAATTTCTTGACACGGAACTCACGGAAGATCGAATGAATTAAAATTACGGAATTGCAAAAGCAGGAATGAAAATTTCACTAATACCGTCACGTACAACCGTGGTCTAGTACTGTCTAGTACCTGTCTATAGAATGCACATGTCCAGCGCGTGCACAGTATTTATGCACACCTGGACTGTTTATATCTAGGTCAGAGGTATTCAATGCCGGTTCCGCCGTCCACCCTTTGATGTTTGAAGACAAATTAAGCGGTAACAAAATGCCACTCGCGCTACAGTTTCTTCTAAGAAATGCAACTACAAAGACGCCATTCAAGGAGAAAGGGCAATTACAAACACGCGGCATTCTAGACAAAGCAAGCGTCTGGTACTTTGTCACCCGCGTTCTCGGTCTAATCTTCAAAAGATCGGGATTTGTTTTTGCTCGCCCGCAACTTGATTGATGTCTTCGCGTACTACGCTCCAAAAATGGAAGGGTCGATTTAAAAAAAATAGATTAAGGTTAACCGAACCGGAAAAACGTAACCGTGTAACCGTTTGAACGGTCGGTTAACCGTGTAACCGTGTAACCGTTGCAGGCTTACTGGAAAGATGGAATTTGGAACTCATTGCTGTGCAGATTTTCCAACTGCACAAAGAAATCTTTACTGACTTGTTTACGTGGTAAGACACTACTGATCATGGGTGATTCTACCTCACGACAGTGGATGAGTGGAATAAGTACGTTACTTGCTGAACCACACCAGGACTCTAAAGGAACAGGACCCAAGTATCTTAATTCGCGAATGTTTTTTAAGTCGCTAAACCTGACCGTCTTATTCCATTTTCACCCAGACAGAGGAGGCTCAGATAATTATATAGCAGAATTGGAGTACGAGGTGGACCTCTTAGATAGACTTACCGACCCTGACTGTCAGTACATTGTCATGCTCAGTCCAGGGGCCCATTTTGCCGTGTGGACACGAGAAAGTTACCTCGAGAGAACGGCTCTACTGAGGCATGCTGTAATTCGTTTCCGACAACGATGCCCTGATGTGCCCGTCGTCATCAAAGGGCCACATGCATGTAACAACATTAACGCCCTTTATAATTATAGAGTTGGGTACTCGGACTGGCTTTTGAAGGAAATCGGACGCATAAATCAAGAGGCTTTTACAGGAACAGGATCCTTTTTTCTGCCTCTGTGGGACATGAACCTTGCTTATCCAGCACAAAATACATTTCATATGCCTGATAAAGCTATTGCTACTGAGCTGAAGATGTTTTTCGGATATATTTGTGAAGAACAAGAATGACTTGCTGTGATGTAACATTATAAGAACACACTTTTGTACAGATTGTCTTCTATTACAGTGTATGTGACAACCCCATAGGAGTGGGGTTTGTAAAGAAAAAGTTAAGCAAGTTAATCGCCCGAGTTAGTTTGAATCTCGCTCGTTAGCCAACACAGCGTGAGGTCACTGCCTGTAATCCAATGCAATACATGTGTGTGTGAGTTGGTTTTGTGTATAAGAGTGTGCAGTGTATATGTAAGGGGGTATAGAGTCATGTGCATGCTCAGATAAAAATCCTATAGGAAAGAAAGAACAGTGAATCCATCCCGGATCCTGTTATACTGTTAATATAATCTAATCCTCCTAAATAATAATAAATCAATCCTTGAAAAGAAAACTAACATAATTTTCATTTTATCATGGAGGAATTACGTTATCTTCCTTCCTCCGTGATTTTACATAGTGTATATTGTTCCAGATAAGTACTGTTGTAGCGGGGTAAGCTGCACAAAGTGCACAGATTTGTTTTGGCCGCATTCAAAGGAAAAAGTGAATTTTCGGAAAATGGGGTTCAGAGAAAAAGAAAGATTTCCCTCAAGTTTGAAGACTAAAAGCGATTTCAGTTAATTTGTTTCCTGATTTCCTTTTCCTTTTTGATTATTTATATTTTAAAGAAAGTTACAGTTGCTTTAGAACCCATCTATTAAAGCACTGGCTCTTACTTCGCTGTGAACACTCATTTTTATGGGGTATACTATAGACGCATATTTTGGAAATGCAACGCAAACATGTAGGCGTGAAAGAAAAAAGTGCAGATCCTTTCTTGTATTTTTAGTCATATGAAACGTATTGAAATAAGTCACAATGAGGGTTGCGGTCTGCATATTCTATTAACAAAACAGACATATTCAAAGTTATTCATCCGTCCAGTTGCAGTTTGAAAGCTAGCTGTGCTTTTTGCAAATCATCTGAGCATGCACATGACTGTATACCCCTTACATATACACTGCACACTCTTTTATACACAAAACCAACTCACACACACATGTATTGCATTGGATTACAGGCAGTGACCTCACGCTGTGTTGGCTACCGAGCGAGATTCAAACTAATTCGCCTTCAAACAAACCTTGGGTGAAGGTGCGAAATGAAGGGTGATTAACTTGCTTTACTTTTTCTTTACAAACCCCACTCCTATGGGGTTGTGTGATAGAGGACAATCTGTACGAATACAAATTTTTCAGATTAAGTAAACAAATTATTTAAAGTTGGTACATGTCGATTAAAGTTTTCGAATTTGCTATTAATTATAAGGATTCCCAGGGGCGGATCCAGGATTTTAAGAAAGGGGGGGGCGTGCAAACTTTGAGGGCTAATTTCAAAGTTGAAAAATGTGAGTGCGTAGCGCGAGGCCCTATATAAGGGAAGGGGGTATTATTTCACTTCTTGTTTTTTTTTTGTTATAGTACCCCCGATATAATAATATGTAGTGGCCTATTACAAACAAGACTGAATTCAATCTCAAACTATTGTCAGCGGCCATCTAATGTTTTGAGGAACAGTTTTAAGAATGTTTTATTTTTTCAGATCTGGCAGAAAAACAACTTTTGTGTTTTACTTGAACTGGTATTAGCATTGGGATAGAAAACTGCACGATATTATTAAGTATATGTTCGTCTGGATTGTTGGTAAATCATGAATTAGAAAAACGATCCTTCTAATTCAAACTTCACGACATTTTAAAGAATAACTAAAATGGTTTTGATTTAAAATTGATTTACTAAAAAGTGGATTGATTTAATTAAATGGAAATCAGGGAAGAAAATAAATCACTCCTTTTTATCCCACTTAGCCTAACATTCTACCATAGGCCCATAAACCGATTCAATAAAAACAAGAAGGCAGTTTACAGTCATTTGTACGTACAATATTCTTCTGTTCCCTCTTTGGATTATTTTTTAGACTCACAAAAAGTCAAAATCGGTTAAATTAGATGTTAAGTGGAATGTGTCAAGTGGTATTTTCTGTTGTTGTTTTTTATTAGGTTACTGACACTGTCTTCAGAATTGTGGTGATACATGTAAATTTGGAATTGCGTTTTTAATAATTGCCTCATAGTATAACAAAATACTTCTTTTCAAATTCTTTTCAATTGAAAATATTCAGAAATTTTCTGTTAATCATCATAATTTATAGCCTAATTAAATAAAAAATTCCAAACCATATTGAAAATAGTTTGTAAGTAGACTAGTACTAGTACTACTACTAGTAGGCCTACTAGTAGTAGATTAAGTTAATGGAGAATAAAAACTGGTCAAGGGAAAGGTTTAGGGTAGGTATTCAAGAAGATAAATTCCTCAGAGGCATAGGTCTATATATATATATATTTTTTTTAAGTAAAATTTTGCCCATGTAGACTTATTTCAATGTGTTGTTAAAAAATAGGTCGGTTCAAGTTGCGTGCGCCGAGTGCAGCGCTGTTGTGTAACTACTGTGGTCATGAGGGTAGCATTCATTCTCACTATTATTCTTTTTAGTCTTACTCTAAACTGGGTAGGCTATAACTTATTGAAATGAGCCCAAAACAATCCACACACAAAATCTGCCCTAGTAATTCTTTATTCTGCACTTACAAAACGATAAAAAAAACTTACTTTGACGCAGTTGAAGTGGCCTGAATGAACTTCTTACTCCGTCTCTCCCCGGTTGTGTGCCACACACGTAACACGTACGCGCATTTGCCATGTGTATGACATGTGCATGTGTGTGAAGGAAAAAAATGGCGATGCGGCGGACAGACAGACATAGTACATGTACATTACATAAAAATATGCAATGCACGCATAATAAACACAAAAAACACGCATAGCGATTGCACGAAAGTTTCCACATAAATCGTAGTCTAGTACCTAGCCTGCACGCACATTTTTATGTAGTTAGTTACGGCCGGTATCCTGTTGGTAAGTTTGACGTATGGAGCCGGAAGTGCAGTGTAAAAAAAGCATGTAGGCTATACCAATTTTGTCTGCATTGCACTTCCGGCTACAAAACGTCATGATTGCGCGAAAGTGAAAATAACGCGCAATCAATTTTAGATGGTTTACAAATTGTGTAAAAATTGATTGCGCGCTTTTACAGTTGCGCAACCATCGCGCGACCGACTGTAAACTGACCATCAGCCGCTCAGTAGACGCGATTTCTTTTCCGTTTTCTGTTTTAATTTTTTGTTTGTGAGTATTTTCAATGTCACAATACAAGTAACAACCGTCTGCATCTTTTTTTTCTTTTTTTCAGTTATATTATTTATTATTATTATTTTGTTTTTGACTCGGCAAAAATAAGGGGGGTGGGGCGCACGCCCGTTGCGCACCCCCCTAAATCCGCCACTGATTCCAAATAACTCCAAATAATCCTTATAATGAAAGTGTTGAAATATACTAATATTGTTAGAGGGGGTCTTTAAAAGTAGTAATCTATAATACATTGAACATGTTGATAACTTTGTATAGCCCCTTAGGCATAATGCAATAATTCAGGCGCAGGGCGCCGTCTTGCGGTGCAAAAAAAAACTGCCGGTCGAAACATGTTTAATTCCATCTCCAGGTAGTGAAGCAACTATTAAAATATCCTATGAGATGCCTGTTGCTGCAGTAACCTTTGTTTTGTTTTATGGGTGAATGGGATCCAAATTTACTAGTTTTGCGGCACAAAGCCAGGTCGATGGGCAATCCCGGGCCAAAATAGGAATCCTTCTATGGGGGGGGGGGGGGGGTGTTAACCAAAAATTTTTTTAGATGCCCCCCTCAAAATATGTACCAACCTATAAGAAACAAGGAAAAATATTTACAAAATCATTTGAGAGCGTTAAGAACATGCCCCCTGAAGATTTGTTTTTGTGAAACGGCATGGCATCCTGACTTCTTGTGCAGATTACCTGTATACCGTCGTTGGGACACCAGTCTATTTTGTGATAGGGAAGCAATGAAGAGAACATCACTTCAGCAATTAATTTAAAGTACTTTCTCATGTTTACCTGTTGAAACAAAAAATCTGATTAAAAAGTAACATTTAGGCCTATATGAATAAAACACACTAACACAGTGTTCCTGTGGGTTTATATGGATTGCAACTAAAGATTTTATTTCATTATTGTATCAAACTTATTTTATCCTGGAATAATATAAAATTGATATTTGGTTTTAACATTCTTCTAGAAAAGAATTAATTAATAAAATTGTATGAATGTAAAATAGTAGTTATTGGCCTCAGTTATGTTTTGAACCTAGCAAGTTCTTTCTCAGAAAAAGAACCCGCTAAGTTTGACATGTGAGGCCAGTAACTACTATTTTGCATTTATATAATACGGGTCCTTTACGTTGGTAAGCAGTTTGCAACAGCCAATTCTCTATTTATAAAATAGTACAAAAATATATTTATATACATCTAACTAACAATATATTTCATGGCTTAGCAGGGATTTTGGATTGTATAATGCCAAAATGTATTTCTGTAAATGATACAGTAGATCTAATGCTCTTGAACAAGTTCTGCTAGTAGATGTGAAGCATCATCTTTAGATATAGTAAGATTTGCGATGACATGTATTGAAATAATTTCTTTTGAGTAGTAAGGTTTCTGAGAAGAACCTTTGGTTAACTCAACATTTCGATTTGTATGCTTTGATCATCTTCTAGGAGAATGCGGAATGCTGGTGCAGGAGGGGCTTAAGTAGCTTGGTGGAGGAGTCCTGATCACTAGATCTTTGGGCTTCCTTGTGATATTCTTGTAGATGTAGCTGTTACCTTAATAAATTGAAATATATTTATAATTAATTATGTGTGAAATAACAAATGTATTATTACAAAATTTATTTATAGAAAGTGAAAGATAATATTGTAACAAATTGTTCAAAAATGTTCTTAAATATCAGCTGTTTTAACCAACCACACACTATCCCTTAAAAACATTCAAATAATAAATCCCATATCCCACTATTTTATTTTAAGCTAGGTTTCAACTTCAAAGGTTCAGCGGTTACACAGTTGTAAACCTTAAATTTATTTGGGAACTACCAACTTTGTATTTAATCACGATGATATAATAGTAATACTATTATACCATCGTGATTGTACAAACTATATTTCTATGACAGTAACCAGTGGGTTAATATTTCATGTTTAAGATGATAACAAGACTCAGGCATGTCAAATACAATGTTCCCAACTCCCATGAGGTCACTGTAATCCAATACATGTGTGTGAGTGAGTGTGTGTGTGGGTTTTGTTTGAGTGTGCAGTGTAAGGGGTTACAGAGTCATACCCATGTTCAGATGAATACCATAGGAAAGAAAACAGTGAATCCATCCCGCCTGTTATTTTGTTCGTGGTACATGTATTAACGACAGTACACTAACCGTAATTTATATTCAATAACACCCTAACAAACACCCTACTAATTATTTATCAATCCCATTTTGCCTTTTTGAAAGAACCTGCTAGGTTTGAAACGTAAGGCCAATAACTACTATTTTGCATTTATACTATTACTAACACTACAGGTCCTTTAGGTTGGTAAGCAGTTTGCAACAGCTAATTCTCTATTTACTGTTGTGTTTATGTATTTGTTCATGTATATCGTCTATTTTCACCCAGAAAGCAGTTTGCAACAGTTAATTCTCTATTTATCCCTAAAAAGAAAATTTATTTAATAGCGGCGAGATAATTGTATCATCTAGAGAAGTTTGTATGCGTGTGCTTTCTTGTTCTCAAACTTTGAACAAAAAAGCAGTATAATAAATATGGATAAGGACAAAATAAAAACAATCTCCGGTTTCTCGTCATAGGTCGGCTTCAAACATGGGTGCAGTAACGCGCTTTTTGTTTTGTTTTGTTTTATTTGTTTTTTAAATACATATATGCGAGTATTGGAACCAAACCAAATTTCCCAAGTATGGTGGCTAAGAGAGGCCTCACAAATCAGGCAAACTCATACCCCTATCGATCTGGTAATTTTGGCATTTCATAATTGCAAAACCAAAAAAAATAAAAATAATAAAAATAAATAAAAATAAAAAATAAAAATGCCGACGCGAGGCTCTGAGGCGACGCGCGCGGAGACCAGAAACCGGAGACTTTTTTGGGCCAAATCGTGCATTTTAAAATTTGTCTTAGAATGATATGTCGGAAATTGGAAAAATTGTTTGTTTGCTTGTTTGTATTTGCCATCATGGAAATACGTGATACATGTATACGCGGCGACCAAATTTCCCATATACAAAGTATGGTGTCTCACAAATCGGGCAAACGTAATACCCCTATGTGAAAAAGCACGGCAGAATTCCAATCGATCCAGCAATTTTGGCTGCAATTGTACATCGTTTCATAGCAAAATAAAAAATAATTAATGAATTTAAAAAAATAAATAAATAAAAGAAGATTATAAATGCTGACGCGCGGGTCTGATCTGAGGCGACGCGCGCAGAGACCAGAATCCGGAGACTTTTTTTGGCTTTAAAAAGAGTAAATAACTGTTGGCATTCACAATAATGATTGAATAAGGTTAAACACTCAGTGGTGGCGATTTCTTGTTAATGTTGGGGGGGGGGGGTAGAGGGGACCCTTGGGTAATGTGGATTTGATTGGGCTTAAAACTAAGAGGGGGCACGTCGTTCCCCTTGACTTGACAGGGTTAAGACCAACATGGTTTACATTATTTTCCTAGACTTGATTGGGTTAAGACTAACAGGCAGACTTGTATGACTCGTGACTCTGACTCTGACTCGGACTCGGACTCGAGTCACATTTTGGTGACTCAGACTCGGACTTGAGTCACCATGTACAATGACTTGGACTTGGATTCAGACTTCACCTCGGACTCGATGTTTGTGACTCGGACTCGACATTAACAAAATAAAGAATTTTCTTGCAACATAGTACTGCTTAAGTCTTGTTACTTAATTTAAAGAATGCGAACAGTTTTATAAAATTGATAACTTGCATCCTATTCCGTTGTATCATGGTGTTCTTTCTCTATGTTTGTAGTAATGCGATCGGAATCGCTTACGCAGCGGCCGCATGAAAACAAAGTGCGTCTTCCAGAAATCGATTACAATGAATTATGTACCTAAGCTTTAGCGTACAACATCGTGTGAATAAAAGTTCGATAGCAATGGGTACCAGACTATGATTGCATTGTCCAAATCACTGGTCTCTGAACTGTCATGGCGTTTGCTCGTCCATTCTAGAGAAACTTGGATAAACATGCCTTTGTACATTTCAGTGTTCTGGCTTTCCTTCCAAAATGTATCTTTTTTCTAAGATTGAGAACTGAAAAAATTACTCCATATAATGGGGTTGTGCGTTTTCGGATATTTTTGGAACCGGATATCCGAATTCAAGAAACTTCAGATACCCGGACACCCGTTTTTGATAATAGCGCGCACAACAATGAATGTGGATGTTCCCTATAATATGGTGGCCCTGAAGGGACATCGCATTCGCGAATATTTGAGCAAATATTTGCGATGTCGTGAAATTTTTCGCGAATATTTGCGATGTCGTGACATTTTTTCGCGAATATTTATGCAAATATTTGCGATGTCGTGAATTTTTTCGCGAATATTTGCGCAAATATTTGCGATGTCGTGAATTTTGTCGTGAATATTTGTGAAAATATTTGCAATGTCGTGAATTTTGTCGTGAATATTTGCGATGTCGTGATTTTTTTTCGCGAATATTTGCGCAAATATTCGCGATGTCGTGAATTTTATTGCATACCTTGTCGCATACTTTTGCAGTGAGTCATATCTGTAGTTCTGTACGCGAACAATATTCTTTAACAAGAGAGTAGGGAGGACAATAGTCAGGCCACTTTATTCTCGTGGATCTTGGTCTCGTTGCTACTTGAACGAACTTGGTAGATTGTATGGTGCCGTCAAGTTCCCTATACTCACGCAATCATAAAAATAATGATACATAAAGGGGCCTGACTACTCCCTAGATTGTTAAAGAATATAGTCCGCGTACAGATATGACTCACGTTGCAAAGGTATGCAATAAAATTCACGACATCGCAAATATATTTGCAAATATTTGCGAAAAAAATTCACGAAAAATTTCACGGCATCGCGAACTATATTTGCGCAAATATTCGCGAATGTGATGTCCCTTCAGTCAGGGCCACAATACATTTGCATTCAAGAATGGAAGAGTCCACCAGAAGCTCATTAAATTGTTGCACCTGGGAATAAAGCCAAGGTGGCTGTGATTGGCTAATTGAACATTTTTGTAAACAACTGTTATTTGTGGCACGTGATGTTTTTATCTCTTGGCATTTTGCTAAGTATGCATGCTCAAAACTGGTGTGGAGTTGATGTGTAGCGGCCGGCCATTTTGTTCCAAGTACGGAGCAAGTTTTTTTTAATGGAAATTGTACTTCAAATTGCAGCATTTACGTGCCCTCCTTTGTCTTGAATATTTGTTGGCATTTTGTCTTCAACTTGCTGCAACATGTTTCACCTCTGTTCTTAGTTGGACCTCGTTGTTTTTAAGAATCTTTTGCCAAATGCTCGTGAAGCTCAAAAGCAAAAGCAACAGCCATGTGCACACAGTTTGGTGATACCATGCCTCCACACACGTATACTTGATGTACAAATCATATGCAACAGGTAGGCGAAATGGAAAAATTTGTAGCACGGAAAGAATGTCGAACACAACCGTCAAATGTATACAGTCTGTGTCCTTTCTCTATGGTCTAACTAAGCATGTGTCTTTAG